>CM017324.1:20758184-20796939 GCA_006937295.1 Carpinus fangiana
GAGAGAGAAGTAAGCAATCTTTTCTTGCTAGGAAAGTAAAAGAACTTAAGTGAAACAATTGAATTACCTAGGCTCCTATTTATAAGAAAATGAGTGGTTAGGATTAATCCTAACACTTTTGATCCAATGGTTAAACTCAAGCTTCTATCTATTAGAGAATGGATGGCTAGGATTCATTTTCCTACTTTTAATCCAAGGGTTGAGAGGTATTCAACTAAAAACATGAACCTAGGCCACATTCAATGATTCTAGTCCACCTTATCAATTTCGTCCAACATGAGGGCAGTGCACTCCGATTTATTTTTTTGTATCCAAACGTACTCCGATTGACATGAAATTTTGAGGGTAGATAGAGGACTCCGAGACAAACATTTTATATTTTTGGTTCGACTTCATCCGAGTTCGTTTGACACAGGTTCTGGCCCTTACAAAATTTCCCACGAAATTAGACTCTAAACTAGTTGCATTCACACTTTGCATTCACACTTGCCACTTGCCCACTTGCTCCATTAAACTCCCATGATATTTCTAATAATCTTTCTTACTAGAAGCATTCAAGAATTCAACCAAAGTGGCTAGCCTACCGTTTCTTAGTGGTTTTAATTGTTACTAGACAGTATGAAAATTAAAACACTGCTTTTTAAGCCAAAAACTAAAAAGCTTCAAATCAATTTTTGATTTCACCAAACACTAACATAAATAATTTATTCACTAAATTGTGTTTAATTATGCCCATAAACATACTTATAAATCTAAATTTGAGAATTAAATTGATACTAAAAAGATATCAACAATCAATATAATATATACCCTTAACACCAAATAATTATTTAATATCATTAATTCATATATCATTACTCTAATTTATTTATTTTTCTTTTAATCTATTTAATATTATTTCAATAAGAGTTTTAAAATCTAGGTCGTTACAACGTACACCACCTGCTTCCCGCAACAACTGCTTTCTGGCACCTGCTACTCTTTACCCTAAAGACTCTTTAACATGGAATTTTCATCAAATATCATGTCTCTACTGATCACCGCCTTATTTGCCGTCGGATCCCAAAACTTGTAACCCTTAACCCCTTTCCCATATCCAAGAAAGACACATTGTCTAGACTTTGGATCAAGTTTTGACCGTTCTTCACTATGTACGTGCATATAGGCTGGACAACCAAATACTCTCAAACTAGAGTAATCTACCTCATTACCTATCCACACCTCCTCTGCAACTTTCCCATCTAGTGCTGCCCTCAGTGACCTGTTGATCAAGTAGCATGTCATACTCACTGCATCCTCCTAAAAAATCTTTACAAGTCCAGCATTTAACCTGAGCCACCATGCTTTATCTACAACAGACCTATTCATCCTTTCTGCCATACCATTTTGTTGTAGTGTCTTGCGTACTGTGAAATATCTCTTTATACCATACTGCTCATAAAAATCTATAAACTTGTTGTTTGTGTACTCAATGCCATTATCTGTCATGATGCACTTAACCTTCTTCCCAATTTAGTTCTCCACTTCAAGTTTCCATTAATTGAACTTGGCAAACGTCTCTGATTTGTGCTGCATGAAGTACATCAAACCTTTCTGGAGAAATCATCAATAAAGATAACGAAATACATATGTCCTCCTTGTGACGTTGTCCTCATTGGTCCCCATACATTAGAATGAACATAGTCCAGAGTGCCCTGTGTCTTGTGTGTGGCTATTTTGAATTGTACCCAATTATGTTTCCCTAGAACATAGAACTTACAAAAATCAAGCTTGCACGTTTTGACACCCTTCAACAGATTTCTCTTATAAAGCTCCAACATGCCCCATTCACTCATGTGACCCAACCGCATATGCCAAAAAACAATACAATCTAAGTTAGACTCTACAGAGGCAATACCACCTACAATTGTACTCCTATATTGTAGGTGGTATTGCCTCCATGTTGATTCAGCTTCATCAACCGTTGGTAACACATGGTTTTGAATGCAAGTAAACAAGGACTAAAAGTAATCCTACATTAACATCATTCATCAATGTAGAATAGGTGCCACCATCCAAAAAAGGAAGAAAAAAAAAAAGCATCCCATGAATGGATGAAAATTGCTTGACGAAATATTATTGAACATTTTAGTTGAGACAACTGATTGGTTGCATCATTGCCTTTTTTAACTGCTAAGTTACACTCACAACTGGTGGAACTTGAACCTACAACCTCACCCTCCACCTTGCTACAAAGAGAGGAAGTATCATTTGAGATAAAGTTCATTGGTAATTAGCAGCATTATCAGGTATGTAGTACATGAAAATGCTTTGTTACTATGTGAGAATATGCATCTATTGTACCCTGCACAATTAATAATGTATTTAATCTTGCAGATGCTTGCTATAATGGAAATCAATTTTTATTTTTTCTACATGTAATGGAAAATCACTTGTATACTAACATAGAAATTAACAATCTACCACATGAAAAACGGCAACATACTCTGAAAGCAACTATCAAGTTTCATATGAAGAGGCCAGTTCCAATTTAGAACTCACCATCTTATATCAATGTTAGCCTTCTTACAACATTCAGAAGTGCTTCTGAAAACTTTTCATCTCCATGAACTACATGATTTTACAAGCAAAATGAATTCTATTGCAATCTGTGCCAAAACAAAAAAAAAAAACTTCTGTTTTGGCAAGAGTGGTGGATAAATATTGTTAACATTTGTAGTTCAAATAAATAAAAAAGTAATTCTAGAGGCAAGAGAATTGCAAAATATGATAGGAAAAATTTCTCACCCTAAGGTCTTACATATGGTGATCCTTCAAGCAGCCAATATGATATTCCTTTGCAAGGGAACAATACACGTAATTAGGTATGCAAACAAACAAACTAGAAATGCAAAGCATTTCAAACATATGACTTGAAATGAATATAAATAGAATAATTTAACAATCACACACATGGAAAATGGCAACAACCTTTGAAAGCAACTGTCTAGTTTTTTCAGCTAGGTTTTGAAGTGGAACCCATAATGCACAGATATATATATATATATATATATATAAGGCAAAAAGTTAATAATGTCACGAATATTTCTACTTTTAAATCGAATAATGTGTACCCATCATTAGCATAAGTTATTTGAGCTAGGCCAGCTCGAGAATCTTTTAAGCACTCCACACATGATTCTCATTTATGTTATAATGAAAAGGATGAAGAATTTTATTTTAAATTCTCATTTTCAGTTTCAGGAAGATGTCCTGCAATTCATTAAACAACGACCAAAGCATCACATTTTCTTTAAACATGCATTCATGACAGTAGAAAGAATGTTCTCCTTCTCCAGGAAAATATACGCTACTAAATAGTTTTTGCACTTTCCACATGCAGCTCGAACAACACATAACAACGTACGGCCAACATAAAAACACCTCCCCTGCATTTGCCACAAACAATCTAATGGGTCTTCTACAACTCCTCTGCATTTGCCACAAAACCACAATATCCCACTACTTTCAATCACACCTTGCAGCCCGGTTTCTCTAGGGACTCTAGCCTACAAAACAAAGAGACATAATCAATATTCATATATATATATATGTGTGTGTGTGTGTGTGCGTGTGAACTACCGATATTGAAAAAAATTTCCTGCACCTCTTTGCCAATAGAAAATGTTGCCATCTAATACCATCTTCAGTTTCTCATTTCAACATTTGATAATTGAAGGTATCAGAAACAGCACTAGCTTCCAATTGGTTCAATGCTGGCTAGATATCAGGAAAACTGCCATTGTTTACCGTAAATCTAATGAATCACCTTAACAATGATCAAGCAGTAGCCACAAGAAAATCCTTTTCTATCATTGATTACATTTTCCCTTATAACTGCTTTGAGGAGAAAAGGTACTCAATGGTAATTAGTTTATCATAGAGCTAATGCAGATTCCAATTAAACATTTCATGCAACAGCTAAGCTGGTTTCTAATTAACTAGAGATGCTTTTTAACACACACACACACACAAAAAAAAAGCATGACTTTAAAAATAGCAATTTAGACTCCATCAGTTTCCAAGTACCAATTCATGGATCTTTTAAAGTAAAATCAACTTAATTTGAGTTATTATTAGATAGGCCCTTGAATTTTCAACCATTTTTTAGTTCGAACCCCGATTTTTAATTTTTCTATATTTCTTGCTAATTGGTAACGTGTGAAATTCTACACGTTAGTAAAATTTACTAACGTGTCAAATTGTAACACGTTACCCATTACTAATGTGTCACAATTTAACACGTTAGTAAATTCCAATTTCTAACGGGCACATTAATAACGTGTGTAAAACGTTAGGAATGGCACGTTTGGAAAATTTACTAACGTGTCAATGGTCCTGACACGTTAGTAAATGTTCGTTACTAAAAATTGGGTTTTTTGTAGTGTTCTATTTAGACCATCCATTACTAATTTTTGTCTAATTGGACATAAATTATATAAAAAAATAAAATAAAAAAACATTGAGGGTAGTTACGTAACTTCAAATCAGATTAGGAAATAGTTAATTTTTAAGGGTTTGATTACATACAAGCAACCAAAAAAAAAATAGCAAACCGAGAAGTTGTACACTAAAAGAATTAATCAAATATGCAGAATAATATATCGTTCAAGTGGTGAAGTGGGTGGAGCATTCTGTTTTATCAAAGATAGCAACTAAGCATATTAAAACCAGAGAGAATAAATCATATAAGACAAATTAGGTGGTTGAAAAGTGCACGTACCAAAATTGATTTTGGGCACTAGACAAACTTTTCGCTTATTCTTCATATTTGTCGTCAATCCATATCTGTTCGAGGTGAGCAATCTTGCGCCATTTTTTTCCTTTTTTACTTTGCAACTTTTTCTTCAACAAAGGACAATTGTCGATTGATAGAATAGAAAGGGAGGGAGGCAGCCCCTGTTCCGGCATATACTTGAGCTTAGGGCAGTTCTCGATAGTCAATTTTTCAAGAGCATTGAGGTGTTGAAGCCCTTTCTTGTCCAAAGATCTCAAATTTGGAAAACTCCTTATGTAAAAGGAGGTCAAACTGGTGGGCAGCAACTGCTCCTCTGGTAAGGACTCCACATATTCAGAATAGCTCCCGATTGACAAAGATTCAAGAAAGGGGAGCTTCTGCAAACCCCATCCCATCCGACTTGCAATGAGTTTCTCACAATTTCTTATTTCAATTGTTTTCAAATTGGATGGCAACCCCCCTTCAGGAAACGACTCAACTTTTGGACAATCATCTATTTGGAAAAAATCAAGAGACGGAAGGAGTATGTGCATTTTGTCAGGAAGTGATCTCAAACTACAACAACCCTCAACCGAAAACGTTGTGAGTTTGGGGGCACGCAATCCTCCTTTTGGAAAAGAAACAAAATTATCGCAACAACGGATATCAATCTCCAAGGTGACTAAATCATGTTCATAATTTTCTGGAATTGTAAGAGATTCCAAATTGCTACACAGCCAGATTTCGATGCGATAAAGATTTGGGAATAAATCTAATGAAAAGGACTTCACAGAATCACAAAACCACAAAGACAATTTTTCAAGGGATGAATAGTCAAAGTTTGCTGGGAGCTCTAACTTCAAACATCTATTAATGTCAAGGGTTTTTAATGTAGAGGGAAGACCATCCATAGGAAGGGACACAAGTGAGGAACAACTACGGATCACCAACTCTTGAAGACCGCTGTTTGAGTCTATCATTCCCTTGGGTAGGAACTCTAGTGCATCAAATCTTCCAATTACGAGCTTCTGCATTCCAGGCGGCCATTCATTTAACAAAACTCCATTACAATTATCCAGACTCAAATTACGTAAAGCAGGAGTCCTTGGGAGTGGAGCCACTAGTTGCTGACAATCATCAATATGAAATATGGCTAAAGAAGGAAGATGGACAGGCAACCCTCCTGTGAGTTTGTGGCAGTTTATAATATAAAGCTCTTCGAGTTTAGGAAAACCTACACCCTCATTTTCGTCACCAAAATAGTTCCATTCCCCCCACTTTGTCATATTGTCGAACTTTAGAAATTTGAGGGCACCAAATGGCTTAGATGAAGAAGAACCGTTACCAAAAAACTCACGACCCACTGTAACAACTTCACTAAACCCAACAACACAGAGTTTCTGCAGAGAGTGTAGCTGCCCAAGGGGTGGCAAATTGTTGCAATACTTACAATTTTGTAGCTCAAGAGATGCTACATTAGAGAATGAAGGATGCCCTACCCAATCTGAAAAACTTTTACCACCGTAGTTTCTAATAGTGAGGCTTTTCAAGCTTGTATGGGGCTGGAGACTATCTAGTACATTTCTCTGACTTTCTGAAAAATTAGTATCAGCATTCCATTCCAATACCAATTCTTTGAGGTACTTTTTATTCCTCAAGCTTGCATTATGAGCATCACTAGGAGATTCAACATTTTGGAGCTCTAATATAGAAAGCGATCCCTGAAGATTTGTAAAATTTCCTAGATCTCCAATGCAAGTCCCATTACCTTTGCCAACGATAAATTTAGTCAATGTCTTGAGGAATTTTAATCTACCCAAATGTATCGGCATCTCTCTTATGCCAGTTTCGGTAATATCAAGATGATGTAAATTAATGAGTTTCCACGTATCTCTTGGCAATTCAACAAGCTGTATACAATGTGATAATCTCAATATTTGCAAATTGCATAATTGACATATAGAATCAGGCAGTCTTTGAACATTAGTGTAAGAGAGATCCAAGTAACGTAGGTATTTAAGTTTGCCAATTGAATCTAGCAATTCAATAATGTTTGCATACTTAAACAGAGAAAGCACCCGTAAGCATCTTAGTGTTGGAAGTAAATCATGTACTACTTCTTTACTCAAGCAGTAGTGGGGCAGATTATAAAATGACATATCTAAATGTAGGAAAGTGCGCAACCTCTTAGCTTTGTGAAGGGTCTCAAACTTCTTCAAGCTATGAAAACGTTGTTTGAAAAAATAGGACAAGTGGTGAGTATTGTTTATTATCTCATGAGAACAACCATCCTCCAACCTTGAAATAAATTGACCAGATATAGATTTTGCTAAATCGCTCACGAGATCATGCATTACAAAACATGACTTGTCGTCACTTGATTTTTGGAACAATGATCTTGATTCTAGAGTGAGGAAATACTCATTACCAACTTCTTCCATTGTTTTGTTTTTCGGTTGTTGTAGGAAACCTTCCGCTATCCATAACAAGATTAATTGATCTTTTTTGAAAGCATAATCCTTTGGGAATATTGAACAATAAGCAAAGCATTGCTTTATATGTGAAGAGAGATATTTGTAACTTAATCTTAAAGCTGGAAGAATACCCATCTCATCAATTGGCAAATCCCATAATTCATTATTCAATATCTTATTCCATTCATCAACATCCGGTTTAGATCTTAATAGAGCACCAATTGCCTTGATAGCTAACGGAAGGCCTCCACACTTTTCCATGATTTTTCTACCTACTACTTTGAACTCTCCATGTACATTAGAGTTGCCAACGTGGAATGCATGTTTTGTAAATAGTGACCAACAATCTTCTTCTGGTAACTCCTTTAAATGATGAGACATTGTAGTAGCACGCATGACTAATGCAACACTATCATTACGTGTTGTTACTAGGACCTTACTTCCTAGTGCCCCAGATTTGAAGGGTTTACATAGATCCTCCCATTCAGCATACTTCTCATTCCAAACATCATCTAAAACAAAGAGAAATTTCTTCCCCACTAAACACTCCTTTAATTTAAGTTGAAGTTGATTTAGATCCGTGACAAAACAAGGTGACAAAGTTACTGCCTCCAAAATTGTTTTTGTTACCTTGAACACGTTAAATTCTTCAGAAACACAAACCCATGCTTTAAGGTTAAAGTGCTCATTCACCTTGTCATGATTGTATACAATCTGAGCAAGGGTGGTCTTGCCAATCCCCCCCATGCCGACTATGGCAATCACACACATCTCATTGTTCTTGGCATCATCTGAGAGCAACATTTTAATGATTTCTTTCTTTTCATCATTCCTACCGCAAATATCGGATTCGTCAACTAAAGAAGTCGTGGAGGATCTTTCGGATGATTTTCCTCCAATACCTTCTCGTAGACCTAGAAGATCCTTTTGTCGTGCCAGATCATCTAGTCTTTCAAGTACTTCTTTTATCTTTTGCTCTATCTCCTTTACAAAAGAATTATGAATAGCAGAGAAGGACTTTCGTACCTTGCTTGCAGTGGTTTGAAATTCAGCATCTAACTCGCTTCGCAATGATTCAGTAACAACCTCATCCAAGACATCTTCTGCATCATAGATTGCATCTTTCAACTCATCAAGCCACTTTTTAACAGAAGGATTTGTAACTTGTAGTTCTTCAGCGTCTTCAAGCACTGCAACAAAGGTCAGGAATGTTGTCTCCAACTTCTTGAGGAGTCTATCGGAGAGTTTTCGTCGCCGAAAGAAGTCAACAAATTCACCAGATGCCATTCTTTCGAAAAAAGCTTGAAGGAAGGGAGAGAGAAAAATGGTTGCAATCTCAGCCATGTTTTCTTGTTTGGAAATCAAAGGAATTGAAGGAAGGGGAATGCAAGTAGCAGAGAAAAATCAGATAGCAAGCTGCGTTTGGCTTTAACAAGGAAGAAGTAGACTTAACTATTGGAGAGTGATGGACCATCTACCATTCCATGCAATATGGTCCACTTTTTCTCTTATTTTTCTTTTTTCGTTGGGAAATTAAAAACGATAATGGTTAAGTTGAGAGCCAAATCTCGCATCTACCCTTCACCTATTTTGTGATGTTTTGAGTAAAGCTTTTCTCTCCCCACAAATCGTTAGGCTTTCTCTCTTTTTAATTAAATCTCGCGTCCTTAATGTGAAAGAGATTTAATCTCAAATCGTTGACATATATATATAGTGCCAGTAAAATTTATCAGTTAGACTAATTTATACACATTTTAATGGAAACTCGGCAATCAAATTATTGTTGTTAGATGTCACTGACAATAAAAATAAAATAACGGCATGTGCCATCCTCAATTAAAAAATATATATAAATATATTAAACTAAAAATTAATTTTCTTTTAAAAAAAATTAAATTTTCAGTTTTTTTATTTCAATTTTTTTAAGTATAAGGGTATTATAGAAATATAATAAAAAATGTGACCTTTTTGAGACATTTGGTAGTTTGATGGACTACTTTAGCACATTTCAAACATCATTGGATTTTTTAAAAAAGGGCTGATAATTGGAGGGGCTTTTTACAGTTTTCTCTATTTTGAATTGGAAGTGAATTATAAAGACAGAGTTTAAGCTTATAACTTTTACTCTAATACCATGTTAAATTGTACCATTCACTTTAGAAATTTAAATATATAAATAAATATGAATTTAATTATTTAATTTATATTCTAAAAGTCACGTTAGCCTAAACTCTAATACGTGGCTATCGAAGAAGCAAAAGGATCAGGTAAGAATGAAGAACCATTGGGTGGTAAAGTTGACGACTAATTTTATTTATTAGGCATCTTAATCAATCATTCAAGTGGAAGTGCCATCAATTGTTTTGTTTTGCACGATAAAATGTGCAAAACTATCGGTTTAATTATAATTTTAACTAAGGAAATCATGTAATAATTGATAGATATTAATAAACATGAAAAATAATCTTTTAAATTTTGCCCCTCTAAAAAACACTAACGGAATACTATTCATTTCATTTAAAATAGAGAGGATCCTATTTTCTGGGGAATTATTTTGAATTATTAATGCCTTATGATTAAAACTAAAAGAGCACACCATTTTGTTTTTCCATTATTTTGTTTAAATCATACACAAACTTGTTAAGGCGTTGGCTGTGCTTTGATTTTATTATAATAACACAAAATATTTCATGCTTTCACTTAAAAAAAAAAGGACAGAGCAGGCTTAATAGCCTATCAATATTTGGGAACAATGAAACAATATGGCTTTGGATTCCTTTGGTGGATTGAATGTGGCGGACTCCACGCCCCATGATCTCATTCATTGAATCAAAGGAATAAAACATTTAAACATATATAAAACGGAACTTATTTAACACTTTTTTCCAATAAAAATTATTGATTGAGGATATGCTGGTTGTAAATTGCCATCTCTCATTTCCAAAGGCAATTCCCATGAAATTTCTTTTTTCTGTCTTTCTTTCATGTTTGTGATTTCTCTTTTCTTTGGGTGATAGGGCCCTTATTATGGCTTGTGCTGCTTTAATATATATATTTTTTAACATGTCCACACAAGAGAGGGAGGGGGGATTCGAATTAAAGACCTCCACTTCATTAAGTGTGGTCCCAACCGATTGAGTTATCTCTTTGGGACACTTTAATATTTGTGATGATACTAAAGACAGAAAAAGTTTACTAATTTCCTTTTTCTTTGATGTCTTTTATTTATGGAAAAAAAAATTAAAAAAGAAAGTCCCACAAACTACCAGCTATTTGCAATATAACCCCTTAATGTTCAAAAAGTAATAAAGTAGCCCCCCAAACTACAAAAAATAATGTATCAAAAAGGCCACTTATTTTTTTATATTCTTATAATACCCCTGTTCTTTTAACAAATAAAATAATAAAGGAGAAACTTCATAAAACCCCCCTGAACTTCCACCCGTTTTGAAATACTCTTCCAAACTTTAAAAACTCTTAATTTAACCCTCCCAACTTTCAATTGCTCTCAATTTGGACCCATCCGTACAAATTAGGTTTTAAAAATTGAAAAAAAATACCAAAATACCCCTGATTTTTATTTTTAAAAAAATAAAAAACATTTTGAAAGTTGGAATTTTAAACGGTTAATTTGAAACGGTAACTTTTGTATAAAATTCCAACTTCCAGAGATTTTTTTTTTAAAAAATAAAAATCAGGGGTATTTTGATCTTTTTATAAAATTTTAAACTCTAATTTGTACGAAGGAATCTAAATTGAGAGCAATTGAAAGTTGGGGGGGTTAAATTGAGAGTTTTTGAAGTTTAAGGGGGGTATTTCAAAACGGATGAAAGTTCGGGGGGTTTTGTGAAGTTTCCCCAATAATAAAATAATTGTAAAAAAAAAAACAATTTTTTAAAAATACAAAAAATAAAAAATAAAAAAATTGGGAAATAAATACAAAAAAAAAATTGTTTTTTGGAATAAATAAATAATATAGGCTAACTATTATAACTATTCATGTCGTATTAAATTAAAACCAAAGGTACGGTTTTTGAGATATTCTAAAAAAAAAAAAAACAATTTAGTCCTTGGAGTCAAATTCTATTAATTTTTTTTTTATTCGCTCATTGATTTTACTTTAATATAACACAAAGCAATTTGTAATTTAGACCAATTACAGTGACTAATTATTTATTTATTTCAATATATATATATTTGTATTTATTAGCCCATTGGTTTTTTTTTTGTATTTTTTTTTAAATTAGTTTTTTTTACAATTATTTTATTATTTTATTTGTTAAAAAAATACGGGTATTATAGGAATATAAAAAATAAGTGTCCTTTTTTATATATTTTGGTTGTTTGGGTGACTATTTTATTACATTTTGAACATTAGAGGGTTATATTACAAATGACTAGTAGTTTAAGAGACTTTTTTTTATATTTTTCCCTTTTGTAAATAAATGGATGGATTATAAATGGATCAATTACATTATGTAACACCCTAAAAAGATACAGAGTAGCTCATATTGGGTGAGTAGTTTATAATATGTTAGGGCTTATAAGTTGTGAGTCTATTTAAATCATTGGAGGTAGTTGACCACTCCCTTAAGGTTGAACCGGTGGTTTGGACCTAGCGAGATATAAGGCCATCTGCAAACAAGCTAGGTGTCTGAAAAAACAAAAGATGACGTATAAGCTTACTGCCAAGAAATATTAAAATTTACAGGGGCTCTTTTTTTTTTTTTTTTTAATTTACCGATTCTTGTAAATTGCCAGTAAATAGTTGAAAACAAAGTTAAAATAGTGGTGCTCATTTATTGGCACATGTATAAAACACCCCAAAAAAATTGAAATTTATCGGTGTTTTGTTAATGCCAAAAAAATCTGAATATATCAGCATTTTATAAACTTCAACATCTTCTAAATATATTGTTTTATCAGGGTGTGGAGCCAACCATGTTCTCTGGGAATCACATACCAAAGTTTGTTATAAAATGCCGGCAAAGCACTTTATAAAACGTTGTCTAAATACCATCATTTTACCCAAATTTATCGTCTTTTTCTAAAACTTTCAATTTAACAACACTAATTGATGTAATTTAGCATCAGCAACCACGATGAGGGCTGGATTATACAACTTTTTTTTTAAGTTGGTTCTCAAATTAAACGATGAGTCACCATCATATGAAAATTATTATTTTAAAAAATATGTCACCTACTCATAAAATGGTAACTCATAATTTGAAAACCAACTTTCAAAAATAAGAAAAAAAAAAAATTTAAAATGTTAGCACTTCACGTCACCTTTCACAACATATATATATCTCACAAGATTATTTCGTCATAGTTATTAGAGTTAATCTATATATATATATATATATATATATATAAGCAATGTTAGGGTGATTTAAGTTGCACTGCTTCATTAAGGTGAAGCTGAGTAGCAGCGACATTACTATCGCTACTAATAGACGAAGCTAATACAAGAAAAATATGAGGGGAAACTTCACTAATCCCCCTTGAAGTTTGACCATTTTTGCAAACACTTCCTTAACATTCAAAAAATCTCACTTACCCCCCATGAACTTTCAATTGCTCTCAATTTGGATCAATCCGTACAAATTAAGGCAAAAAAAGACCAAAATACCTATGGTTTTCATTTTTTTAAAAAAATAAAAAACATTTTGAAAGTTGAAATTTTAAATAGTGAATTTTAAACAGTGACTTTTGTATAAAATTCCAACTTCCATATATTTTTTTTAAAAATAAAAATCAGAGGTATTTTGGTCTTTTTTAAAAATTTTGTGCCCTAATTTGTACGGATGAGTCCAAATTGAGAGCAATTAAAAGTTCAGGGGGGTAAATGAGACTTTTTGAACGTTAGGGGGGTGTTTGCAAAAATTGCCAAACTTCAGGGAGAGTTAGTGAAGTTTCCCCAAAATATGATTATTTTAGCTTGACTTTTTCAATGCGTATAGGTTTTGACCAAACAATACTATATTAATCACTCGCATTTATGATTTTTTTTAATATAGGACTTACACTTATATATTCATCCCTTCAAATCACCTTCTATCGCTCCTTGCCTCCAACATCTAGCTAATGATCATCACTACTTGCCTACAAATAATTTGTATGAATGACAAATTGTAGAGCTAGCTCTGATAGTTGGTTGAGTAGTGCAACTCACCTCTCAAATTTTCTCTCTCAAATGATATGAATTAAAGATCGACAAATATTGGTTACTTTTTCATTCGTTTAGTTTGATTTAATGACATGATGTGGAGTGGAGTCCACCATAGTTGGTCACATTCAATCCACTATTAATTTATGGCTTTCTTTACCAATATGAATTCTTAGTAATTACCGGGCCAAATTGTTGGCAATTCAGGTAGCTAATGGTACGTACATACCAGCCCAAGACCTACTCGAGCAAGTAAGTCCTATAAAAATCCCATCATACGTGCTACTTATATCATTAACAATCTGAAAAGACAAGTACAATAGATCTCAATCCACACATCATACTCTTATCGTCAAAAGCACGCAACATTTAAATGTATTACCTTGAGTGCATATCCCTCACATATATTTTTCATTGAAATCACCTTCTAACATTGCTTGCTTCCAACAACAAATCATCTTAAATCATATAAATGGTAAATTGCTGAGGTAGGTTTGATAATTGGTTGAATAGTACAAGTCACCTCTCAAATGATTGGATCAACAAATGTGGCGTGGAGTCCCACCACATTCGATCTTCAATTATTTCCTGTTAGCCGTGTAGGACGAACACTGTTCCTTTATGATCGATAATGGTTGCAAACTTAGCCATGTTTTCTTGTTTGGAAGTCGAATGAAATTAATGAAGAAAGAGGAAGCTGCGTTTTGGCTTTAACAAGGAAGAAATGGACTTAAAAAACTTGACTTGTCTGTAGAACGTGCCATCTACCATTCCATGCAATACGGTCCACTTTTTCTTGTCTTTTTCTTTTTTCGTTGAGAGCCAAATCTCGCATCTACCCTTTTCGCCTAATTTGAGATGTTTCGAGTAAAGCTTTTCTCTCCCCTCAAATCGTTAGGCATTTCTCTCCCCACTTCTTTGATACCCAATAACTCATTTTTCTCCTTTTTTTTTTTTTAATTTAATTGTAACATTTAATAGTAAAAAAGTATTTAAAACAAAATAAAATTTTAATATATTAAAGTGAGAAATTTTAAATAATAAGAGAGTATTTATAAAAAGTATTTAATTATAAAAAAAAATTTTAAACGACATATAAATTCAATAAACTAAAATAAAATTTTAAACAATAAGAAAATATCCGTAAAAAACGCAAAAGTTGTAAGATAAGTAAAATTTTTGTTAAAATTTAAGATAATTTTTGTCCATTGTTGCCCTAAAAAAAATATTCTAACCTTTAATCCTCCTCAAATTATTAAAAGTTGAATTCATCCTGCTCGAGCGCGACAGTTAATGCAAGTCACATTCCCCCCAAAACAATGCAGTGCCGTGGCCCGTGGGGAAATATCCATGATTAACTTAAAAAAAAAAAAATCCATATTGCATAAAAAGATTGAAACACCCTCTGAAAAGCAAATTCAGAGGCCGCCTGCATCATCACGTGGTCTTAAAAGTTGAATTCGTCCCTGCTCGAGCGCGGCGGCCAATGCAAGTCACATTCCCCCAAAACAATGCAGTGCCGTGGAGAAATATCCGTGACTGTGTTGGGTAATGGATTGAACTGAGAAAGTAAATTGGTATTGCGTAGTAGATTTGATTAATGTGAAAAAAAATATAAAAATATTTATATAAAAAATAAATTTTTTTATTTTGTTGTAATTTTTTTATTTAAATAGTAATAAAAAATGATTGATGTAATATAAAAAGTAAGAATATTGATATTGATTTTAAGAATTTTTTTTGAGATTTTGGGTTGGTCTAGTCCGGTCTGTTGCCAAACAAGCCCATGGGTCCATTTGTGAAGAGAACAGACCCAATTAGTGGCTGGACCCATCTCATTCTCAAAAAATTCTTCTTAAAATCAATTATAATATTCTTACTTTTTATATTAAATTAATTACTTTTTATTATTATTCAAATAAAAAAAATTATTACAAAATAAAAATTTTTACTTTTTTACATAAAATATTTTTACTTTTTTTTTTTTTTTTCATATTAATCAAGTATGCTGTTATAGTGCCATTTCACTTTCAAATTCCATTGTGAAACATATCCTATATGATTAACTTAAAAAAAAAATCCATATTGCATAAAAGATTTTTATTTTTTTTAAACAATATTGCATAAAAGGTTGAAACACCCTCTGAAAAGTAAATTCAGAGGCCGCCTGCATCATCACGTGGTCTCTAGCAGCTTCCCATCACATTTAACCCAGCTCAATTAATTCACGAAAATGCCCTTAGGCCTATTACATTCTACCCCTTTTTGTTTCACTCACTTCAGACATTTGAAGCTCTTTAGAACTTAGAAGCAGGAGGAGCATTCTCATGCCTTCTTTTCGCTAACCCCATCTTCCTTACTTCCTACTCCTTTATAGCCGATTTCGACTAAGGAACTTCATCGACATTTCCTATGAGAAATAATTATTACCAACATGTCCTCGATCAATAAGTATGCAACTGGACTTGCATTATCTTGTTCAAGTGGAAGAATAGTATCAAACAGAGACCACAATTAATTAGGGCCACAATATTATCTTCTTCTTGCAATTATGTCATGTAATAATGGACCGCATGATCTTAGGAAAGCCAATCGGCTTAGAGCATTCATATCCGACTTAACAAATATTTGGTTAACTTTTAGCTAAAAAGATCACCTTTTTTTATATATATAAAATTTATATTTTAGCTATCCACTTTTTTAAAGCAATAGCTATATGTGGCTAAGCATTTTAGTTATATATTTTCATAATTCTATTTAATTATATATTTTTTTATTATTAAAGTTCAAGTGCCACTCATTAGCAATTTGAAGAGAGATAATAAAATAATTTTTTTGTTGAAGGATAAATAATATACAAAACAAATTTTATATTAATATATTTTATGAATTGTTGAGCTACAATGCTCATCAAATTTGCAACAATGGCAAACCATTGTTGACCAACTACGGTGCTCACTTTTAATATTTTAATATTTTAGTTTTTTATGTTATATATTTATATTTTTTTCTATTAATCCGTCAAATGTTTTAATGAAATTTGACTATTTGACTATAAGGACTAATTTGTTTTAATTTGTTTTCCTTTTTTTTTTTCCTTTTCTTTTTGCATAATTCAAGGATTTCTGAGTTTATTTTAATATCACAAAAAGCTAATCATAAATTAGGTAAATCATAAGGACTGATTTTGCATTTTTTTTTTTTTTGCTAACTATAATATACATATACCATTCCCAAGTTAGAAAAAAAAATAAAAAAAATCAAGAGGTTCAATCTCCAAAGAATTCAAGCCAATACAATATTATTTTTTATTATTTTACTTTTAAAAATAAATAAAAAACAAAATAATAAAAAATTAAAAACAAATATATATATATATAAAGAAAAAAAGAAAAGAAAAAAGAAGGGTGGCTGGCCACCCCCATCTTGGCCACAGGGGGTGGCCGGCCACCACATTTTAGGACATGGGGGTGGCATCACCCCCATGACCTAAAATCAAGATTGACCTTGTAGTATGTTAATTTAATCAAACATTGTGATTATATGTATCAATTACCCTTAAACTAGTTGGGTTTGGCACAATTAACCTATCTTTTTGAAGATAACTTGTCTAAAGTAGTAGCAACAACTTTCTTTATATTTTTCTTAAATTTAAGGAATCAAACTACTTTTTACTTCTATATTCAAATTAACTCTATAATAGCTTCCATTTTCGTTTCCCAATACCATTCAAATATTTTTTAAATATCATTTCAAACAAATGATGAGGGAAAGTGAGAGGGAATAGAAAGCGTTTAAATATTCTTTCAAATAAATGGAAGAGGAAAAAGAGAGAAGAAAAAGCCTTTTTATATTAAAATAATGTTCAAGGAAGCAAAAGTGCTACCCTAGATTTAAGGTAGCACTTTTAGTTCCATTCTTGGTATAAGGATCATGAAGAGAGTTTGTCGCAAGTGGTTTTCTAGGAGTTTGCCATACATTTAGGAAAGGGAATGAGATTTAGGGAAACTGCTCCTAGTGCTTTAAATTGATGAAAAGATTGGCACAACGACACGACTACAGTTTGTATTGCAGTCAAGATGATCTGCTAAAAAACCACACTGAAAATCCATTACATCAGATATTCATTTATTTGGATGTGTATTAACGATAAAAATAAAAAAAATAAAAAAAGAAAAGGGGAAAGAAAAAAAAAATGAAGAAGAAAAGGAAACGCCATTGATAACATCCCAGCAAGTCAACAGATAATGTCACAATCCAAATCCAGCTTCAATTTCTCATCTTAACAGTTTGATAATTGAAGGTATGAGAACTAGTACTAGCTTGCAATTGGTTTAGTGCTGGCTGTAATTAGACATCCTCGCATTTCGTTACCATAATCAACTCATCTACCTTAACACAATCATACAATAGCCACAATAAAATTAATCCTTTGCTGCAATTGATTACCTTTTTTCAAGTAGCAACTTTCAGGAGATCAGGTACTGAATGGTAATTCAGAACCTACACTTCCAACAAAATAAAAAGAAACCGAAATGCCCATGATGTCGATTTGGCACAATACTTTCACAAAGTCCATAGGTACTCTCCATTGAACTTTTAGTACCTATGCATCAAAAAATAGCTAAACATATGAATCAACTAAGAAATAATTAACAACACATGCATAGTAAATTGAAACATAAGATCTACACACATATTCATCAGATGATATCAATAGTTTATACATAGTGCTTTTCACATGCACATCCTGGCACAATGGTACATCGATCCAAGTTTATGGTAGTGCTAATGCAGATTCCAATAAAATATGCTAGTCCACATGCTCTAGCGATAAATTCAAAACGTAACTCCTTTGAAAAGAAAAACCCCCAATGGCAGTGAGTAAAATGGAGATTAATAGAAACAAAAACCACGGGGAAAAACCTTGCTGATTCAAAGCATCCCCAATTTCATATGAATTTCTCAATCACTTTTGGCGTTTACTTGAGAGAGACTCAACTGCTTATGTCGAGAATGGTGAAGCAAATGAAGAAGTAACAAGTGGGCAAAGCATTCTGTTTTATCAAACACCAAAAACTCCAATTCACTCAAATCCAGCCTTGATTTAACTGAATGAAACTTGCAAACAATGCAAGCCAAATCCATATCAATTTTAAGAAATCGAAACAACTAAATAACCAAATTCCAAATATATATATATATATATATATGGCAACATGACTTGCGAGAAACACTCAAACATCACAAAACCAGAAGCCACGTCCAACAACATTCACTAATTTCTTCCAACAAACCTTTCTTTCAAGCAACTTCAGGCCTGCATATGATTTAAATTCTATCATTAGAATAAACCAAGCCCAACTCCTTACCTCCATTGGCCAAGAGGATCGATTGCGCACATCAGATGTACCTATAATATATACACACTAATTTCAATACCCAAAAGGCCAATTAAAAGCCTAGTGAAGAATCTCCTTTGGGTGCCCAGAAAACATATGAAAAGAAAAGACAACACCTAGAGATAAATGTTAATAGGCTGTTTGGTTGCCCAAAGCATTGAATTTTGCACTCCATATGCAATTCTATTGGTGCTCGATTCCTTTAAGTTCGACACTTTGTCAAATCTTAACATTAAAAATCATAATTTCATGTATTTTTGTTCTGAAAAAAAATTTACTAAAAGTTTCTAAAATTTGAAGTAATGCCTGTTTGGTACTTGTAAAAACATTTAAAATGAAAAACTAATAAGCCTCACTTTTTGATCTATTAAAAAGCAAAGCAATCAATTAGAAGAAAAACATCATAAATGCAACTCAAGCAAACTGAAGCAAGTTGAATGACAAAATTAACCCTACTTGTGTTCACTAAACAATGATCAATAAGAAGAAAAAGAAATATTGCCCATTCACAGGAACAGTTACAATAAACCAAAGAGCATACAACTAGTTTTTATTTTTTATTTATTTTTTCTTATTATTAGATCTATACTATAATCCTAATGGTTTCACGAAATTTATTTTGTTAAAAAGATTAAGCGAAAAAAGAAAAAGTTGCAATACATATATTTACAATTCATATAAAGAAAATAAGTGTTCATGTATGTATAGATGACTGGACAAAGAGATAAATAGATAAAAAGTTCATATGGCAATAAGTTAAGAATGTCATGACAAGTTTCAACTTTTGAATTCTTTCTAGTCTCCCAATTAAATATCAAAGAGTTTGAAGTTAATGAGCTGAGCCCAATTGCTTATTCTATTAGTATGAGATTATGCACAAAATGTGAAATGTGTCTCTGGATTTATTAGATTCATTTTTTAGTTAATACATGGTAGTATAAGCCCAATGGGATTCGTCTTTCCAACAACTACTTTCCAGAGTCGATGACTTTAGGAACTGAATGAGAAACCCAATAAATGTAGAAGACATGAGACTAGTAGAAATGTACTGGACACACATGATTCCAGTACAATTTGTTTTTCAAGTGGATAGGGCGAGAGATTATTGTTCTCCTTTGGCAGCCTTTATGCTCCTATGGATCCTTTCTCGAAGAAAAAAAATAATAATTCTACGAACCTTTTTTTTTTTTTTTTTTTTTGCACATGCACAACTTTTTATCTTCAATTTTCACTTCTTTTCCCCACCGATATTCCTTTTTTTTTTTGTTTAAATTTATTAATTTATTTAATTTTTCTATGTGAATCCAAGACTCGAAAGGCACAAATAAAGAAATGGCGAAATCGAGCACAGACGAGGAGGAGCCGAGGCAAGCATGTGAGGCTGCAATCAAGGGAACAAAGCAGAAGATCGTGATGTCGATCCACGTGTCCAAGAGCCAAGGGATCTAGGGCAAGTCCATTAATCTGGGCAGTCTGATGGCCAAGCCCAAGGTTCTCACTCTGCGTAGTACTACCATTTCTTGCTCTTGGGCTACATGATTATCCTCATCTATCAGTTTCATCTCAATTTAAGAAGTGAATTTTGTCCCATTTGACTTGAATGCGATTAATTTCAATTCTTTTGAGTTTGTGTCAATGGGGAATGTTGAAATCGAAAATGCGGTTCATTGTAAATTTAAATTGGTGCCACATAGTGTTCACCCAAAAGTGATGATTAATCATTTAGATGTTTCCTAATAATATATATATATATATAAATAAAATAAAATTGTAAGGTTGTTATTGCTGGAATAATTTTGACAGAAAAGAAAATCTAGATTTTGTTACTGTGGTCTCTACATGGTTAAAAATGTTGTTGCAACAATGATATTGACGAGGAATTGGTAGGATGGGTAGGAAAGTGCTTGACATTCCAAGATATGAGTGAAGGTATAACTTTGTTGCCTTTACTCATATTATCAAAACCATAAGGCTGTGATTGTAATTTGGAATTATAAGGATGGCAAAGATATCCCTAGTTCATACTAAATCGAAGCACTTGGGAGGCATAAGTTGATTGAAGCAAGCACTTTAAGATTACATGCTACTTGCAAGTTTAGGACCCATGAGGCTGGTTTATGCCTTCAATGTTCTATACAAATATTTGAGCTCCAAGTAACATCTGACTCTTAATGCTGATGATGAGGGATGTGATTTGGCTGATGGTAAATTGATCACTCAATGAGGGTGTCACAGACATACTAGATATCTGTGACATTTTGGGCTTTCTGATGTTTGTGTGAATTCTCACACAAGGCAGCCATGGCTGGCTCTGTCCCTGTACATCCAACAACCGCAGCACACTGTAAGGCTCTACCTCGCAGCCCGTGGCAAGATCAGATGCTGAAGCATTCATCTTTCACCGCACACCCATAGAGGGACCTGAGAACACTTTTCGGGTCGTGGGAAAAGCCTAGAGCTTCATAGTTCCTGTCGAAGAGTTTGCTCACTCAGCATTTAATATCATATAACTGACTTTCGACGCGTCAGACTACTCTGGCAGCTCTAGTGACAAGGCCAAGCATGTTGCTCATAAGGACAGAGAACAACTCACTGTGGTGGGCGGGACAGTGCCTTTTGCCTTTGCATGTTGGCTTGCTGTTTTTGCTCAGACGACCATCTGACGTGGATGCATCCTACCGCGTAAAACTTCAACTTAGATTTCCAAATCGAGTACAGACAATACCAGGATGATGATTCATAGATCTGAATTCTAGAATGTTACTGTCTTGCTTAATTTTTTTGTTTGCAGTATATTTATATTTCTTTCTTGACCGGAAGAAGTCCAAAATGTAAAAGCATTTCAAAGGAGGCTCAAGGGCTCTTTGTAGAACATATATAATTAATAGCTCACTGTTGCGACATTCATGAAAAGTAGCTCAATATTAATCTTTTTTCGAGTTGACAGATTGAAATTCCAGAAATTTGGATGCCCAAATTTTATTGATATAGACTAATTTCATAAGACTTTCATAGGAGAACAATATCTCGTAAGCAAAACAATATTAAATGAGTTTGATGGTCAAGGCAATCTGTTTTGGAATGTTAATTCATATGACAACATCTCCTCATCAAGCCGAGTTACTACTTCTGTCGGAGTTGCACATGAGTTTTTTTTTACCTATAATTCTTTTACTGCATGTGATTAAAGCCAAACCAAATGTGCAATGCCAAAAAAAAAAAAAAAAAAAAAAAAAAAAATTGGGGGATAAGAGTTTTCTTCTAAACTAGGTTAGAGGAACTTCCTCTGATTCGGTCTATAAAAATGGAATGTGTCATTTGAACATGTAACGCACTTTTTTATTTTTTTTTATTCTTTTATTTTTTATATTTTTATAATGAAGACAAAGTTCGAATAAACAATATTAAAAACTCATGTGCATCTCACATTTTATTAATAAAAAAAAAGACATGTTATTTTTATAGACCGGCCGAGTTTGAAGGAAAACTCTATCCCAATAATATTTAACATCAACAAAATTTCCAATGAGACGAGGGACACTACAACTTACAAAATTGATGTATCATGAGGCACCCAAACAACCAAAACAAAAGAATAAACCAAAAGAATATTCAAAACTAGGACTTAAGTCGATTGATTGCATGATACAATGTCGTTGTAAGTGTTATTTGATAATAAATAAAAAAAAAAAAAAAATTGGGATTAGTTATATTTTTATCTACATAATTTAAATATTATTTTTTACTCTTTGTTGATTCTACCTTTATTTCTTTTCTAAAATTCGTATTTCACTCTTTATTTTTTCAATGGTAATTTGTTTAACACAATAATTTTTCAACGATTATTATTCAAATAATCATTTTTGTAACTATAATATTTTTGAAATAGTTGTATTTAATAATAGTTATATTTTTCAACGGTTATATTTTTCAAATGTCGTATTTGCCAACGTTAAGTATGAAAACTATATTCTCTTAGTAATGTCAATCATATTCCACGAGGTCCCAAAAACTAAAATAGAAATGAAAAAGAGAAAGATCTGTCTTTGAGTTTCTCCCCTTCCATTTTCTTAGTACTAAAATTATTCTAAGGTAATTCAATGTTGGTAGCTTCTTTTGAGTTTATCAGGGCCAGTAACCAAATCACAGCTAAGTTCTTTTGATTCATGTTAATTTTGATTAAGATGCGTAAAAGCTAAAATTTTAAAAGAGAAATGAAATTATTTTTTCCTTTCCTACTCCGAATTCTCCTTTTTACAACTTCAAATTAATCATTATAAAAACATGTTACAGAATTATAAGTACCACAAGCAAGTGACAGTGATTCCATATTGAAAAACAGTACAAAAAATCACTAACATGAAGAAAACAGCTTGGCCATTCTAATTTATCTACACGTTCCTCCTTTCATCGAGCCAGAAACACGCACGCAACATTTAAATGTGTGCATATTTCTTACGCAAAACTCAATGCTACCATGAAATCATGGTATTGTCATAATTAAATGAGCAAATGTAATGAGTTTTTCTTGGATTTATGTATATTTTTGGTGATTTGTAATGGATATGCGATTGAAAGGGATACTTAGTAAGATAGTGGATGTATAATACTGATACAATATATCAATATTGAAGTGATAAGAGCGATTTGAGATGCTCAATCTCCGTAGTCCCTCTTTCCCGTTAGTACTGCCCATTGATATAGGGATTAGGATCCTTTACAAATATATATATTTTTTTTAAAAAAAAGATTCTTAAATTACAGAATTTACGCTGTTTCTTTATCTCAAAATACTTGAAAAATGCCACATATTAAAATTGTGACATGTTATTAATGCAATCAAAAAGAATTTTATCTTGAAAATGCTTATTGTTCACTTTTGTAAAGACACTTCTTTTTCAGAAAATCAAAAAACATTTTTTTGTTTAAGGCCTTTTTATAGCATAAAGAGTAAGAATCTGATTAAAAAAAAAAAAATACTCGATTCTCAATTATAACATGTCACATTTTTAATATGCAGCATTTTTTAAGGAATGGCCTAAATTTTGTGATTTAAAAACCTATATTTTAAAAAAAAAAAATTGTAGGAAATCTATAGTTCAACCCCATACAACTGTACGTCCAGCCCCAAAACGCCAACTGAAACGCAAGGCAATACAACATAAAATACAATACTAATCTAATAGATCCATTAAAGGCCCACTACCTAATAGATCCATTAAAGGCCCACTACCTAATAGATCCATTAAAAGCCCATTGAGCTAATAAACCCATTAAAGGCCCACTATATTATATCCCTTACATCTCCAAGAGCTAGCTCAATCGGTTAGGACTACGCTTAATATTGAAGCAAAGGTCACTAGTTCGAATCTCCATCTCTCCCTTGTGTGGACATGTCAAAAAAACAAGAAAACAAAAAGTTGTACAAACACTTCTTTAAACCCTCCAAACTTTGGAGACTTGATTCAACCAACATCAGTTAATAATTATCCCCAATATTACTCCCAATCAAAAATATGGAGACAGCTAATTAATGGTATGCATTTCCCTCTAAGAAAATAAAAATAAAAATAATCAAGGATCTTAGATCCATCACCAACAACCAAATTCTCTATCTTGTGACAGTACATCAAAGATATTACCAAAGCACATGCAATAAGTATCCTTGTCTAAGTGTAATTCAGGTTAGACAATTCTAATAATGTGAGTCTAAGATTTATTTATTTATTTTGGGATATGTAAATAGCTCACACTCCATTTTGCCCAGAGGCCAATCTCTTACCAAGTTTGCAAAACCAGTTAGTCTAGTGAACTCAAATGACAAAATCAAGATTGACCTTGTACAATGTTAATTTAATCAAACATTGTGACTATATGTATCAATTACCTTTAAACCAGTTGGGTCAATTGGGTATGGCACAATTAACCCGTCTTTTTGAAGATAACTTGTTTAAAGTAGTAGCAGCAACTTCCTTTATATTTTTCTTAAATGTAGGGAACCAAACTACTTTTTACTTCTATATTCAAATAAACTCTATAATAGCTTCTATTTTCCTTTCCCAATACCATTCAAATATTCTTTAAATATCCATTCAAACAAATGATGGGGGAAAGTGAGAGGAAACAGAAAGCATTTAAATATTATTTCAAATAAATGGTAGAAGAAAAAGAGAGAAGAAAGAGAAAGCTTTTTTATATTAAAATAATGTTCAAGGAAGCAAAAGTGTTACCCTAGATTTAAGGTAGCACTTTTAGTTCCATTGGTGTTCTCTTGGTTTAAAGATCATGAAGAGAGTCTGTTTTCTAGCAGTTTGCCTTACATTCAAGAAAGGGAATGAGAATTAGGGAAACTGCTCCTAGTGCTCTAAATTGATGAAGATATTGGCATAACAACACAACTACAGTTTGTATTGCAGTCAAGATAATCACACTAGAAATCCATTACATTAGATATTCATTTATTTGGATGTGTATTAACGATAAAAAGAAGAAGAAGAAGAAGAAGAAGAAGAAATGCCATTAATAACATCCCAGCAAGTCAACAAATAATGTCACCATCCAAATCCAGCTTCAATTTCTCATCTTAACAGTTTGATAATTGAAGGTAGGAGAACTAGTACTAGCTTGCAATTGGTTAAGTGCTGGCTGTAATTAGACATCCTCCCATTCCGTTACCATAATCAACTCATCCACCTTAACACAATCATAAAATAGCCACAATAAAATCCTCTACTGCCATTGGTTACCTTTTCCCATGTAGCAGCTTTCAGGAGATCAGGTACTGAATGGTAATTCAGAACCTACACTTCCAACAAAAGATAAAGAAACCAAAATGCCCATGATGTCGATTTGGCACAATACTTTCACAAGGTCCATAGGTCTCCAAGCATCAAAAAATAGCTAAACATATGAATCAACTAAGAAATAACAACACATGCATGGTAAATTGAAACATAAGATCTACACACATATGCATAAGATGATATCATTTGGGCAGAAGTTCATTGGTAACTAGCTGCATTATCAGGTATGTAATTCAAGAAAATGCATTGATACTATGTGAGAATATGCATCTGTTGTACCCTGCACAATTAATGATGTAACGAGTTATCTCATTGTTGAAACTAACTTAATACGATTTGATCTTGCAGATGCTTGCTGTAATGGAAATCAATTTTTATTTTTTTACTTCAAAAGTCCAGACGTGAAATGAATATAAACTGCCTGCTAACAGAACAATTTGACAATCACTCACATGGAAAATGGCAACAGCCCCTGAAAGCAACTCTCTAGTTTCAAAAATCTTTTAAGCACTCCACACATGATGTACATTGCACCATCAAATTCCCATTGTCAGCCAAACCATTACATTTTCTTTATAAAAAAGAAGTTATGCAAATGAACTTTATAGCATAACAAACATGATGCAAAAGATACCTTTGCAATTCAGACTGATGGTAGATTTATTTGGAGTGGTACAACCATGGAATTTTAGACAAACTCTTCTAGCGGTTCACAAACATAAAAATAACCTACGGCCAACATAAAAATAAGCACACATGCACTGATCCAGAAAAAATCTAATGGGTCTTCTAAAACCATAATCTAAAATAGCATCGACTACCTACTTCAACTCCTCTGCATTTGCCACCAAAACATAATATCCCTCTACTTTCAATCACACCTAGCAGCCTGGTTTCTCCAGGGACTCTAGCCTACAAAACAAAGAGACATAATCAATATTCATATATATATATATATGTGTGTGTGTGTGTGTGTGTGTGTGTGTGTGTGAACTACCGATAAAGAAATAAGCACCATTAAAAAAATTACCCGCACCTCTTTGTCAATAGAAAATGTTGCCATCTAAAACCAGCTTCGGTTTCTCATTTCAACATTTGATAATTGAAGGTATCAGAAACAGCACTAGCTTCCAATTGGTTCAATGCCGGTTAGATATGAGGAAAACTGCCATATTTTACCATAAATCAAGTGAGTCACCTTAACAATTATCAAGCAGTAGCCACAAGAAAATCCTTTTTCTATCATTGATTACCTTTTCCCTTATAGCTGCTTTGAGGAGAAAAGGTATTGAATGGTAATTCAAAGTGTACACTTCCAAGAAAAGAAAAAGAAACCAAAATTTCCCCGTTTTGTTCATTTCGTACAACACTTTTACAAGGTTCATAGGTTCCCACTGAAAATTTCTTATGTAAGCAAACAAACTAGAAATGCCAAGCATTTCAAACATACGACTTGAAATGAATATAAACAGAACAATATGACAATCACTCACATGGAAAATGGCAACAGCCTTTGAAAGCAACTGTCTAGTTTCAGTTTTTTTTTTTTTTTTTTTTAATATGAAAATGGGAAAAAGTATAGTTTCATAAGAAGAGGTCAATTTCCAATTATGAACCCTCCATCTTATTGAATGTTAGTCTCATTTCAAGATTCAAAAGTGATTATGGACACTTTTGTTAAATTCTCCAACGCACAATGAATTTTGTTACAATCTGTGCAACAGAACCACTTCCCTTTTGGCAATTTCTGGTGGATGCAACACAACTGCGAAAAATAACAGAAAAAGTAATCAATGATATAAAATGAAATCACAACTGCAAAAAAACAAATTGATTAATAGATGACTTGGGGTTAATTATTAATTTCTCATTTCACCCCTTAGTCTTACATATTGTGATGCTTCAAACAGTCAACATCATATTCCTTTCCACACTGAGGGAACAATAGATTGCCAATTCACAAGAACCGTTGCAATAAATTGAAGTGGAACAAAAAATTCACAGAAAAAAAGGAAATATAAACAACACATAAGGCAAAAAGTTAATAATGTCACGAATATTTCTACTTTTAAATCTAATAATGCATACCCATAATTAGCATTAGCTGTTTGAGCAAGGCTAGCTCAAGAATCTTTTAAGCACTCCACACATGATTTAAACAGCCCAAGCATTACATTTTCTTTATAAAAATGAAGTTATGCAGATGAACCTTATAGCATAACAAACATGATGCAAAAGATACCTTTGTAATTCAGATTGATGGTAGATTTATTTGAAGAGGAACAACCATCGAATTTCAGATAAACTCTTCTAGCGGTCCAACGAAGCATTTAAACATGCATTCATGACATTACAGAGAATGTTCTCCTTCTCCAAGAAAATATACAACCTACATGCAGATGCAGCTCGAACATTACATTTTTTTTTTTAAAAAAAAAAAAGTTATGCAGATGAACTTTATAGCATTACAAACATAACAACCTACAGCCAACATAAAAACACCTCCTCTGCATTTGCCACAAAAACACAATATCCCAGTGCTTTCAATCACACCTTGCAGCCCGGTGTCTCCAGGGACTCTACAAAGAGACATAATCAATATTCATATATATATATATATATATATGTGTGAACTACCAATAAAGAAAATAATCACCATTAAAAAAATTGCCCGCACCTCTTAGTCAATAGAAAATGTTGCCATCTAAAACCAGCTTCAGTTTCTCATTTCAATATTTGATAATTGAAGGTATTAGAAACAACACTAGCTTCCAATTGGTTCAATGCTGGCTAGATATCGGGAAAACTGCCATTGTTAACCATAAATCAAGTGAGTTACCTTAACAATGATCAAGCAGTAGCCACGAGAAAATCCTTTTCTAGCATTGATTACCTTTTCCCTTGTAGCTGCTTTGAGGAGAAAAGGTATTGAATGGTAATTCAAACCGTACACTTCCAAGAAAAGAAAAAGAAACCAAAATTTCCCCGTTTTGTTGATTTCGTAGCACACTTTTACAAGGTTCATAGGTTCCCACTGATCTTTCAGTACCTATTCATGCATAACAGATTGAAGCAGAAAACCTAAACAAACGTGCAAATAAAGATAACTTAGTTCATAGAGGTAAATGTCTGAATCCAATTAAACAATTAATGCAAGTGTTAAGCTGGTTTCTAATCAGCTACAAATGTTTTTTGACATAAATAAAAGCATGCATTAAAAATTAGCAAACTAGGCTTCGTCTATTTCCAAGTATCCATTCATGGATTGTTTAAAGTAAATTCAACTTAATTTGTGTTATTAGATGACTTTCTTTTCACGTAGATAATTTTTAAGTTGTTCACCAATAGTTATCAATCTCGCCAACATATTTGTATGCTTAATCAGTACCAAAGTTTAGGGGAAATGGATTTCAAGTTATAAGGGATGCAAAAATGGAAGTAGTCGGTTTCTGCTTCAAATCAGATTAGGAAATAGTTAATTTTTAAGGGTTTGATTATGTATGAGCAACCAAAAAAAAAAACAGAGCATGTCAAAAATAAAAAATCAAAAAAAGCAGAGAAATATCCAGAACAGAGGAGAAGAAATGAAGGAGAAAGAAGAAGGGAAAAAGGAAGAAGAGAAGTTCCTCATTTGCAAATCATTCTCGTAGTGTTTACAAGTGAAAGAAAGAAGCTTATATATCCAATAACTGAAGTTGTAAACCAACTTAACAACTTGAACAATATCTAACTAAACTAACTAACTTATAAACAGAAAAGTTAGTTATTTAGTTTATACACGTGCTAAAAGAGCAAACCGAAAAGAATTAATCAAATATGTAAAACAATATATCGTTCAAGTGGTGAAGTGGGTGGAGCATTCTGTTTTATCAAAGATAGCAACTAAGCGTATTAAAACCAGAGAGAATAAATCATATAAGACAAATTAGGTGGTTGAAAAGTGCACGTACCAAAATTGAGGACTAGACAAACTTTTCGCTTATTCAATGAATTTGCCATCAATCTCTATCTTTTCGACGTGAGCAATCTTGCGCCATTCTTTTCCTTTTTTACTTTGCAACTTTTTCTTCAACAAAGGACAGTTGCTGATTGATAGAATAGAAAGGGAGGGAGGCAGCCCCTGTTCCGGCATACAATTGAGCATAAAGCAGTTCATGATATTCAATCCTTTAAGAGCATTGAGGTGTTGAAGCCCTTTCTTGCCCAAAGATTTCAAATTTGGAAAGTACCATATTCCAAGGAAGGTCACACTGGTGGGCAGCAACTGCCCCTCTGGGAAAGACTCCACAACTTCAGAATTGCCAAAGATTATAATATTTGTAAGAAAAGGGAGGTTCTGCAAACCACATCCCATATGAAAAGGGATCACAATATATTTCAGATTGGATGGCAACCCCCCTTCAGGAAACGACTCAACTTTTGGACAATCTTCTATTAGGAAAAAATCAAGAGACGGAAGGAGTATGTGCATTTTGTCAGGAAGTGATCTCAAACTGCCACAACGGTCAACCGTAAACCTTGTGAGTTTGGGGGCACGCAATCCTCCTTTTGGAAAAGAAACAAAATTATCGCAATAACGGATTTCAAGAATCTCCAAGGTGACTAAATCATGTTCATAATTTTCTGGAACTGTAAGAGATTCCAAATTGCTACACGACCAGATTCTGATGTTCATAAGATTTGGGATTAAATCTAATGGAATGGACTTCACAGAATCACAATCACTCAACGACAGTTTTTCAAGGGATGAATAGTCAAAGTTTGTTGGGAGCTCTAACTTCTTACAAACAAAAATCTCAAGGGATTTTAATGTAGAGGGAAGAACATCCTTAGGAAGGGACACAAGTGAGGGACAACAACTGATCACCAACTCTTGAAGACCGCCGTTGGAGTCTATCATTCCCTTGGGTAGGAACTTTTGTGGATCAAATCCTCCAATGTCGAGCTTCTGCATTCCAGGTGGCCATTCATTTAACAAAACCCCATTACAATCAACCAGCCTCAAATTACATAAAGCAGGAGTCCTTGGGAGTGGAGCCACCAGTTGCTGACAATTATAAATATCAAGTATGGCTAAAGAAGGAAGATGGACAGGCAACCCTCCGGTTAGCTTAGGGCAGTTCATAATATAAAGCTCTTCAAGTTTTGGAAAACCTACACCCTCATTTTCGTCACCAAAATAATTCCATTCCCCCCACTTCCACATATTCACAAACTTAAGAAATTTGAGGGCACCAAATGGCTTAGATGAAGAAGAACCGGTACCAAAAAACTCATGACCCACTGTAACAACTTCACTAAACCCAACAACACACAGTTTCTGCAGAGAGTGTAGCTGCCCAAGGGGTGGCAAATTGTTGCAATACTTACAATTTTTTAGCTCAATAGATGCTACATTAGAGAATGAAGGATTCCCTACCCAATGTGAAAAACTTTTACCACCGTAGTATCTAATAGTGAGGCTTTTCAAGCTTGTATGGGGCTGGAGACTATCTAGTACACTTCTCTGACTTTCTGAAAAATTAGTATCAGCATTCCATTCCAATACCAATTCTTTGAGCTCCTTTTTATCCCTCAAGCTTGCATTCAGAGCATCACTAGGAGATTCAACATTTTGGAGCTCGAATATAGAAAGTGATCCCTGAAGATTTGTAAAATTTCCTAACTCTCCAATGCAAGTCCCACTACCTTTGCCGACGATAAATTTAGTCAACGTCTGGAGGCATTTTAATCTACCCAAATGTATCGGCGTCTCTTCTATGCCAGTTTCGGTAATATCAAGATGACGTAAACTAATGAGTTTCCACATATCTCTCGGCAATACAACAAGCTTTTCACAATGCGATAATCTCAATGTTTGCAAATTGCACAATTGACATATAGAATCGGGCAGTCTTTGAACTTCAGTGAAAGAGAGATCCAAGTAACGTAGGTGTTTAAGTTTGCCAATTGACTTTGGCAATTTAGTAATGTTCTCATACTTGGATAGAGAAAGCACCCGTAAGCATCTTAGTGTTGGAAGTAAATCATGTACCACTTTTTTAGTCAAGTGGTACCTGGGCCAATCATAACCTGACATATCGAAATGTAGGAAAGTGCGCAACCTCTTAGCTTTGTGAATGGTCTCAAACTTCTTCAAGCTATGAAAATCTTGTTTGAAAGAATTGGACAAGTGGCGAGTATTGTTTACTATCTCGTGAAAACAACCATCCTCCATCCTTGAAATAAATTGTCCAGATATAGATTTTGCTAAATCGCTCACGAGATCATGCATTACAAAACATGACTTGTCGTCACTTGATTTTTGGAATAATGATCTTGATTCTAGAGTGAGGAAATACTCATTACCAACTTCTTCCATTGTTCTGTTTTTGGGTTGCTGTAGGAAACCTTCTGCCATCCATAACAAGATTAATTGATCTTTTTTGAAAGCATAATCCTTTGGAAATATTGAACAATAAGCAAAGCACTGCTTTAGAGGTGAAGAGAGATATTTGTAACTTAACTTTAAAGCCGGAAGAATACCCATCTCATCAGTTGGCAAATCCCATAACTCACTCTTCAATATCTTATCCCATTCATCATCTGGTTTAGATCCTAATAAAGCACCAATTGTCTTGACTGCTAATGGAAGGCCTCCGCACTTTTCAATGATTTTTCTACCAATAACTTCCAACTCAGCACGTGCATTAGAGTTACCATCATGGAATGCAAGTTTTGCAAATAGTGACCAGCAATCTTCTTCTGGTAACTTTGTTAGACGATGAGACATTGCTCTAGCAATTTTTACAACACAATCACTTCGTGTTGTTACAAGGACCTTACTTCCTTGTGCCCCATATTTGAAGGGTTTACACAATGCCTCCCATTGAACAGGAATCTCATTCCAAATATCATCTAAAACAAGTAGAAACTTCTTTCCTGTTAAACACTCACTTAGTCTAAGTTGAAGTTGATTTAGATCTAGATCCTTAATATCTAAAGCTGACGAATTTACTGCCTTCAGAATTGTTTTTGTTATCTTGAACACGTCAAATTCTTCAGAAACACAAACCCATGCTTCAAGGTTATTAAAGTGCTCCTTCACCCTATTGTCATTGTATACAAACTGAGCAAGGGTGGTCTTGCCAATCCCTCCCATTCCAACTATAGCAATCACGCCCGTCTCATTGCCACGTGCATCATCTGAGAGTATCATTTTAATGATTGCCTCCTTGTCAACATCCCTACCACAAATATCAGATTCTTCAACCAAAGAAGTTGTGGGCAATCTTTCAGATGATTTCCCTCCAAAACCTTCTTTAAGACCTATAAGATCCTTTTGTTGTGCTAGAGATTCTAGTCTGCCAAGTATCTCTTTTATCTTTGGCTCTATTTGTTGGACAAATGAATTACGAAAAGCAGAGATGGATAACTTTCGTACCTTACTTGCAGTTGTTTGAAATTGAGCATCCAACTCGCTTCGCAAGGCTTCAGTAGCAATCTCGTCCAAGACGTGCTCTGCATCATAGACCGCATCTTTTAGCTCATCAAGCCACTTTTTCACGGCAGGCTTTGTAACTTGCCCTTCTTCAGCGTCTTCAAGCACTGCAACGAAGGTCATGAATGATGTCTCCAACTTCTTGAGGAGTCCATTGGAGAGTTTTCGGTGCCGAAAGAAGTCAACGAACTCACCAGATGCCATTCTTTCGAAAAAAGCTTGGAGGAAGGGAGAGATAACAATGGTTGCAATCTCAGCCATGTTTTCTTGTTTGGAAATCAAAGGAAATGAAGGAAGGGGAATGCAAGTAGCAGAGCAAAAACAGAGAGGAAGCTGCTTTTTGCTTTAACAAGGAAGAAGTGGACTTAAAAAGCTTGACTTCTCGGTAGAATGTGCCAATTACCATTCCATGCAATACGGTCTCTTGTTTGTTTGTTTGTTTTATTTTTTTGCTAATTGTTAGGCTTTCTCTCTTCTTAATTAATGCGAAAGAGATTTAATCTCAAATCTTTGACGTATATATATATATATATATTGCCAATATAATATTCCACAGAGATGTCTGTCTCCATGTTTACTTGTAGTGGGCCACTAGTGGCTCGGAAGTCAAGTTTGTTAGGCGGGAAAAAAACAAAAGAAATAATAATAATAACAATAAAATAAATAAAAATAGTGGACCATATTGCTCTTTTCTCTGACTGTATCGGCCACCAATACCATGGACTTTCACGGGTCCATACCTCCATCACTCCAACATTAACTGGCCTTCCTTTTTCCCTTTAGATCGAGATTGCATTTGATAGGTTAAAAGTAATTTTACACTAAAAAAGTTTGTTTAACAAAAAAAAAATTAATTGTTTGATAAAAAAATTAAAACAGTTTTAAGTGTTCAAAAAAACTTAGAAATAATATAAAATTATTTTTAATAAAAACTTAAAAATAAAGTTTTTGTCAAAATAGCAAACCATATAACATTTTAACAAAATCATTTATGTTGTTTTCATAGATCTTAAGGATACGGCATATATTCAAGATCATCTAATCATTTGAAGGATAAAGTGTCCTTCAAACAACTTTTTCTAATTCAGTCTATAAAAATAAAATATATCTTTTAAAAAAAAAAGAAACACATGAATTATAATCTTAATGATAATTTTATTCCAAAAATACCCTAGTAGAATTATGGCCTTCCCTTTTAGCAGGGGCAGTACAATATACCACGTGATACACCATTGTAGAATTTATGGCCTTAATTCCCATTGGATTCCGTCGGTGGATTGAATATGGCCAATTGGGGTGGACTCCACTCCATCTCGCTAATAAAGCAAAGAAGGAAAGCAGAAAACATTTCTTTAAGGAATGGGTCCTTAAGTCAGGAATCCACACTTGTTTTGAATGTGGACATGAAAGAAAGAAACTTGATGGATCAATAATTGTGCAAGTGGACATGAAAGCCGTTGTCAATGAATGAATTCTACCTTTTTATTATTATTATTTGCATTTTTTTTTTTGACATGTATTATTTGCATTCTGATCATCTCTTATAACGGTAGAAAATTTGTTATTATTTTTATTGGATTATAAGAACCTAAAACATTTCATGTTGCCACTTAAACACACACACAAAAACAAAAAGACAGAGTAGAACACCCTTCCTCAAAGAAAAAAAGAAGGAAAAAGTTTGGGGCAATTTTCAATTCGACCTCTAATATTTCAATTTTTGCAATGCACCCCTCAAACTTTCAAATTTTTGCAATTTAATCAATTTTATTCCAAAATTCCCATATCGCTCATAATTTTTGAAAAAAGGACGGAGCAGAGCACCCTGCCTCCAAGAAAAAGACAAATGCTCAACATTTTCTTCATTTTTAAGATAAAGAGACAAATATTATTAGTTTCCTTAATAGCCTATCAGAATCTTGGGAAAAATGAAACAATATTTCAATGGAACGCTCTGTTTTGGAATGTAAACCAAAAACAGCTAGAAGTAGCAAATTTGAAATAGTAATTAGGAGAGAATAGAGATGGCTTTGGATTCGTTTGGTGGATTGAATGTGGTGGACTCCACGCCCCCATCATCTCATTCATTGAATCAAAGGAAAGTGATTTAACACTTTCATCATTTCACACCCATCTCACTAAATAAATCAAAGAAATCAAAGAAAAAGAAAAGCAGGAAACATTCAACATGATAATTTTATATTTGTTTTAGTGTTAACTTTAGAAAGATGAAAGGAAAGGAAGTCATAATATTCTATGAAGCAGCACACATCCACATGATAGTAAGGCCCTATGACCTAAAGAAAAAGAGAAAGCAAACCAAACATGTAAAAAAAAAAAAAAAAAAAAGAAAAAGGAGGAAATTTCATGGGTATTGCCTTTAAAAATGAGAGACGGCGATCTACAACCAACATAGCCTCAATCAATAATTTTATAAGTGGACGTCAAAGTCTTACATTATGTAACACCTCAATTTCATATTGAGAAGATAAGGAGAAGCTCATATTAAGTGGGTAGTTTATAAAAGATAATTTATGTGGCCAACATTTTTCCCGGTAATGTTACACATTATAGATCTTTTTTCAATAATTTTCCTTTTGTAGGGCAGTTTGACTTAAAATGCCATGTAATAAGAACACATAATCGTTGTAGTCTTGTAGATATAGAGCTGGAACAAGGAAATATTTTCATTATACTAGGAATTTAGTCCAAATAAATGAACACGTGTAACATGTTGATGTTTTTAATAATAGGTATCGGGTGTAAAAATCAGTGATGTGGTGTATTGGGGCATTCGAGGAACATCAGCAACACAGATTGCAATAAAAATTGATTGTAGTTCCAAGAATCCTTGCACTGCGATTCGACTCGGAAACGTGAATTTTTTGACTTGACCGAAGGATTATATCCATGTGAATTATATACCCTATCTCTATAAATACGAACGATTATAAGAAGTACAAAGTTTTCATGCTGTCACTTAAACACATACATAAAAAGGAGAGAAACATATGTTATGAATAGAGAGAAAAAGTGCTCAACCTTTAAATTTCTTTATTTTTTAAGATAAAAGGAGACAAATATTAAAGTTTTCTTCAAAATCGAGATGCCTCCTTGATGATGAAACTGTTGAAGAGTATCAAATTCTTTGGACAATGAATCAATACTCCAATGGAAATCTCTGTTTTGGTATCTAAAGCAAAACAGCCAGATACTCTTGTCAAAATAATTTCTCATATGAATATAGGAAACAAAAGAGAGAAACTCTCTCAAGCATTCTTATTCATAAAGCTGATCGAACAACAATGACATCTAGGCGATCAAGCTGGTCTTGTTGTGCTTAAATAAACACTAAAAGTAAAATTACAGAAATAGTCTTTATTAAAAACTGTCAGCAACTTCACTCGAGCCAATGTTGTGCGGGAATCGTACGAATTTTCTGTCTTATGATTAGTCACATTCTTGCTTGAGCCAAGGTCGAGCAGAGGTTACACATGATTTGTACCCAGCAAAATCCTACAACTAAATTATATGAATGGCAGATTGCAGAGCTAGCTCTTATAGTTGGTTGAGTAGTACAACTCACCTCTCAAATTTTCTCTTTCAAATGATATGAATTAAGATTGACAAATATTGGTTACTTTTTCATTTATTCAAATTGATTTAATGACATGATGTGGCGTGGAGTTCACACAGTTGGCCACATTCAATCCACAATTAATTCCAAGCTCTGTAATTGGCAAAGGCCAAAAATGACTCCATATTATTTCTCAAAAAAAATCAACGTACATCTCAACATTCTTATTTTTATATTACATCAATCATTTTTTTACTACTATTCAAACAAAAAAAAAAAATCATTATGTACAAAACAATTTTTTTACTTTTTGATGCCAAACATTCTTCTTTTTTTTTTTTTTTCACATCAATTAATTTATAATACAGTAAAAATGCTAAAAGCCTTTGCATACCCTTGTAGTGGACTCCACTCCATCTCGCTAATAAAGCAAAGAACAAGGAAAGCAGAAAACATTTCTTTAAGGAATGGGTCCTTAAGTCAGGAATCCACACTTGTTTTGAATGTGGTCATGAAAGAAAGAAACTTGATGGATCAATAATTGTGCAAGTGGACATGAAAGCCGTTGTCAATGAATGAACTACCTTTTATTATTATTATTATTATTATTCTCTTATAACAGTAGAAAATTTGTTATTATTTAATCTAATTATAAGAACCCAAAACATTTCATGTTGTACTCAAACACACACGCACACAACAACAACAACAATAGCAACAACAACAAAATGAACACCCTTCCTCAAAGAAAAAAAGAGCACTACCTTTTCTTCATTTTTAAGATAAAGAGAGATATATTATGTCTTTTAGTGAGCCAATGATTTTTAGCACAACAATGATATATTAACCGGTCACACTTTTTACAAATTTCTAATATAAGACTTTATCCTTTTAGACACTTACACATTATACTTAGCATATTATTAGTTTCCTTGGTAGCCTACAAGAATCTTAGGGATAATGAAACTGTATTTCAATGAAACACTCTGTTTTTAGCTTATGTCAGATAGTACTTAGGAATGTGGGCAATTGAATGTGGATTCCTTGTCTTTGGATTCCTTTGGTGAATTGAATGTGGGCAATTGTGGTGGACTCCACGCCCCATCATCTCATTTGTTGAATCGAAGGAATAAAAGACAAGAGGAAACTGATATTTGAAAGGTGACTTCCACTCTGCTAGCAGCTAGTCATATCATGATTTAGTCTTTCAGATCAAGCTGTGCTTTCTACCATTTTATGACCCTCTCTACCCCAAAAGGATCCTCTCCATTTGAAAGTAAAGGGAGAGGAATCGGTTAGGCAAAACAAGAGGGTAAAATAGTCTAAAAATAATTGAAAAGACCATTTTGCCCTCCTATATTGTCCTAACCTAGCAACCCCGCCAACCCTGTGTGCCCAAGCATTGGCTCCTAACATTTTATAAATATTTTCTATTAAACTTCAAATTCTCACCATAGTCTTATTATTGTAGTTTTGATATAAAGTGGTTCTCTAAATTTGATAAATTAAATTTTTCTTCTTAAATTTAGCTTTTGATATAAAGTAGCCCATGCAATAATAAGGATGTTAATTGCCCTATCACAGAAAGAAAAAGAGAAAGCAAACGCTGAAAAGTTTTAGAACTTGTATATTCAAAAGTTTGCATTTTACAGTACAAGACAGTAGTATATATATACAAGACTTGACCTATCGCAGCACCAACTTAACCTAATATAGAATCACAGAACAGAATCAATATATTAGAAGCAAATGTTCTAACATATTTCCTTGTTATGCAAGTCATCCAATGGTTGTGCTTCTTTCCTTCTAAAATAGGTCAGACTTGATGTTGTATGATTGTGAAATGGATCTCCGCATGCTGTAATGAGTGATCGTGAGAGATACTGGATCTTTCCATATTGGTTCTAAGGGTTAACGCAGTTGCTGATCTAGTTGGCATGTGTCTGCGCTCAAGCGCATTGGACTTGTGCTATATCCTTCGCGGGCCTGCATGTTTGAGCTTGAGCACACAGGACTTGCGCTCGAACCCTTTTGGGCTTGATATACTTTAACAAACGCAACATGAATGAAAAAAAAAAAAAAAAAAAAAAAAAA
>CM017324.1:20798580-20977716 GCA_006937295.1 Carpinus fangiana
GTGTGGACATGTCAAAAAAACAAGAAAACAAAAAGTTGCACAAACACTTCTTTAAACCCTCCAAACTTTGGAGACTTGATTCAACCAACATCAGTTAATAATTATCCCCAATATTACTCCCAATCAAAAATATGGAGACAGCTAATTAATGGTATGCATTTCCCTCTAAGAAAATAAAAATAAAAATAATCAAGGATCTTAGATCCATCACCAACAACCAAAATCTCTATGTTGTGACAGTACATCAAAGATATTACCAAAGCACATGCAATAAGTATCCTTGTCTAAGTGTAATTCAGGTTAGACAATTCTAATAATGTGAGTCTAAGATTTATTTATTTATTTTGGGATATGTAAATAGCTCACACTCCATTTTGCCCAGAGGCCAATCTCTTACCAAGTTTGCAAAACCAGTTAGTCTAGTGAACTCAAATGACAAAATCAAGATTGACCTTGTACAATGTTAATTTAATCAAACATTGTGACTATATGTATCAATTACCTTTAAACCAGTTGGGTCAATTGGGTATGGCACAATTAACCCGTCTTTTTGAAGATAACTTGTTTAAAGTAGTAGCAGCAACTTCCTTTATATTTTTCTTAAATTTAGGGAACCAAACTACTTTTTACTTCTATATTCAAATAAACTCTATAATAGCTTCCATTTTCCTTTCCCAATACCATTCAAATATTCTTTAAATATCCTTTCAAACAAATGATGGGGGAAAGTGAGAGGAAACAGAAAGCATTTAAATATTCTTTCAAATAAATGGTAGAAGAAAAAGAGAGAAGAAAGAGAAAGCTTTTTTATATTAAAATAATGTTCAAGGAAGCAAAAGTGCTACCCTAGATTTAAGGTAGCACTTTTAGTTCCATTGGTGTTCTCTTGGTTTAAAGATCATGAAGAGAGTCTGTTTTCTAACAATTTGCCGTACATTCAAGATATTGGCATAACAACACAACTACAGTTTGTATTGCAGTCAAGATGATCACACTAGAAATCCATTACATTAGATATTCATTTATTTGGATGTGTATTAACGATAAAAAGAAGAAGAAGAAGAAGAAGAAATGCCATTGATAACATCCCAGCAAGTCAACAAATAATGTCACCATCCAAATCCAGCTTCAATTTCTCATCTTAATAGTTTGATAATTGAAGGTATGAGAACTAGTACTAGCTTGCAATTGGTTTAGTACTGGCTGTAACTAGACATCCTCCCATTCCGTTACCATAATCAACTCATCCACCTTAACACAATCATAAAATAGCCACAATAAAATCCTCTACTGCCATTGATTACCTTTTCCCATTTAGCAGCTTTCAGGAGATCAGGTACTGAATGGTAATTCAGAACCTACACTTCCAACAAAAGATAAAGAAACCAAAATGCCCATGATGTCGATTTGGCACAATACTTTCACAAGGTCCATAGGTCTCCATTGAACTTTTAGTACCTATGCATCAAAAAATAGCTAAACATATGAATCAACTAAGAAATAATTAACAACACATGCATAGTAAATTGAAACATAAGATCTACACACATATTCATCAGATGATATCAATAGTTTATACATAGTGCTTTTCACATGCACATCCTGGCACAATGGTACATCGATCCAAGTTTATGGTAGTGCTAATGCTAGCTAGTCCACATGCTCTAGCGACAAATTCAAAACATATCTCCTTTGAAAAGAAAAACCCCCAATGGGAGTGAGTAAAATGGAGATTAATAGAAACAAAAACCATGGGGAAAAACCTTGCTGATTCAAAGCATCCCCAATTTCATGTGGATTTCTCAATCATTTTTGGCGTTTGCTTGAGAGAGACTCAACTGCTTATGTCGAGAATGGTGAAGCGAATGAAGAAGTAACAAGTGGGCAAAGCATTCTGTTTTATCAAACACCAAAAACTTCAATTCACTCAAATGCAGCCTTGATTTAACTGAATGAAACTTGCAAACAATGCGTTAGCACCAAGCCCAACTCCTTAACTCCATTGGGAAAGAGGATCGATTGCCCACATCGGATGTACACACTAATCTCAATACACAAAAGGCCAATTAAAAGCCAAGTAAAGAATTTCCTTTGGGTGTCCAGAAAACATATCAAAAGAAGAAAACAACACCTAGAGATAAATGTTAATACACTATTTGGTTGTCCAAAGCATTGAATTTTGCACTCCATATGCAATTCTATTGGTGCTCTATTCCCTTAAGTTCGACACTCTTTGTCAAAACTTAACATTAAAAATCATTATTTCAGGTATTTTTGTTTTGAAAAAAATTTACGGAAAGTTTCTAAAATTTGAAGTAATGCCTGTTTGGTACCTGTGAAAACATTTAAAATAAAATACTAAAAAGCCTCACTTTTGAATTTTGATTTGTGTCATTCTATTAAAAAGCAAAGCAATCAATTAGAAGAAAAACATCATAAATGCAACTCAAGCAAACTGAAGCAAGTTGAATGACAAAATTAACCCAACTTGTGTTCACTAAACAATGATCAATTTGAAGAAAAGGAAATATTGCCCATTCACAAGAACAGTTACAATAAACCAAAGAGCATATAACTAGTTTTTATTTATTTATTTATTTTTGGTTATTATTAGATCTATACAATAATCCTAATGGTTTCACCAAATTTATTTTGTTAAAAAGATAAAGCAAAAAAAGAAAAAGTTGCGATACATATATTTGTGATTCAAAACACAATATACACATAAAGAAAATAAGTGTTCATGTATGTATAGATGACAGGACGAAGAGATAAATAGATAAACAGTTCATATGGCAATAAGTTAAGAATGTCCTGACAAGTTTCGACTTTTGAATACTTTCTAGTTTCCCAAATATCAAAGAGTTTGAAGTTAATGAGCCAAGCCCAGTTGTTTATTCTATTAGTATGAGATTATGCACAAAATGTGCAATGTGTCTCCAGATTTATTAGATTCATTTTTTAGTTAATTCATGGTAGTATAAGCCCAATGGGATTCGTCTTTCCAACAACTACTTTCTAGAGTCGATGACTTTAGGAATTGAATGAGAAACCCAAAGATACAATACATATAGAAGACATGAGGCTAGCAGAAAACTGGACACATATGATTCCAGTACAATTTGTTTTTCAAGTGGATGGGGGGAGAGATTTTTGTTCTCCTTTGGTAGCCTTTATGCTCCTATGGATCCTTTCTCGAAGAAAAAAAAAATACAGAATTATGTTAAGCTATCTCTTAATTCATAGAAACTACCTTTGATTGCTTAATAGTGCACCTACTGATGGCTAGGCATCATAAAATGATATATAGCCATATAACCTAAGCTCTTGAGGTTCGGCATTGTTGGGGCAATTTTTGGGTCAGAACAAGCTACCTCAACAGTCATTGTACAGCTGAGCTGAAATGGGGCCCCGGTATGAGAATTGTGTGCTTGCAAAATAGAGAAGGCGTTAGAGGGTCTTTCATTGGAGCCAAAGACTCTCCGATGCTTACATGTTCTTTGGAATGAGAAAGAAGATGAAAATAATGATCTCTGATTCTCTCAAGAACCAGCTTACAGAGACCATTGAGAAAGAGAGCGTGAGTGAGGGAGAAGAAAAATCCAGTCAAGAAGAACCTGCTTCTCTCCTTTTCTTTTCTCTATTTATGGGTGTTAACCTTTTGCCCACACGTGTCTACATAGTTTGGCATTTTGCTAATGTGTCAAAAATGAGTGGGACTCACGAGGGCATTTTATCCCTCAATGGCAACGAATCTCAAGAGCAAAGTTTATCTTTCCAATCTTGCAATACACAACAAAAAAAAGCCTTTTTTTAATAGTAAATTTAGGATATTCTGTAAAAGAGTACAGAAAAAGTCAAGTAAGCAGAAAGTGTACACAAATTCCACCTAAATTTACAATCTAAAATCTATAAGGGAAAGAAAATCTGGAAATGAAAGGCACTAATTTATGTTTAAGCTCTCTATGAACAGTCATCTAATCACTCAAAAATTGTAAAAACAGTCTTTAGGATGTCCTGATCGAGGTCAATTCCATAGATAATCCAATTATTTGTTTCATGCCAATTATTACAACTTCAAATTAAGCATTATAAAAACACGTTACAGAATTATAAGTAAGATCAAAACAATCTTCACACGCCCCATAACTACTGGTACAACAATAGCATTATGTATGACAAGCAAGTGCCAATGATTTCATTTTGAAAAACAGGGCAAAAACTCAATAACATGAACACAACAGCTTGGCCATTCTAATTTATCTCTATGTTCCTAGTTTCATCAAGCAAAGTGCAATCAAATCTGTTTTGAGTCAATAATATAATCCAATTCTGAGTTTTAGAACCATAATGAAGGTGAGGTTTAAAAAACTAGTTCAGTAATTTGAGACAAACTCTTTCAGTGTTCCAACGAATCATTTACACTTGCATTCATGACAATACACAGAGTGTTTCCATTCTCCAGCTAAATATACTCCAGTAAATGTTTATTTGCACTGACCACATGAAGCTCCAAAAAGTAAGCATAACTACCTACAACCATCATAAAAATGAGCACACATGCAATTATTCACAGAACAAATTATTGGGTCTTCTAAAATAACTCTAAATACCCACTTCAAATCCTATGCATCTGCCTAAAAAACACAAAAATCAAGATGGAAGGTACACTAGCCTACAGTTCGAAGACATATAACCGATGCTCTTATACATATGTATGTATACTAATGATGTAGAAAAGAACCACCATTGAAAACTTACCTGCACCTCTTAGTCAACAGATAATGTCACCATCTAAGTCTAGATTCGTTTTCTCATCTCAACATTTTGATAATTGAAGGTATCAGAAACAACACCAGCTTCCAATTGGTTCTATGCCGGCTAGATATCAGGAAGCCTGCCATTTTGTTACCAATAATCAAGTCAGCCACCTTAACAAGGATCACATGTACAGTAGCCACAAGAAACTCCACAGCTATCATTGATTACGTTTTCCCATGTAGCAGCTTTCAGGAGAAAGCTATTGAATGGCAATTCAAAGTTCAGGAGAAAGACTGGCTTCGAAGTTATTAAGGGATGGAAAAAGGAAGTACTCGGTTAATGCTTCAAATCAGATTTAGAAATATTGATTTTTTTAGGGTTTAATTATGTATGAGCAACCAAAAAAAAAACCAAAATATGCAGAATAACTTGTCTCGGTCTTTCTTTTTATAAGAAAAAGTTCAAATCTAAAAAAGGTTAGACAATTTACAGTGCAACTACAAGTCTGCATGCTCTGTTTGTTTACAGGATTTGATCCCAAGCATATGACAAATCATGAGAACATACCAATTCTCAATGGAGTTCTCAACTGCTTATGTCCGGAATAGGGAAGTAAATGAAGAATTGCAATCTGCTTTTGTCAAAGATAGCAATTAATCAAACTTAAAACAAGAGGGTAAATTAATATTGGTAAACTAAGTGGTTGAAAAGTGTTGTACCTAACTAGCTGCAAATGCTGAAATTTATCGAAACTGGCCGGGATCCCTGCTAGACTTTTGACTTATTCAATCAAATCATCGTCAATCCATTTCTGTTCGACGTGAGCAATCTTGCGCCATTCTTTTCCTTTTCTTTTACCTTGCCATTTTTTTGTCAACAAAGGACAGTCGGAGATACTTAGATTAGAAAGAGAGGCAGGTAACTCCTTCTTGTCTGGCATGTGCTTGAGCTTAGGACATTTAGAGATCTTCAGGACTTCAAGAGCACGGAGGTGTAGAAGCCCCTTGCCAGTGATTTCAAATTTGGGAAGTAAGAGATTGAAAGAGTGGTCACGCTGGGGGGCAGCAACTCCGCCTCTGGGAAGGACTCTACGTCTTCATGATTTCCACCGATTGACATAGTTGAAAGAATGGGGAGGTTCTGCCAACCCCATCCCATCCAACTCACAATGAGTTTATCACAACCGTCGATCTCAATTGATTTAAGATTGGAAGGCAAGCCCCCTTCAGGAAGAGACTCATTTTCTGGACATTGACTTACAAGCAGTACCTCAAGAGACGGAAGGCTAAGACTAAATCTTCAGGGTGGCTAAGACTCAATCAGGTTCATAATTTTCTGGAACCGTAAGAGATTTCAGACTGTAACAGTCCTACAATGTGAGCAGATAAAGCTTTGGGAATAAATCTAATGGAAAGGTATCGAGATCCCAACAATGGCTCAACAACAATGTTTCAAGGGATGAATAGTGCACGTGTTCTGGGAGCTCTATCGTCCGAAAATTGTAAGCCTCAAGGGAAATCTACCCTCAAGTGAATCACAGTAAATGATTGATAACTTTTGAAGACAGCCGTTGGAGTCTATCGTTCCCTGGAAAAGGGACTTATTAAGTGAGTTACAGAAACTGATGTCGATGGTTTCTAATGTAGAGGGAAGGCGAAGGGACTCAAGTGAGTGACAGTACTTGATGTTGAGAGTTTTTGATGTAGAGGGAAGAAGGCGAAGGGATGTAAGTGAACAGTTAACGATTTTTACCTCTTGAAGACCGTCGATGGACTCTATCATTCCGGACTTTGGCTCATCAAATCCATAAAGTACGAGCTTTTTCATTCCGGTTGGCAATTCCTGTAACAGCATCTTTTTACATTTGGGTAACTTCATTTCACGAATGACAGGAGTCTTTGGGAGTGGAGTCACCAGCTGTTGACATTCATAAATCGTAAGTACGGCTAAAGAAGGAAGATGAACAGGCAAGCCACTTCTTAATATGAAGCAATTCAAGTTGAGGAAAAGCTGCACCTCCATTTGCAGCACCAAAAGAAACCCATTCCTCCCATTTTGCCATTTGCTCGAATCTGAGAACTTTCAAGGCACCAAAAATGACTTAACTGAGGAAGAACCGCCAGTGCCACAAAACCCAGGACCCACTCTAACAACTTCATTAAACCCAACAATACAGAGGCTCTGCAAAGAGGGTAACTGCCCAAGAGGTGGCAAGCTACTGCAGTAGTTACATTTTTGTAGATGAGGAGATGTCAGTTTAAAGAATGAAGGATAGCCTATCCAATTTGAAAGACTTCTACCACCATAGTATTTGATAGTGAGGCTTTTCAAGTTTGAAGAGGGCCGGAGACTATCAAGTACAATTTTCTGACTTTCTGTTAAATTAATAGCATCTTTCCTCTCCAATACTAACTCTTCGAGGTACTTTTTATCTCTCAAGCTTGCTTCTAGATCATCGATAGGAGGTTCAACATTTTGGAGCTCTAATATAGAAAGCGATCCCCGAAGATTTACAAGTTTTTTCAACTCTCCAATGCATGACCCACTACCTTTGCCGACAATAAATTTAGTCAACGTCTGGAGGCATTTTAATCTACAAATTTTTATTGGCATTTCTGTTATTCTAGTTTTTGTAATATCAAGATGACGTAAACTAATTAGTTTCCACGTACTGCTTGGCAATGCAGTAAGCTTTTCACACTTTGACAAAATCAATGTTTGTAAATTGCACAACTTACATATAGAATCAGGCGGTTTCTGAACTCTAGTGGAAGAAAGATCCATGTAATGCAGGCGTTTAAGTTTGCCAATTGAATCTGGCAATTCAGTCATATTGTGATAAAGAGACAGTGAGAGCACACGTAAGCACTTTAGCATAGGCAATAACTCATGTGGTACCTTTTTTGTTAAGTAGGAAAGGTAACTCCGAGACAAGTCCAATGGCAGGAAAGTGCGCAGCTTCTTCGCCTTGTAAAGAGCCTCAAACTTCTTAAAGCCATCAAATTTCTGAAAGCCATCAAATGTTGCTTTAGTATACGACAAATGACAAACCTTGTTTGCATTTTCTCCAAAATAATCACCCTCCATCCTTGCATTGAATTTTCCAGACACAAATGTTGCTAAATCGTTCACAAGATCATGCATTGTGAAAAGTGATTTATTGCAATAATGATCTTGATACAAGAGCAAAGAAGCAATCATCNATGTAATTAAGTACTACTAAAAGTAGTATATAATTAATTAGTTGTATAATAATTATATAATTATATTAATTAGTACTTAATACTTAATATATATAGTTAATTAGTAGTATAAATAAACTGTAGTTAATTATAGTGCTAATGTCCAAGTAATAGAAATAAAGTGGAGCAAACAAAAAAAAAAAAAGACAAACCAAATGAAGGAAAAAATGAAAGTTAAAAAAAAAAAAAAAAAGTATTCCATTAGTAAGGAAACTCCATTGGTAACGTTGCACATATGCAACGTTACTAATGGAAGATTTTTTTTTATTTTTTCATTATTTTGTTTGATTTCCATTTTTTTTTGTTTGATTTCCATTAGTAACGTTTTGAAAATTCAAACGTTACTAAATTAGTAACGTTTGAATTTTCAAACGTTACTAGTCTTCCATTTTTTTGTAGTGATACAAGAGCAAAGAAGCAATCATCACCAACTTCTTCCATTGTCTTGTTTGTAGATTCATGTAGGAAACCTTCTGTCATCCATTATAAGAATATTTGTATTTTTTGAAAACATAATCCTTTGGAAATATTGAACAGTAAGCAAAACATCGCTTTAGATGTGATGGGAGATATTTGTAACTTAATCTTAGAGCAAGAAGAATATTCGTCTCGTCTATTGGAAAATCACGTAATTCGCTCTTCAATAATTTATCCCAATCATATCCAATTTCAACCACAAGAAAGCCCCAATTGTTTTGACCACTAAAGGAAGGCCATCGCATTTTTTCAAAATTTGTCTACCCAATTCTTCTAGTTGTTGATGTGTATTAGGGTTACCATCATGAAATGCTTGTTTCGTAAATAGTGTCCAACAATCTTCTTTTGGTAACTTCTTTAGAGGATGAGTTGATCTAGCACGCATAACTGATGCAACACCATTATCACGTGTTGTTACAATGACCTTACTTCCTTATGCCCCAAATTTAAAAGATCTGCTAAGGTCTTCCCAATTAGCATAATCCTTATTCCAAACATCATCAAAACAAATAGAAATTTCTTCCCCGTCAATTTCTCATTGAGTGTAACTAATTAATAATTATAAGATTAATTTCCAAACTAATTAATATCATGAACATTGTCACCATCTTCTTGAATCTTGCTTATAATAATAATGATATCTTGAGTCTCACCTAACACAAGCATCTTCTTGATTATAATATGATCCATAATTACCATCTTCTTGCATGCTTTATATATACATAGACAGGTTATCTGATTGAGTCAATTTACTCGATCAGCTAATTAACTCTAAAAAAATGAGTAATGATCGTGCAAGTGGAGACCAAGTATTTAACGTCTGGTCATTGGTTTGTGAGTTTTGGATTCCATTAGATGGCCGTTGAACAGAGGAATCAAAATTGAAGATAGAAATCTCTTAATTAATTTCTAGACAGTCACTTTTAGACAATAGCTGAAGAGATGGAAGGATTTTATATCATGTTCTTGTTGTTCTGCAAATATTTTACAGTTTTGTAAATAAAGAGATGCCATACAAAATATTTTACAGTTCTGTTCATCTTTTTTCACCATTGAATCTGTGTGACATATATGTGGTCATATATATTCAATGACGAATTTGCTTATCTCTTATACGAAGATGGACAAAAAATAAGTAGAAGATAAAAACCAGACAAGTTCTATTGTTTTACTTGGGATCACGATGCTATAATGGTTGTAATGGTAGAATAGAAGTCTTATATATATATATATATATATATATATATATATATCAATTAATGGAGTTGAAATTTTGATGTTTTAGAGAATGATCAGCTGGCATGAATTTTTGAAGTAAAAATAAACGTTCATCAGTTTATAATAGGTGCCACCATCCAAAATATGGCCCATAGTTTTATCACAAGAAACTAGTCAATCACAAAACATGTAACAAGGAGTAATCACTGGAAGGCCTTTAAGTTTCAATTACAAAAAGAAAGAAGCTAAAGTGGAAAGCTAAGACAACATATTTCTTGTCAAATTTCGAAATTCCTTTTCAGACTTTGGGTGGACCTGGTCCACAGAATCATACCCTATTTGGAAAACTAGTAACAATTGAATTTGGACATCATTTGTAGGACCTCTGTGGAGCCAACACCACATAATTTGATCCTAACCACCCAGATGATTTGAAACACTTATATACATCAATCACTACAACCCCGTTTGCTTTAAAGGGGATAGAAATTTCATCTCAAATCAAATAAAATTTTGTTACTAATTTTAAATGTATATTTGCACTGTCCACGTGCACCTCAAGCAACGCATAATATATTTGCTCTGCATTTGCCACCAAAACATATTATCCCACTACTTTCAATCACACCTTGCGGCCTGGTTTCTCCAGGGACTCTAGCCTACAATACAATACACATAATACAACATTCATATATATATATATATATAATCAATATTCAATTGGTTCAATGCCACATTGATGTTGACAATTGTGGCTCACTTCTGACAAGTGGAGCCCCCATTTGATAGCTTTGGAGTCATCTCCAGCTGTTGCCTCCCAACTCTCCAGATTGTTGATATTTGAGGCTAATTGGTTATATTAGTCTTCATCCATTAATATCTACTGACGCAGGCTTTAAATGCTTGGTTTTTTTTTTGGATTCTAGTCTCTCGGTGCAGTAGAGAAAAGGTAGAAACATATAAGAGGAGAGTTGTAAGGCTGGTAAAAATAGAGACAGAAAGTGGAGAGCCTTTTACACTTGTTTTGTAACCAGTGAAGAGTGAGAGAGAGAGATACACTGTGTGTGTGTGTGATCTGTTGATCCACAAAACTTGTAATTCTTTCAACAAAGATATATATCTGGTGTGCTCTGTGGATGTAGGCAGGATTGGCCGAACCACGTATCAATTCTTGTTCTCAAGTTGTTTGTGTTTTGCTGTTATTTTTTTTCTTGACTGAGCTGGAACCATAAGGAAACAGAGGAATCTTTTGTTTTCTTATTTCCTATCAACTGGTATCAGAGCTTGCCCAGGTTTGTGTTCCAATCGGAGAACAAGTTTTTTTTCTTGTTCAAGTGGGAGCAATATCGTCAAGTTCATACAACAAGAAGGATGTCCAGCGAGACCTCTGAAACTCCTGAAATTCCTTCTTCAAATGAAAATTTAAGGAAGTGGAATCCGAGTTATGGATCCGGTGGATCCATGAAAGTTGAAATAAAGCCATTTGACGAGAAGATCAACTTTGGCTTATGGCAAAGGCGGATGCGTGGAGTTCTTATTCAACAAAGGTTGCAAGTTGCCTTAGAAGAAAGACCAAAGGACATGACTGGCCCTGAGTGGTTAGATATTGATCAGCTGGCAATCTCTACCATTGAGATGTATATCACCGATGATGTGCTAAATCATGTGATATCAGCAACCTCTGCCAAAGATATATGGGACAAGCTAAAAGCCATATATCTAGGAAAATCTTTGTCAAATAACCTCTTCCTCAAGAAGAAACTCTTCAAGCTGGAGATGAAAGGAAGGTGAGGACGTGATGAAGCATATCAACATCTTCAACGCTTTGATCAATGACTTGAACCGGATAGATGTTCAATTCAGTGAAGAAGATCGAGCCTTGTTGTTGCTTGCATCATTTCCAGATTCCTATGAGCATTTTGTCACCACACTCATGTTTGGAAAGACTACTCTCAAATTCAATGAGATTGTGCAAGACATCATCTCTCATGTGACCATGAAGAAGGCAGATGATAAGTTCACTTCTGGATCTGCTTTGAATGTTGAAAGTAGAGGCCGAAATTCAGGTAGAGGCAGTGGGCGTGGAAGGTTGAAATCAAGAACCAGCAGGTCAAAGCCGAGATATCCTAGAAATTACAACAGCCAAGGCAACTCAAAAACTGTTGAGTGTTGGAATTGTGGTAAGGTTGGCCATTACAAAAATCAGTATAAAGCTCCAAAGAAGGAGAAAGAGAGTGACTTCGCAAACATGCTGGCAGATGCAGAGGCCTTGATCCTCTCAGTGGACAGTCCCTTAGACTCTTGGGTGTTGGACTCAGGGGCTTCCTTTCATACTACAGTAATGCAAGAAATCTTGGAAAACTATGTTAGTGGAGATTTTGGGAAGGTATATCTTGCTGATGGCACTGCGTTGGATGTTGTGGGCATAGGAAATGTTCTTATCAGGACACATGTAGACTCTGTTTGGAAGTTGAAGAAAGTCAGACATATTCCAGAGCTGAAAAGGAATTTAATCTCCGTGGGACAGCTTGATGAAGAAGGGCATGGCATTCACTTCCATGGGGGTGAATGGAAGGTCAGCATAGGAGCTAGAATTATAGCTTAAGGAGAGAAGACTGGCACTCTCTACATGACTACAGATATGAATGATACCATTGCTGTTGCAACTGCAAGTGAAGGTGCAGACCTATGGCACCAAAGGCTAGGCCACATGAGTGAAAAGGGGCTCAAAGTTATGCACTCGTTGGGGAAGCTACAAAAGCTGAAATCAACCAATATTGATTTTTGTGAAAATTGTATTTTCGGCAAACAAAAGCGGGTGAGCTTCAAAACTGGTGGCAGGGTCCTCAAAAATGAAAAGCTGGAGCTTGTTCACACTGATGTTTGGGGGCCAGCTTCAGTATCGTCCATTGGTGGAAAGTCATACTTTGTGACTTTCATTGATGATCACTCCAGGAAAGTATGGACTTATTTCTTGAGACAAAAATCAGAGGTGTTTGAGACATTCAAGAAGTGGAAAGCCATGGTGGAAAATGAGACAGGCTTGAAGATTAAGAAGCTAAGATTCGACAATGGTGGAGAGTATGAGGACTCTAAGTTCAAAAGACTCTGTCATGAGAATGGGCTTCGTCTGGAAAGGACAGTTCCAGGAACCCCACAGCAGAATGGGGTGGCAGAACGTATGAATTGAACATTGACAGAAAGAGCCAAAAGCATGCGCATTCAGTCAGGCTTACCCAAGCAGTTCTGGGCTGAAGCAATCAACACAGCAACTTACCTCATTAATCGAGGGCCATCAGTGCCATTGGAGCAACGCATACCAGACGAGGTATGGAGTAGCAAGGAGGTAAATCTTTCATGGTTGAAAGTTTTTGGCTGCGTTGCTTATGTGCACATCAGTGACCATGCTAGGGGAAAATTAGACCCCAAGTCACTAAAGTGCACCTTCGTTGGATATGGAGAAGATGAGTTTGGTTATCGTCTATGGGATGACCAAAACCAGAAAATAATTCGTAGTAGGGATGTAGTTTTCAATGAGAAGGTCATGTACAAGGATAGAGGTACTGCACAGCCTACTAGTCCAGCACAGAATGATCCTGTGCGTGCTGAGTTGGATGGTCCTACGCAGCAGTTTGGTGAGGAACCTCAGCCTGAAGAACCAGCAGAACAACAAGCACCCCAGAGTCCTGCTCCCACACCCTCACCTAGAAGATCCACTCGTCCACATGTACCAAACAGAAAGTATATGAATTTCTTGTTATTGACAGATGGTGGAGAACCTGAATGCTATGATGAAGCATGTCAGGTAGAAGACTCTAGCAAGTGGGAGCTTGCAATGAAGGATGAGATGGAGTCCCTCATTTCTAATAAGACATGGGAGCTAGCTAAGTTACCTATGGGAAAGAAGGCTCTACACAACAAATGGGTGTATAGAGTCAAAGAGGAACATGATGGCTCCAAGAGACACAAGGCGAGATTGGTGGTCAAAGGTTTTCAGCAGAAAGAGGGGATTGACTATACTGACATTTTCTCACCAGTTGTGAAACTGAACTCAATCCGTTCTGTTTTCAGCATTGTCGCAGCAGAAAAGTTGCATCTAGAGCAGTTAGATGTAAAGACTGCTTTCCTCCATGGAGACCTAGAGGAGGAGATCTACATGCAACAACCGGAAGGTTTTCTAGTCAAAGGGAAAGAAAAACTTGTATGTAGGTTGATCAAAAGCTTGTATGGCTTGAAGCAAGCCCCAAGGCAGTGGTACAAGAAGTTTGATGGGTTTATGGAGAGGCATGGATACAACAAGTTGAATGCTGACCATTGCTGTTACTTCAAGAGATTTGAGTCGAGTTACATTATCTTGCTACTCTATGTCGATGATATGTTAGTGGCAGGTTCAGATATGAATGAAATCAAGAAGTTGAAGATGCAACTGTCTAGTGAATTCGACATGAAGAATTTGGGTGCAGCAAGGCAAATTCTAGGGATGAGAATAATTAGAGACAAGCAAATAGGTACTCTGCAGTTGTCTTAGGTGGATTACATTGATCGGATTCTAAAAAGATTTAACATGAGTGATGCTAAGCCAGTTAGCACACCCTTGGCTAGTCATTTTCAGCTATCTAAGGATCAGTCTCCCAAGACAGAAGAAGAGAAATACTTCATGGCAAAGGTTCCATATGCCTCAGCCATTGGAAGTCTAATGTATGCCATGGTCTGCACTAGACCAGATGTTGTTCATGCAGTGGGAGCAGTGAGCAGATTCATGTTAAATCCTGGAAAGCATCACTGGGAGGCAGTGAAGTGGATACTAAGGTATCTACGAGGTACTACTAACAGCTGCCTATGTTTCAGAAAAGGTGAGCTAAAACTACAAGGGTTTGTAGATGCAGACTTTACTGGAGAAGTAGACCACATGAGGAGCACTACCGGATATGTTTTCACAGTAGGTACTACTGCAGTGAGTTGGATTTCACAGATACAGAAGATTGTTGCTTTATCCACTACAGAGGCAGAATATGTTGCTGTGACTGAGGCCAGCAAAGAGATGATTTGGTTACAGGGACTGTTGGCTGAAATGGGGTTCAAGCAAGAGAAGAATGTTTTGCATAGTGATAGTCAAAGTGCGATACACTTGGCTAAAAATTCTGCATTTCATTCAAGAACCAAGCATATAGGACTTCGGTATCACTTTGTCAGATCTCTTTTAGAAGACGATGTGCTGACACTTGAAAAGATCCAGGGCAGCAAGAATCCTGCTGACATGTTAACCAAAACTGTTACAACAGAAAAATTGAAGTTGTGTTCAACTTCAGTTGGTCTTCAAGCTTGAGGACAGAGAAGGACAGAGAAGGGCACACCAAATATTTGTTTGTTTGTTTGAAAGTTAGTCACTTGTAGAAAGTTTGCCAAGTGGGAGATTGTTGACAATTGTGGCTCACTTCTGACAAGTGGAGCCCCCATTTGATGGCTTTGGAGTCATCTCCAGCTGTTGCCTCCCAACTCTCCAGATTGTTGATATTTGAGGCTAATTGGTTATATTAGTCTTCATCCATTAATATCTACTGACGCAGGCTTTAAATGCTTGGTTTTTTTTTGGATTCTAGTCTCTCGGTGCAGTAGAGAAAAGGTAGAAACATATAAGAGGAGAGTTGTAAGGCTGGTAAAAATAGAGACAGAAAGTGGAGAGCCTTTTACACTTGTTTTGTAACCAGTAAAGAGTGAGAGAGAGAGAGATACACTAAGTGTGTGTGTGTGATCTGTTGATCCACAAAACTTGTAATTCTTTCAACAAAGATATATATCTGGTGTGCTCTGTGGATGTAGGCAGGATTGGCCGAACCACGTATCAATTCTTGTTCTCAAGTTGTTTGTGTTTTGCTGTTATTTTTTTTCTTGACTGAGCTGGAACCATAAGGAAACAGAGGAATCTTTTGTTTTCTTATTTCCTATCAATTGATCACCAAATGGTTTTGTATAGCACAATTATGTGAATATATGTACTATGTGGAGATCAATTATAAATTTATGCTTTAATCTACCCCCAACTTCAAAACCCTAGTGGTGCAGGCAGGATATCAACAACAAACAAAGAACAAAAGGCAAAAATCTGTAAAGAAAATGACTGAGGGTTGAGTCTCACAACGCTAATTTGTAGCTCTTGGAGTTTCCCATGATAAATGCTTCCCATTGCCATTTCCAAGGGGCAAATGTCTTCCCATTGTCTTTAATAGCTATTGCTTTTACTTAAGTACACAACTAGTGGAAACTAAATATAGGTTCGTAGATGAATAAACTGTTAAATAAGTTCCGTTTGACGAAGCTCAACATTGTTTTATTCAGGACTTTTTCACATATTCATACAAAAAAAGAAAAGAAAAGGCAAAGACAATGAAGGCCTTTGCTAAAACAAGCAACAAAAAGAAAAATGAGGCATCTTAAAGCAAGATGAAACCACTCTTTCAGCCTCCTAACTACACGTAGGGAATAGGTATCCTCTGCGTTTCAGGGCCTGCTACCATATCATCCCAAAGCAGATTGGAGAGCTCCATTGTCAATTCCCCCACTTTCCCTGTTAGGAAATACCAAATAGAGAAGTCGTTAGATAACATCTCATTCATCAGTAACATTGTTTGATTCTATTCTTAATAGTTGATCTTTCGTACTTGCACAATACATGTAAAGGTGGTTGAAGAAGATAAAGGTTTGCTTTTCTCCTCCATGGGTCCCTGACAAACAAAGTTTTTGTGGTACTCCCAACACCTGAGCACCAATAATTCAACATGCGGGGACTTGTCTTCAAGCAATGTTGTTCCTCGGAAGATCACCATATGATAATGTTTCTTGTATTGATTAAGCTGCAACACAAAATGATGTATATATAAATCTCAAGTTCTTGTTTGATTCTATGTCATTGTCAAAACTAACTTCATATAATGGAAAATCAGTTTGTTATTTATTTATTACTTTTCACATGTAATGGAAAATCACCTATGTACTAACATAGCAATTAACAATCTTTCCCATGGATAATGGCAACATACTCTGAAAGCAAGTATCTAGTTTCATACGATGAAGAGGCCAGTTCCAATTAAGAACTCACCATCGTATATCAGTGTTAGCCTCCTTACAACATTCAGAAGTGAGTCTAGAAACCTTTGATCTCCACGAACTACAAAATTTTGCAATGCAAAATGAATTATGTTGTAATCATTACAACAAAACCACTTCTGTTAACATTTGTAGTTCAAATAAACAGAGAGGTAATTTAAAGTTCTTCTGGCCCTAAGATCTTCCATATGGTGATCCTTCAAACAGCCAATATGATATTCCTTTGCACATCATAAACAAACATTACAATCATCTAGCATAGCTACAATTTGGGCTTACATCCGGCATCCCTTCCAGCTGCCACAACATTAACATTATGCTTTACACATTTTTCTTGTTGGAAGACATTATTCTGGCGATATTTACAGTACAGAGTACCACGGGTAATTGTCGGTAGACGAACACACTCTGCAATTGGCCCAAATAGTAAACATCATAATTGCAACTCAAGCAAACTGAAGCAAACAATACTACGAAGACATATAAGTGACACTCTTAGTCAATAGAAAAGGTATTGAATGATAATTCAAAGTTTAGGGGAAAGATTGTGGCTTTGAAGTTATTAAGGGTTTGATTATGTATGAGCAACCAAACGAAAAAAAAAAAAAAAAAAGAAGAGCAAACCGAGAAGTGCCAACTAAAAATCAACTACAGGACATCTTGGTATATAAAGCCAATCGTTGGCTCACTTGTCTCGGTCTTTCTATTCTAAGAAAAAGTTAAAATCTAAATGGCCAAGCTCACCCATAATATGTAACATTAACCAAGAATTTTTCTTGAAGTTAATATGATCTCAAACTATAAATTCAAATACAAGAAACGTCTACACAATTAAAGTCATACATTTACCAACTATTGTAGAAATGACAAGGGTCAAAACCAGTGGCAGCACTCAAATAGTGTCCTAAATTTGTGATTCCATCAACAGAAAGAACACAACCAACATTATCAATAAAAACAACCATTTACACTAAATTCACAACATAAAATTACACCAGAGGAACACTAACATATATATATATATATATGGATTGGATGTAGGAACACTATACTTAATCACTCATTTCAAGAGATCAAAAGCAAATTTGTCTGGAAAGATGAGCATGTTCTGCTAAGCCTGGTTCTCCTACTGCTGCTGAAAGTTTAGAAGCCCCCTGAAGAGCATGATGTTTGGCTCAGGGGATGAATTGCGTGGAACCCTATTCATTCTGTAAATAAATAAATGCACTAATAAAAAGAAATTCGAAGTATTCCTACATCCAATCCATATATATAACAGCTGTATGTATAATGTATGTATGTATGCATGATTACTGAAAACTCTGATGAAATAAGAGAGAAAAAGTTTGTAAGTTGAATTTGCTCCACAACTCACCCTGTGAAAAGTTACACAAATTCAGTGATGGGGAAATGATCAAATGTCATCAAAGTACAAGTATCCAACTGATCAAATGAGTGAACAAAGGAAGATAAAACATAATAAAAAACAGAGAGCAAGAGAAATCAAATGCAAGTCAGAGAGAGATAATGGGAGAGGAAGTGAATAGGGATTATAAATGTAAAACAGAATAGAGATAACGGGAGGCTCTCAATGCAAGAAAACAAGGAATGGAAAAACAACATTCACCAATTCTGAAAATTGTCCCACCATCCAAAAAGAAAAATCCTTGATACATTTTGATTTCCAGATGCTTACTATAATGGAAAATCACAAGTATTTCTAACATGGCAATTGAGAATCATTCACATGGAAAATGGCAAGAGCCTTTGAAAGCAAGTGTCTAGTTTCCTAAAAAGAAGAGGCCAATTTCCAATTAAGAACCTTCCATAATAGATCAACATTAGCCTCCTTACAAGATTCAGAAGTTAGTTCGGAAGCTTTCGTTCTCTGTGAACCGCCAAATCCTTGAAAGCACAATGAATTCTCTTTTGGCAATAGAACTGCAAGATGTAATTTGGCATAAAAAAACCTCACTATTTGAAATTAATAAGACAATAAATAAACACCAAGACACACCATCTAGCAAAAAGTTCAAAAAATAAAAAATAAAATTGTTGATACACAAAAACAAGCAAATATGGCCCCCAATCATATCACAAGATACTAGTCAATCAACAAAACATGTGGTGTAATCACTTGAAGGCCCAAGACCATCCAAGCATCAGATATTGCAACAATTTGGTCTTAGATGCATAGGAACATTTTCTCTTTGGATTCACACACAAAATGTTCAGGCCAGAAGAAAAAAATGAAGCAGCAAATGTCTAGAAACTTTAATGGCAAGAATAGTGACTATAAAACCTGGATAATGCACGTACACCAAAGTCAACCTCTGTTCTATAGGATCAACTACAGCAACCCTTCCAGATGCCACAGCATTAGCAACATCTACAGTACCACAGGGGGAACATTTGGAAGAGGCCAGAAATCACTCTGCAAATGGCCAAAATAACAAACATCATGTGCGCGGATGCATGTGTGGCTGCTTTATATCAAAACTACAACAGGTTTTTTTTTTTTTTTTTTTAGTAAAAAAAGCAATGTTAGGGTGATTGAAGTTGCACTGCAAGAATTTACTTGATTAAGGTCATGCTTATTAGCACTATCGCTACTAATAGATGACACTAATACAAGAAAAATATAATTATTTTAGCTTGACTTTTTTAATGTTTATAAGTTTTGAAGGAACAATACTATATTAACCACTTGCATTTATGATATTTTTTTAATATAAGACTTACACTTATATATTCATCCCTTCAAATCACCTTCAATCGCTCATTGCCTCCAACAGCTAATCATCGCTGCTTGCTTACAACTAAATTGTATGAATGGCAGATTGCAAAGCTAGCTCTGATAGTTGGCTGAGTATTACAACTCACCTCTCAAATTTTCTCTCAAATGATATGAATTAAACATTGACAAATATTGGTTACTTTTTCATTTATTCAGTTTGATTTAATGACATGATGTGGCGCAGAGTCCACCACAGTTGGCCACATTCAATCCATAATTAATTTCTGGCTCTGTTTGGCGAAGGCCAAAAATGACTCCATATTATTTCTCAAAAAAATTCAACGTACATCTCAACATTTTTCTTTTTTATATCACATCAATAATTTTTTTTTTTAACTATTATTCAAAAAAAAAAAAAAACATTACAAAACAATTTTTTAACTTTTCATACCAAACAGTCTTTTTTTTTTTTTTTTTTTTACATTAATCAATTGATGATACAGTAAAAATGCCAAAAGCCTTTGCATGCCCTTGTAGTGGACTCCACTCCATCTCGCTAATAAATCAAAAAACAAGGAAAGCAGAAAACATTTCTTTAAGGAATGGGTGGTTAAGTCAGGAATCCACACTTGTTTTAAATGTGGACATGAAAGAAAGAAACTTGATGGATCAATAATTGTGCAAGTGGACATGAAAGCCGTTGTCAATGAATGAACTACCTTTTATTATTATTATTATTATTATTATCTATTATAACAGTAGAAAATTTGTTATTATTTAATCTAATTATAAGAACCCAAAACATTTCATGTTGTCACTCAAACACACACACAAGAAGAAGAAGAAGAAGAAGAAGAAGAAGAAAGAGCAGAACACCCTTCCTGAAAAAAAAAAAAAAAAAAAAAAAGAGCTCTACCTTTTCTTCATTTTTAAGATAAAGAGACAAATATTATGTCTTTTAGTGAGTGAGTAAGCCTATGATTTTTAGCACAACAATGATATATTAACGTGTCAGACTTTTTACATATTTCTAATATAAGACTTTATCCTTTTAGACACTTACACATTATACTTAACATATTATTAGACATTAGTTTCCTTAATAGCCTATAAGAATCTTAGGGATAATGTGAAATAGTTTTTCAATGAAACACTCTGTTTTTGCTTATGTCAAATAGTAATTAGGAGATATGGCTTTGGATTCCTTTGGTGAATTGAATGTGGGCAATTGTGGTGGACTCCTCGCCCCATCATCATATTTGTTGAATCAAAGGAATAAAAGACAAGAGGAAACTGAAATTTGAAAGGTGACTTCCACTCTGCTAGCAGCTAGTCATGTCATGATTCAGTCTTTCATATTGAGCTGTGCTTTCTGCCATTTTATGACCCTCTCTACCCCAAAAGGATCCTCTCCATTTCAAAGGAAAGGGAGAGGAACCGGTTAGGCAAAACAAGAGGGTAAAATAGTCTAAAAATAATTGAAAAGACCATTTTGCCCTCCTATATTGTCCTAACCCAGCAACCCCGCCAACCCTATGTGCCTGAGCATTGGCTCCTAACATTTTATAAATATTTTCTATTAAAATTCAAATTCTCACCATAGTCTTATTATTGTAGTTTTGATATAAAATGGTTCTCTAAATTTGATAAATTAAAATTTTCTCCTTAAATTTAGCTTTTGATATAAAGTAGCCCATGCCATAATAAGGATGTTAATGGCCCTATCACAGACAGAACAAGAGAAAGCCAAAGCTGAAAAGTTTGAGAACTTGTATATTCAAACATTTTCATTTTACAGTACAAGACAGTAGTATATATATATATATACAAGACTTGACCTATCGCAGCCCCAACTTAACCTAATATAGAATCACAAAACAGAATCAATATATTAGAAACAAATGTTCTAACATATTTCCTTGTTATGCAAGCCATCCAATGGTTGTGCTTCTTTCCTTCTAAAATAGGTCAGACTTGATGTTGTATGATTGTGAAAAGGATCTCTGCATTATGTAATGAGTGATCGTGAGAGATACTGGATCTTTCCATATTTTTTCTGAGGGTTAACACAATTGCTGATCTGGTTGGCATATGTGTCTGTGCTCAAGCGCACTGGGCTTACGCTTGATCCTTTGAGGGCCTACATGTTTGAGCTCAAGCGCATAGGACTTGCGCTCGAACCCCTTTGGGCTTGATATACTCTAACAAACTCAACATGAGAGAGAAAAAAAAAAACAATTAAAATTCATTGCCTTTGAAAATGAGAGACGTCAATGTAGAAGTGCACAACCAACATATCCTCAATCAATAATTTTGTAAGTGGACGTCAAAGTCTTTATGTATGGATGGATCATGGATGGATGAATTAAATTATGTAACACCCTGATCTCTCCGATCACATATTCAGAAGATAAGGAGTAGCTCACATAAAATAAGTAGTTTATAAAGATAATTTATGTGGCTAATGGTTTTTCCTGTAATGTATCTTTGGTCAATAATTTTCCCTTTGTTGGGCGGTTTGACTTAAATGACATGTAATAAGAACACATAATCATGGGAGATATAGAGCTGGAACAAGTATTTTAATTATGGTAGGAGTTTTATTTGTCAAAAAAATAAATATATATTACATCTTCTTCAAGAGATGATGTCTTAGGGGTTTAGGAGTCCTTGCTTGAGTCCTTCCTTGAGTTGTTTTGCATTAGAAGTCCATCATATTTTAGGGCTTATAAGTTGGTTGTGAGTCTATTTAATCCAAATCCTTGAATAAATTTCTAACACCAAGTTTCAATTTCGTTGGAGGAAAACCAATGAAATCGTAAAGTCCAATCAAGGCAAATTTGGAAATCTACAAATTTATTACCTCGAATGTGAGTCACCTCCCTTAAGCAATTTTCATTTCCAAGAATCAAAATGTTAAAAAGATAATTTCCTAAGAGAATTTGTATCACTTGATTTCCTAAGAGAAATTGTTGAATGTACAAAGGTAGATCAAGTATGTTCTGCTGCTACTGGTAGTTCAGATGCACCCTGAGAGCATGATGTATGTATGGCCCAGGGGGATGAATAGTTCAGAGGAATGCTGACAAATCTCATGAAATAAAAGAGGAAAATAATTTTTTCATGTACTCCAAACAAGATGAAAAATACATATATACATCAATCCCCTATATATCTCAATGAATACGAAGGATTATAAGAACTGAAAAACTAGAAACATATGTTATGAACAGAGAGAAAATGCCCTGCCTCGAGGAAAAAAAGTGCTCAACCTTTTCTTGATTTTTAAGATAAAAAGAGACAAATATTAATATAGTTTTCTTCAAAATCCAGATGCCACCTTGATGATGAAACCCTTGAAGAGTATCAAATTCTTTGGACAATGAAACCATACTTCAAAGGAACACTCTGTTTTAGCTATCTCAGCAGAAGAAAGCTTAGGACTAAACTATCCATCATGCTCATTCATAGGGTCATAACAAACAACTTTTAAGTTGTAAGTAAGTACTAAGAGTTGCTTCCATATGGAGTGTGGCGTGTGAGAAGCTGAATATGAAAACACTACGTCAAACAACCCTTTTATAAAGCCAAGAATATGAAAATAGGAAACAAAAGAGGAACCCTCTCTCAAGTATTCTTATTCACAAAACTGAACTGCAATAACAATAGGCAGTCAAGCCAGTCTCATTGTGCTTGAAAAGAATTTAAGGTTCAACGCGGAAAGTAAAATTAGAAAATAGTCTTTACTAAAATCTATCACAACTTTACTTGAGCCAATGTTGCGCGAGGGCCGTAAGAATTTTCTATCCTATGATTAGTCAAATTCTTGCTCGAGCCAAGGTCAAGCAGAGGTTAAGCACTTACGCATGATTTGTCTCTTACAGAATAACAAATTCCCACTTCAAAAGCCTTCTTCCTTCACTCAAGATCCTCCATGAGCGCATTTGCAAGTTGGGCTGCAATACTTCTCCACTTTCAAGAAATTTTTGGGGTACTCCCAACACCTGAGACCTAATAATTCAACATGCGGGGGCTGACTTGCAGCAACAATAATTCAATACGGTAATGCTTCTTCTACTAATTAACCTGCAATAGAAAAAGATGTACATATAAATCTTAAGTTCTTTGCACTCTCAAACCCCGATCAGAATGTGGAAAAAATACGTACCTCATCTTGGTCATCGTCTAATAAAACCAAATTTTTGTCCATATTGATTCAGCTTCATCTGCCGATGGTATGACGTAGTTTCTCAGTAATCCTACACTAGTAAATGTATATATTAATCTCAAGTTGTTTGATCTGCCAAACCACAAACAGAATGTTGGAAAAATATGTACCTCATCTTGGTCCAATAAATCCACATTTTGTCCATATTGATTCAGCTTCATCAGCCGCTGGCAGCACATGGTTGCATATAAACAAGGAGACATTGCCCCATATATTCGTTTTGCAAAACCAATTAAGCTATCATAACTCCAAGAAAGCAAACAGGGCGGTAGAACTGCAGCAGGGAACAGTACACATAATTTGGTATCTAAACAAACAAACTGGAAATGCAAACAGGGAAAAGTACATAGGACTTGAAAAGTCAAGACGTGAACTGAATAAACTACCTGGTAACTGAAACTAATTGTGCAACGACTAAAATTTCTGCTGAAATTATGGCCTATGGAAGCATCAAGATCAACAATGATTAAAAATCTGTCAAGTTGACAATGTAAATTTAAAGTTAATAAGACAAAAAATAAATAACAAGGATAAAAATTCAATCACAAAACATATAATGACAAGGAGTAATCACTGGAACCTTAAGTTCCAATTACAGAATGCTAAGATGGCATACAATCATCAGGTATAGCTACCATTTGGTCTTAGAAGCATAGCAACATATTTATTTATTTTTTAACCTTTTTTAAGATTCATATTCAAAAAAAGTTTTTAAGTCCAGAAGTAAATAAAGGAGCATCCATGGTATGAAAACATTTAACCCAACTTGTGTCTACTAAACAGTGATCAATCAATTAGGAGAATAAGAAATATTGCCCATTTCTTTTAATAGATGACAGGACAAGAAGATATATAGATAAAGAATGGCTGCAAGGAAAAGTTAATCTTTCCAATCTTGCAATGCACACCTTTTTTTTATCATGAAAAGCCCCTTCACATCCATCACAGCACAAAAGATCCCCTCCATCTTCACAATTTACAACCTTTTCACAGGGAATATAAACATCATGGAGAGACACTCTGTTAGGTGTAAACTGCACAAAAAAAAAAAAAATCCAACTTACATAAAGAGAGAAACTTAAGTGGAAAGCTAAGACAGCCTATTTCTTGTCAAATTTTGAAATTCCTTTCCTGACTTTGGGTGGACCTGGTCCACAGAGGTCTTGCCAATTGATTTTGGACATTAATTGCAAAACCTGTGTGGAGCCAACACCTCATAATTTGGTCCCAACCACCCAAATGATTTGAAAAACTTATGTATGACGCCCGACCATTTGGTCTTAGATGCATAGCAACATTTTTTTATTTTGAAGATTCATATTCAAAAAAGTTAAGTCTAGAAGTAAATATGACATATTGCCCAACTTGTGTCCACTAAACAGTGATCAATCAATTGGGAGAATAAGACATATTGGCATATTGCCCATTTCATGAATATATAGACGACAGGACAAGAAGATATATAGATAAAAAATTCATAAGGGAATAAGTTAACAATGTCCTCATAAAAAATGGCTGCAAATAAAAGTTTATTCAAATAAGTTAACAAATAAACACCATCTAACAAAAAAGTTCAAAAAATAAAAACTAAAAATGTTGATACACAAAAACAAGCAAATATGGCCCCCAGTCATATATATCACAAGATACTAGCCAATCAACAAAACATGTGGTGTAATCACTTGAAGGCCCTTAAGACAACATATAATCATCAGATATTGCTACAATTTGGTCTAAGATGCGTTGGAACATTTTCTCTTCGGATTCACACACAAAAAGGTTCAGGCCAGAAGAAAATAATGAAGCATCAAATGTCTAGAAACTTTAATGGCAAGAATAGTGACTATAGAACCTGGATAATGCACGTCCACCAAAGTCAACCTCTGTTCTATTGGATCAACAACAGCAACCCTTCCAGATGCCACATCATTAGCATCACACTCTAAAAGTTTTTTCCTTTTGGAACGCATGCTTGCAATATCTACAGTACCACAGGGAACATTTATGGTCAATCAAAATCAAAGTTTATGGGAAAGATTATATTTTGAACAATTTGATTACGTATGAGCAACCATTGAAGATACAGAGCAAACTGTGAAGTTTTGCAATAAAAATCAACCAAACATATTGATGAAATAAATCAAATAAATATGCAGAAAAACTGGGTGTACAAGGCCGATCATTCACTTACTTGTCTGTCTTTCTCTTCCCACAAAAATTTAAAACCAAAAAAAGGAATTTGCAATGCAAGTTCGCATGCTCTTGTGACAAATTTAACAGAGAACTCTTCTTAAGAGAACAATACCCAGAACTTATATCCAAAAACATTCACTAATTTCTTCCAACTACCCTTTCTTTCAAGTAGCTTCAGGCTTACATATGGTTGAAATTGTATCTATTGCTAGATATAAAGCCATTTCAACGGTTACAAAGTAGAATAAGAGTAGATTAAATTATTAATAATATTCCAGGATATGTCATAAGCAAAGATTTCTCAATCCTTGGAAGGAACTTCTGAAACACGAGAGAAACCATGATTATTACTTATGGGGTTCACCATACCTCAAAGCTAGCAAAAGCTTGAAAGTTGACGACAATGGCGATGATGATCCATTGTATATCCTTGTTAGTACCAAGCCCAACTCCTTCACTCCATCTGGCAAGAGGATCAGTTTCCCACATCACATGTACCTGCAACATATACCCAAAAGGTGAAGTAAAAGGCAAGTAGAGAGTCCCCCTATTTGTGTGCTCGAAAAACAGATGGAAAGAAAGAAAAAAACAGCACCCTAGAAATTAAAGATATATTGATGAATACTCCAGTTTCTGTTCTATCAAAGAAACCTAAAACAAAGAGGGTAAATATATTGATGAATTAGTATGTTGAAAATGTATGTACCTAACTGTAGAAGCTGATAATGTGCCAAAAATTGAGACTCTTTCTAGACTTTTAGCTTATTCAATCGACATGAGCAATCTTACCCTCTTCTACATTGCCACTGTTTCTTCAACAAAGGACATTCCCATAGCCGAAGAATAGATAGGGAGACCAGCAACTCTTATTCAACAAAGGATCACCATATGGTAATGCTTCTTCTACTTATTAAGCTGCAACACCCAAAAAAAAAAAAAAAAAAAAAAGAAGTACATATTAATCTCAACTTCTTTGATCTCCCAAACCCCAAACAGAATGAGGGAAAAACTTGCACCTCACCTTGGTCTAATAAGACCAAATTTTGCCCATATTGATTCAGCTTCATCAGCCGGCACATGGTTTTGAAGCAAGTAAACAAAGACTGAAAGTAATCCTACACTAACAGCATTCATACAGGGAAAAAAAAAAAAAGAAGCATCCCATCAATGGATGAAAATTACCTGCCCATGATAATTAGTATTTGTTGCTACTAGAGGGAGTTCTACCACTTCCTGCCCAAATATTATTGAACATTTCAGTTGAGACAACTGATTGCCTTTTTTAATTGCTAAGTTACACATGCAACTGGTGGAGCTTGAACCTACGACCTCACCCTCCACCTTGCTACAAAGAGAGGAAGTATCATTTGAGCTAAAGTTCATGGGTAACTAGCCGCATTATCAGGTATGTAATACATGAAAATGCATTGATACTATGTGAGAATATCCATCTGTTGTACCTTGCACAATTAATGATGTAACGAGTTATCTCATTGTCAAAACTAACTTAATACGAGTTGATCTTGCAGATGCATGCTATAATGGAAATCATTTTTTTGTTACTTCAAAAGTCCAGACGTGAAATGAATATAAACTGCCTGCTAACAGAACAATTTGACAATCACTCACATGGAAAATGGCAAGAGCCTTTGAAAGCCACTGTCTATAGTTTCATAAGAAGAGGTCAATTTCCAATAAGAACCCTCCATCTTATTGAACGTTAGTCTCCTTACAAGATTCAGAAGTGATTATGGATGCTTTTGTTATTCTCTGCGAAATACCAAATTCTCCAAGGCACAATGAATTATGTCACAATGAACCACTTCCTTTTTGGCAATTTCTGGTTGATGCAACACAACTGCAAAAAATAACAGAAAAAGTCCTCACCCCTTAGTCTTACATATTGTGATCCTTCAAACAGTCAACATCCTATTCCTTTTCACACTGAGGGAACAATAAATTGCCCCATTCACAAGAATAGTTACAATAAATTGAAGTGGAACCAAAAATTCATACAAAAAAAGGAAATATAAAATACACATACGGCAAAAAGTTAATAATGTCACGAATATTTCTACTTTTAAATCCAATAATGCGTACCCATCATGTTTGAGCAAGGCTAGCTTGAGAATCTTTTAAGCACTCCTATTACTTTTTTGTATCCCTCTGTTCCTCGGATACAATTCAATGCTTCTACGGCCAAATCACAATTTATGTAAAGCCTTCAATGGCTTCCTTATTAAAACATAAACATAAATTATTTCTTTATTCTTCATAATTTATTATCTGGTAAAACACGGCCAGACATATAGGCCCTACCAAAAAATAGGCCTCATGTATTTCTTCCTTAAAAACAATTACATAATTATAACACAAAGAGAAAAAGAAGGGTGGTAGAATACTATATTTTATAAAGCAATGATGGAATGAAGTATGGGATCAAAATGCTCCTAGAGCACAAAAATGAAATAGAAACCAGACAAGTATTTTAAATAATGTCATTTCCTTTAAGAGAAATAAGAGTCACAGTCTAAATCAAGTTGCTGTAAAAAGGGAATTTACAATGCAAGTTCGCATGCTCTTGTGACAGAGATTAATAAAAATGTTTCAATTCATGTTTTTCTTCTTAAGAAGTGTTTTGAGTTTTGAGAACAATTTTGTAGCTTGCTATGAAAAATGTGTTAGTGGTGGGGCCACATCTTAAATTGGTGAAGTTGGGGACTCTTGTAAGTGAAAAGAGCAAAAGGTACTGACTATAAATTACCTGGTAACATAAAATAATTGTGCAAGCCCCAAAATTTCTGCTGAAATTACGGCCTATGGAAGCATCAAGATCAACAACAATTGAAAATCTATCAACCATCCAAATGATTTGAAACACTTATATATGATGCCCAATCAGCATGAGTTTCTGACTCTGAGTGGCTCACATGCTCAGTAAATGTAAATAAAATCAATCTCAAGCAGAAACAAATTTACCTCGCAGTTGCAGCAAGCACAAGAGTTGAGACCAACAATTTCTGCCCACAAATTTACCTCAAGCTCTCCAATTCCATCTCCCCTCAAGTCCACACGTTCTTCTTCTCTGTACTTTAGCAGTGGCCCCGATGTTTCACTTGGAAGATATGTCTGCAAAAATATAAATGCATCCACTTGTTACTTTAGATGCAGTTCACATTTTTATTAAGAATCCTCCTGAATAAAAATTTAAAAAAATGCCTTTTTCTAATAATAAATTAAGGATATTTTTGTAAAAGAATATAGAAAAAATCAAGTAAACAGAAGGTGTACACAAACTCCACCTAAATTTACAATCTAAAATCTGTGAGGGAAAGAAAATCTGGAAATGAAAAGGCACTAGAGCTCTCTAGAACAGTCATCTAATCATACAAAAATTGTAAAAACATAGTCTTTTAGGAGGTATATACCAAATGACTTGTGTAAGATCATTTTTAGTTTGCTGAAAATGATCTTACGCGTGTAAGATCATTGTTACATCCAACACATTCATGTGTTACTTGGTAGTCTGTGTACTTGTGAACATATTGCAAATAATAAGATTTTGCATGAGGCAAACTTTATATGTCAACTGAAAAAAAAAATATATATATATATCATTTTCGTTCCACTCATGACAGAACATACAACTTCAAATTAAGCATTATAAAAACATGTTACAGAATTATAAGTAAGGTAAAAACAATCTTCACATGCCCCATAACTACCAGTACAACAATAGCATTATGTACCACAAGCAAGTGCCAATGATTCCATATTGAAAAACAGGGCAAAAACTCAATACCATGAACACAACAGCTTGGCCATGCTAATTTATCTCTATGTTCCTCTTTTCATGAAGCAAAGTGCAATAAAATCTATTTTGAGAGAAGCAATTCTATGATCCAATTCTGAGTTTTAGAACCATAATGAAGGTGAAGTTTAAACAACTAGTGCGGTAATTTGAGAGAGAAGCAATTCATGCACCTTGCCTCAATATTATTATATGTGGAAACCCCAAACGGCCCAAATTTAAGAAAACCCTAGACACACCATAATCCATTTGAGCCTAGCACCTATCTCATCACCACTCTACACTTAAAACAATTGTGCAAAGGCCCTGGACAGAACCTATACTTGTAATTTCCAAATATAACCTCAACTCCATGATAGGCCTATAGATAATGTTTGAAATCCATCCTTCCTATGTATGTGTATCTGCTATAAATGCTAACCAGTAGCTTCATTTCATGAATTTGTCTACCAATGGTATTTCTTTTAGTAAATAGTATGTTAATTCAATATGTGATCAAATGTAACAAATTATGGTCATAACAAGCTTTACGGTTCAAGATAACATAACATATAACCACAATCTACCCAGCAATGCCTGAAAAAGGTCATTTAGGTGACATAACATATAACCACAATAGCAGGAAATAAACTCAAAGACTGCATGCCCTTCACGAGCATCCATCAGCTGTTAGATGCGGCTAACTTGAGATTCTTTTAAGCATTCCAAACATGACATACATGGCGGCATCGAATTCTCATTTTTAGTTTTAGGAAGATGTCCTGTAATTCATTACAAAAAAATACTTATGCTGATGAACTTTAAAACCTATCAAACATGATGCAAAAGAAACTTCTGCAATTCTCCCTGAAGAAAATCTAGTATGTTCCTCCCCCAACTCCTTAACTCCATTGGGAAAGAGGATCAATTGCCCACATCAGATGTACACACTAATTTCAATAAACAAAGGCCAATTAAAAAAAAATGTTAATACACTGTTTGGTTGTCCACAGCATTGAATTTTGCACTCCATATGCAATTCTGTTGGTGCACGATTCCCTTAAATTCGACACTTTGTCAAATCTTAACAATGAAAATCATTATTTCAGGTATTTTTGTTCTGAAAAAATTTATGGAAAGTTTCTAAAAATTGAAGTAATGCCTGTTTGGTACTTGTTTGGCATTTAAAATAAAAAGCCTCACTTTTGAATTTTGATTTGTGCCATTCTATTAAAAAGGAAAAAGCAAAGCAATCAATCTTAGAGAGAGAGAGAGAGAGAACTCTTGAAGACCACCGTTGGAGTCTTATCATTCCTTCTGGTAGGGACTCTAGTGCATTAAATCCTTCAATTTTGAGCTTCTTCATTCAAGTTGGCAATTCCTTTAACAACATCTCATTACAATAGCTTAGCTCCAGTCACAAATAACAGGAGTCCTCGGGAGTATTTTTTGTCAAATAATCAAACTTCGGAACAAATTTTGCAGTTTTCCAAAAACACATATTTGAAGATGCCCAATGGGCCAAATTGTGAGCTGCATTGCGTATGTTCTGAAGGATTTTAAAAGACTGATATCAATATTTGAAAAAGATGGAGAATCTAGCAGACGTTCTCAACAATGGACGATGAGTAATACTAAAAGGAAGACTCATATCCTCTTTGTGTCCTTCCAAAGTTGATGTAGCTTTTAAAATTACTATTTGATCAAAATTCAATGGTACTCTATCACAAATTCAATTTTAATTTTAGAATGACACAAAAAAGACATTAGTCTTCATTTTAACATTACTCATGGATGACTCCTCCACTTTATAGAAAGGGGACCATTAAGGATGCCGTTAACAACGTTGGCGGCATAACTACCAGTACAACAATAGCATGATGTACCACAAGCAAGTGCCAATGATTCCATATTGAAAAACAGGGCAAAAACTCAATACCATGAACACAACAGCTTGGCCATTCTAATTTATCTCTAAGTTCCTCTTTTTATGAAGCAACATGCAATAAAATCTGTTTTGAGAGAGAAGCAATTCTATGATCCAATTCTGAGTTATAGAACCATAATGAAGGTGAAGTTCAAACAACTAGTGCGATAATTTGAGAGAGAAGCAATTCATGCACCTTGCCTCAATATTATTATATGTGGAAAACCCCAAACGGCCCAAATTTAAGAAAACCTTAGACACACCATAATCAATTTGAGCCTAACACCTATCTCATCACTACTCTACACTTAAACAAAGTGTGCCAAGGCCCAGGACAGAACCTATACTTGTAATTTCCAAACACAACCTCAAATCCATGATTGGCCCATAGATAATGTTTGAAGTCCATCTTTCCTATATATGTATGTGTATCTGCTATAAATGCTAACCAGTAGCTTCATTTCATGAATTTGTCTACCAATGGTATAGTACATGTTGCTAGTAAATAGTATGTTAATTCGTTATGTGATAAAATGTAACAAATTATGGTCATAACAAGCTTTACGGTTCAAGATAACGTAACATATAACCACATTCTACCCAGCAATGCCAGAAAAAGGTCATTCAGGTGACATAACATATAACCACAATAGCAGGGAATAAACTCTAAGAATGCATACCCTTAACGAGCATCAGCTGTTAAGCGAGGCTAAAGAAACCTCTGCAATTCAGACCAGTGGTAGATTTCTTTAGAGACGACAAACCACGGGATTGCAAACAAACGCTTTCAGCATTCCAATGAAGCATTTACACATGCATTCATGACATTACAGAGAGTGTTCCCATTCTCCAGCTAAATCTACTCCAGTAAATGTTTATTTGCATTGCCCACATGAAGCTCCAAAAAGGAAGGCATAACTACCTACAACCATCATAGAAATAAGCACACATGAAATTATTCACAGAACAAACCAATACACGACCTATTTGTAACATATATATCAATCTGATCAGATCTGCTTTGATTGCAATGCAAGTGAATGTGTGAAATTTGTATTATTTTAAATCCTTCAAATCCTTTGCATTTGCCTAAAAAACACAATATCTTATTTGCAGCCTGGCCTGTGTAGGGATACTAGCCTACAGTACAAAGACATATAACCGATACTCTTATATATGTATCTATACGAATGATAAAGAAAAGAACCACCATTGAAAACTTACCCGCACCTCTTAGTCAACAGATAATGTTCATGTCAACATTTTGATAATTGAAGGTATCAGAAACAACACCAGCTTCCAAGCTACCCAAAATAGGCTATCATTTTGTCACCAAAAATCAAGTTACCCACCTTAACAAGGATCGCATGTACAATACCCACAAGAAACTCGTCAGCTATCATTGATTACCTTTTCCCATGTAGCAGCTTTCAGGAGAAAAGGTATTGAATGGTACACCCAACTTCCACAAAGAAGAGAAAGAAACAGGTTGCCCTTTCCACCATAGTCCCACAAAACCATCCTTCTCTTCCATTCTCGTCTCCCGATTACTATTGTACTTCCTCAACAGAGCTGGAGCACCATCCATGGCATCCTCTCCAAACACCTCTCCAACAAACCCCACGCCCCTCCTTCTTTCACACCACTTTTCTTTCCCTTCATTCATTTCTCCCGTGTTCGTCAAAGCCTTGGCTGCCTCTACTTCCATCAGTCTCCTCTGTTTGTTTACCATGATTTGATCCCAAGCATATGACACTAGTTATTCACAATAAAAAGTGACCCTATAAACAAGGAATTGAGAATTAACGGTAAAATCAAGATTTATAGAAAGACAAATCATGAGAACATACCAATTCTCGATGGAGTTGTCGATAATTCTGGGCTGTGACCTGACTCAACTGCTGCTTATGTACATGAAGAAATGGAAGTAGTCGGTTTCTGCTTCAAATCAGATTAGGAAATAGTTAATTTTTAAGGATTTGATTATGTATGAGCAACCAAAAAAAAAACAGAGCATGTCAAAAATAATAAAAAAAAAAAAAGCAGAGAAATATCCAGAACAAAGGGGAAGAAATGAAGGAGAAAGAAGAAGAGATAAGGAAGAAGAGAAGTTCCTCATTTGCAAATCATTCTCGTAGTGTTTACATGTGAAAGAAAGAAGCTTATATATGAGCTTACAATCAAATAACTGAATGTAAATAAAATCAATCTCAAGCATTTGCCACAAACAATCAAAAGGGTCTTCTACAACTTCTCTGCATAATCCACAAACCACAATTTGCCTACAAAACAAAGAGACATAATCAATATGTGTGTGTGTGAACTACCGACAAAGAAAATAATCACCATTAAAAAAATTACCCGCACCTCTTAGTCAATAGAAAATGTTGCCATCTAAAACCAGCTTCAGTTTCTCATTTCAACATTTGATAATTGAAGGTATCAGAAACAGCACTAGCTTCCAATTGGTTCAATGCCGGTTAGATATGAGGAAAACTGCCATATTTTACCATAAATCAAGTGAGTCACCTTAACAATGATCAAGCAGTAGCCACAAGAAAATCCTTTTCTATCATTGATTACCTTTTCCCTTATAACTGCTTTGAGGAGAAAAGGTATTGAATGGTAATTCGAAGCAAACATTTTGTTGATTTAGTACCTATTCATGCATAACAGATTGAAGTGGAAAACCTACACAAACGTGCAAATAAAGATAACTTAATTTCTTATCCCATAGTAACTAGTGTGTCGACAGAGCAAACCGAGAAGTTGTACACTAAAAGAATTAAGCAAATATGCAGAATAATTTATTGTTCAAGTGGTGAAGTGGGTGGAGCATTCTGTTTTATTGAAGATAGCAACTAAGCATATTAAAACCATATAAGACAAATTAGGCGGTTGAAAAGTGCACGTACCAAAATTGGGGACTAAACAGACTTTTCGCTTATTCAATTAATTTGTAATCAATCCGTATCTGTTCGAGGTGAGCAATCTTGCGCCATTCTTTTCCTTTTTTACTTTGCAACTTTTTCTTCAACAAAGGACATTTGGAGATTTCTAGAATAGAAAGGGAGGGAAGCAGCCCCTGTTCCGGCATGCAATTGAGCTTAGGGCATTTATAGATTCTCAATCTTGTAAGAGCATTGAGGTGTTGAAGCCCTTTTTTGTCCAAAGATTTCAAATTTGGAAAGTCATATATTCCAAGGAAGGTCACACTGGTGGGCAGCAACTGCTCCTCTGGGAAAGACTCCACAACTTCAGATTTGCCACCAATTCCAATATTTGTAAGAAAAGGGAGGTTCTGCAAACCACATCCCATATGAAAAGGGATCATAATTGTTTTCAGATTGGATGGCAACCCCCCTTCAGGAAACGACTCAACTTTTGGACAATCATGTATTCGGAAAAGATCAAGAGACGGAAGGAGTATGTGCATTTTGTCAGGAAGTGATCTCAAACTGCCACAACCGTCAACCCAAAACCTTGTGAGTTTGGGGGCACTCAATCCTCCTTTTGGAAAAGAAACAAAATTATCGCAATTATCGATTTCAATCTCCAAGGTCACTAAATCATGTTCATAATTTTCTGGAACTGTAAGAGATTCCAAATTGCTACATCCCGAGATTTTGATGTTCATAAGATTTGGGAATAAATCTAATGGAATGGACTTCACAGAATCACAAAGCTTCAACGACAGTTTTTCAAGGGATGAATAGTCAAGGCTTGTTGGGAGCTCTAACTTCAACCAACCATCAATCTCAAGGGATTTTAATGTAGAGGGAAGCACATCCTTAGGAAGGGACACACGTGAGTAACAGTTACGGATCACCAACTCTTGAAGACAGCCGTTGGAGTCTATCATTCCCTTGGGTAGAAACTGTAGTGCGTCAAATCCTCCAATGTCGAGCTTCTGCATTCCAGGTGGCCATTCATTTAACGAAACCCCATTACAACCATCCAGACTCAAATTACTTAAAGCAGGAGTGCTTGGGAGTGGAGCCACCAGTTGCCGACAATCATCAATATGAAGTTTGGCTAAAGAAGGAAGATGGATAGGCAACCCTCCTGTCAGTTTATGGCACTTTATAATATAAAGCTCTTCAAGTTTAGGAAAACCTACACCCTCATTTTCGTCACCAAAATAATTCCATTCCCCCCACTTCGTCATATTCTCGAACTTAAGAAATTTGAGGGCACCAAATGGCTTAGATGAAGAAGAACCGCTACCAAAAAACTCACGACCCACTGTAACAACTTCACTAAACCCAACAACACAGAGTTTCTGCAGAGAGTGTAGCTGCCCAAGGGGTGGCAAATTGTTGCAATACTTACAATTTTGTAGCTCAAGAGATGCTACATTAGAGAATGAAGGATGCCCTACCCAATCTGAAAAACTTTTACCACCGTAGTATCTAATAGTGAGGCTTTTCAAGCTGGTATGGGGCTGGAGACTATCTAGTACACTTCTCTGGCTTTCTGAAAAATTAGTATCAACATTCCATTCCAATACCAATTCTTCGAGGTTCTTTTTATTCCTCAAGCTTGCATTATGAGCATCACTAGAAGATTCAACATTTTGGAGCTCCGATATAGAAAGCGATCCCTGAAGATTCGTAAAATTTCGTAACTCTCCAATGCAAGTCCCACTACCTTTGCCAACGATAAATTTAGTCAACGTCTGGAGGCATTTTAATCTACCCAAATGTATCGGCGTCTCTTTTATGCCAGTTTCGGTAATATCAAGATGACGTAAACTAATGAGTTTCCACATATCTCTCGGCAATACAACAAGCCTTTTACAATGCGATAATATCAATGTTTGCAAATTGCACAATTGACATATAGAATCAGGCAGTCTTTGAACTTCAGTGAAAGAGAGATCCAAGTATCGTAGGTGTTTAAGTTTGCCAATTGACTCTGGCAATTCAGTAATGTTGTTATACGTGGACAGAGAAAGCACCCTTAAGCATCTTAGTGTTGGAAGTAAATCATGTACTACTTTTTTACTCAAGTAGTAATCATAACCTGACATATCTAAATGTAGGAAAGTGCGCAACCTCTTAGCTTTGTGAATGGTCTCAAACTTCTTCAAGCTATGAAAATATTGTTCGAAAAAATAGGACAAGTGGCGAGTATTGTTTACAATCTCATGAGAACAACCATTCTCCAACCTTGAAATAAATTGTCCAGATATAGATTTTGCTAAATCGCTCACGAGATCATGCATTACAAAACATGACTTGTCGTCACTTGATTTTTGGAATAATGATCTTGATTCTAGAGTGAGAAAATATTCCTTACCAACTTCTTCCATTGTTTTGTTTTTCAGTTGCTGTAGGAAACCTTCCGCCATCCATAACATGATTACTTGATCTTTTTTGAAGGCATAATCCTTTGGGAATATTGAACAATAAGCAAAGCATTGCTTTATATGTGAAGGGAGATATTTGTAACTTAACCTTAGAGCTGGAAGAATACCCATCTCATCAATTGGCAAATCCCATAATTCATTATTCAATATCTTATTCCATTCATCAACATCAAGTTTAGATCTTAATAGAGCACCAATTGCCTTGACTGCTAACGGAAGGCCTCCACACTTTTCCATGATTTTTCTACCTACTACTTCGAACTCTCCATGTGCATTAGAGTTGCCAACATGGAATGCATGTTTTGCAAATAGTGACCAACAATCTTCTTCTGGTAACTCCTTTAAATGATCAGACATTGTAGTAGCACGCATGACTAATGCAACACTATCATTACGTGTTGTTACTAGGACCTTACTTCCTAGTGCCCCAAATTTGAAGGGTTTACATAGATCCTCCCATTCAGCATACTTCTCATTCCAAACATCATCTAAAACAAGGAGAAATTTCTTCCCCATTAAACACTCCTTTAATTTAAGTTGAAGTTGATTTAAATCCGTGACAGAACAAGGTGACAAAGTTACTGCCTCCAAAATTGTTTTTGTTACCTTGAACACGTTAAATTCTTCCGAAACACAAACCCATGCTTTAAGGTTAAATTGCTCATTCACCTTGTCATGATTGTATACAATCTGAGCAAGGGTGGTCTTGCCAATCCCCCCCATGCCGACTATGGCAATCACACCCATCTCATTGTTGTTGGCATCATCTGAGAGCAACATTTTAATGATTTCTTCCTTTTCATCATTCCTACCGCAAATACCGGATTCTTCAACTAAAGAAGTCGTGGAGGATCTTTCTGATGATTTTCCTCCAATACCTTCTCGTAGACCTAGAAGATCCTTTTGTCGTGCCAGATCATCTAGTCTTTCAAGTACTTTTTTTATCTTTTGTTCAATCTCCTTTACAAAAGAATTATGAAAAGCAGAGAAGGGCTTTAGTACCTTGCTTGCAGTGGTTTGAAATTCAGCATCCAACTCACTTCGCAATGATTCAGTGGCAACCTCATCCAAGACATCTTCTGCATCGTGGATTGCATCTTTCAACTCATCAAGCCAGTCTTTCACGACGGGCTTTGTAACTTGCAACTCCTCCGCGTCCTCAAGCACTGCAACGAAGGTCAGGAAAGTTGTCTTCAACTTTTTGAGCAGTCCATCGGAGAGTCTTCGTCGTCGAAAGAAATCAACAAACTCCCCAGATGCCATTCTTTCGAAAAACACTTGAAGGAAGGGAGAGAGAAAAATGGTTGCAATCTCAGCCATGTTTTCTTGTTTGGAAATCAAAGGAATTGAAGGAAGGGGAATGCAAGTAGCAGAGAAAAATCAGATAGCAAGCTGCGTTTGGCTTTAACAAGGAAGAAGTAGACCTACTATTGGAGTGATGGACCATCTACCCTTCCATGCAATATGGTCCACTTTTTCTCTTATTTTTCTTTTTTCGTTGGGAAATTAAAAAGGATAATGGTTGAGTTCAGAGCCAAATCTCGCATCTACCCTTCACCTATTTTGTGATGTTTTGAGTAAAACTTTTCTCTATGTTAGCTAGAGACTTAATTGGTTAAACTATATTTTTAGAAATTGTGTTTTTATTAACTGCATTTTCTGAACCCTATTAAAATGATGAATTATGTTAGATATCACGCCAATCAATAAAATAACGGCATTTGTCATTCTCAATTAAAATATATATATATTAAAATAAAAATTAATTTTCTTTTAAGAAAATTAATTTTTAGTTTTTTATTATTTTTATTTTTATTTTTTAAAAGTATAAGGGCATAATTGGAATATAATAAAAAATGTGACCTTTTTGAGAGAATTTGGTAGTTTGATAGACTAGTTTAGCACATTTCAAACATCATTGGAATTTTTTTTAAAAATAAATAAATAAAACGGCTTATAATTGAAGGGTATTTTTTATATTTTTTTCGATTTTGAAATTAGAGGTGAATTATAAATACATAGTTTAAACTTGTGATTTCTACTCCAATATCATGTTAAATCACTATTTACTTTAAAAATTTAAACTTATAAAAAAAATATAAATTTAATTATTTAATTTATATTCCAAAAGTCACTTCTGCCTAAACCCTAATATGACCATCAAAGAAGCAAAAGGATCAGGTAAGAATGAAGAACCATCGAGTGGTAAAGTTGACAACTAAGTTTATTTTTTAGGCATCTTAATCGATCAATCATTCAAGCACAAGTGTCATCAATTGTTCTATTTTGTACGATAAAATGTGCAAAAGCTATCGGTTTAATAATAATTTTAACTAAGGAAATCATGTAATAATTTATAGAAATAAACATTAAAAATAATCATCCAGATTTTAACATACCCAAAAGAGAATAAATTTGAAGCTCGGGCCAATGGAAAAAGATATTCTCAATTTCAAATGAAATGGAGAGTATCAAATTAGTGTATTTTAGATTGGCAAAATTGTTCAAAAAATTAAAATGACAATTTTACCCCTCTAAAAATCACTAACGGTATATTATTCATTTTATTTGAAATATAATTGAGAAGATCCTAATTATTTGACGAATTAATTTGAATTATTAATGCTTTATGATTAAAACTAAAAGAGCAATTAAACCATTTGGTTTTTCCATTAATATGTGGGTATTTTGGACTTTCACCCATCACTCTCAGGCAATCTCTTTAGTCTGATAGCTTTGGATTCCGTTTGGTGGATTGAATAAGGCCGGTCAGCTGTGGTGGAATCCACATCATGAAAGAAAAAGAAGAAAGAATAACTATCATAAGCCTACCACCGAAAGAAGGAAAAAGAAGACAAAAAATAAAGGAAAAGGCAAACCAAATATGAAAGAAAGAAACTTCAAAGAAGGAAAAAGAAGACAAAAAATAAAATAAAAGGCAAACCAAATATGAAAGAAAGAAACTTCATGGATATTGCCTTTGAAATAGTAGAATATTTTGTTATTATTTTGTTTAAAGGATACGCAGACTTCATCATTTCACGAAGATAAAATTTTTGAAACACTACACAATATATATTTTGTTTTTTTTTTTTTTAAAAAAAAAAAAAATTATCTATTCTTGTAAAACGCCAGAAAATAGTTAAAAACAAAGTTAAAATAGGGGTGCTCATTTATTGGCATGTATAAAACGCCCTCCAAAAAATTGAAATTAATCAGTGTTTTGTTAGTGCCAAAAAAAATATGAATATATCAGCGTTTTATAAACTCTGGCATCTTCTAAATATATTGTTTTATCAGGGCATGGAGCCAACCATGTTCTCTGGGCCCTGAGAATCATATACCAAAGTTTGTTATAAAGTGCCAGTAAAGCGATTTATAAAACCTCATCTAAATACCATCGTTTTACCCAAATTTATTAGTGTTTGCTAAATCTTTCAATTTAAAGACACTAATTGATGTAATTTAGAGGCAACGACCATGCTGAGGACTAGATTATATATGCAACTTATGCCGCCGATAAAATAAAAAATGCACCCATAAAATCTTAATATAGGACATACATTTGTATACTATTAATATAGGACATACATTTGTATATTCATCCCTTCAAATCACCTTCTATTGCTCCCGGCCTCCAACAACTAATCATTGCTGCTTGCCTACAACTAAATTGTATGAACGGTAGATTGCAGAGCTAGCTTTGATAGTTGGTTGAGTATTACAACTCATCTCTCAAATTTTCTCTCTCAAATGATATGAATTAATGATGTGGCGTGGAGTCCACTACAGTTGGCCTTATTCAATCTACATTAATTTCTAGCTCTGTTTGGCAAAGGCAAAAAATGACTCCATATTATTTCCCAAAAAATTCAACGTACATCTCAATATTTTTACTTTTTATATTACATCAATAATTTTTTTTACTATTATTCAAACAATAAAAATCCTTACGTACAAAACAATGTTTTTACTTTTTGATACAAAACTTTTTATTTTTATTTTTTTCACATCAATCAACTTATGATGATTGCCAAAACTCCAAAAGCCTTTTCATGCACGTGTAGTGGACTCCACTCCATATCTCGCTAATAAATCAAAGAACAAGGAAAGCAGAAAACATTTCTTTAAGGAATGGGTCCTTAAGTCAGGAATCCGCACTTGTTTTGAATGTGGACATGAAAGAAAGAAACTTGGTGGATCAATAATTGTGCAAGTGGACATGAAAGCCGTTGTCAATGAACGAATTCTACCTTTTATTATTATTATTATTATTTGCATTCTGCCTTTTTTAAAAAAAAAAAAATTTATTTTTATTTTATTTTTATGACATGTATTATTTGCACTCTGATCATCTCTTATAACGGTAGAAATTTGTTATTATTTTTTATTGGATTATAAGAACCTAAAACATTTCATGTTGCCACTTAAACACACACACACAAAAACAAAAACAAAAACAAAAAGACAGAGTAGAACACCCTTCCTCAAAGAAAAAAAGAAGGAAAAAGTTTGGGGCGATTTTCAATTCGACTTCCAATGTTTCAATTTTTGCAATGCACCCTCCAAACTATCAAATTTTTGCAATTTGACCAATTTTATTCCAAAATTCCCATATTGCCCATAAGTTGCAATTGGTCTGCATGCATCCAAGTTCTGATACAACATATCCATAATATTAGGAAGTCATAATATTCTAGTTTTGATATGAAGCAGCACACATTCACATGATAATAAGACCATTACTGGCCCTATCACCCAAAGAAAAAGAGAAAGCAAACCAAACAAGAATGAATGAAAGAAATAAAGAAAGAAAAAAAGAAAGGAATTTCATGGGTATTGCCTTTGAAAATGAGAGACGACAATCTACAACCGACAGCCTCAATCAATAATTTTATAAGTGGACATCAAAGTCTTACATTATATTACACCTCAATTTCATATTGAGAAGATAAGGAGAGGCTCACATTGAGTGGGTAGTTTATAAAAGATAATTTATGTGGCCAACGTTTTTCCTGGTGATGTTACACATTATAGATCTTTTTTCAATAATTTTCCTTTTGTAGGGCAATTTGACTTAAAATGCCATGTAATAAGAACACATAATCATTGTAGTCTTGTAGATATAGAGCTGGAACAAGGAAATATTTTAATTATAGTAGGAATTTAGTCCAAATAAATGAACACATGTAATATGTTGATGCTTTTAATAATAGGTGTCGGGTGTAAAAATCATTGATGTGGTGTACTGGGGGCATTCGAGGAACATCAGCCACACAGATTGCAATAAAAATTGATTGTAGTTCCGAGAATCCTTGCACTGCGATTCGACTCGGAAACATGAATTTTTTGACTTGTCCAAAGGATTATATCCATGTGAATTATATACCCTATCTGTATAAATACGAACGATTATAAGAAGTACAAAGTTTTTGTGCTGTCACTTAAACACATACATAAAAAGGAGAGAAACATATGTTATGAATAGAGAGAAAAAGTGCTCAACCTTCTCTTGATTTTTTAAGATAAAAGGAGACAAACATTAAAGTTTTCTTCAAAGTCCTGATGCCTCCTTGATGATGAAACTGATGAAGAGTATCAAATTCTTTGGACAATGAACCAATACTTCAACGAAAATCTCTGTTTTGGTATCTAAAGCAAAACAGCCAGATACTCTTGTCAAAAGAATTTCTCATATGAATATAGGAAACAAAAGAGAGAAACTCTCTCAAGCATTCTTATTCATAAAACTGATCGAACAACAATGACATCTAGGCGATCAAACTGGTCTTATTGTGCTTCAATCAACACTAAAAGTAAAATTACAGAAATATTCTTTATTAAAAACTGTCGCAACTTCACTCGAGTCAATGTTGTGCGAGGATCGTACGAATTTTCTTTCCTATGATTAGTCACATTCTTGCTCGAGCCAAGATCGAGCAGAGGTTACACATGATTTGTATCTAGCAAAATCGAAATTGCCACAACATTAAAACTATGCTCTACACATTTTTCTTGTTGGAAGACATTATTCTGGCGATATTTACAGAGTACCACGGGTAATTGTCGGTAAAGGAACACACTCTGCAATTGGCCCAAATAATAAACATCATAATTGCAACTCAAGCAAACTGAAGCAAACATATATCTGATACTCTTAGTCAACAGAGAAGGTATTGAATGGTATTTCAAAGTTTAGGAGAAAGATTGTGGCTTTGAAGTTATTAAGGGTTTGATTATGTATGAGCAACCAAACGACAAAAAATAAATAAATAAATAACGCAGCAAACCAAGAAGTGCCAACTAAAAACCAACTACAGGACATCTTGGTATATAATATAGTTTAGGGTAATATAGTTTTCTTCAAAATCCAGATGCCTCCTTGATGATGAAACCCTTGAAGAGTATCAAATTCTTTGGACAATGAAACCATACTTCAATGGAACACTCTGTTTTAGCTATCTCAGCAGAAGAAAGCTTAGGACTAAACTATCCATCATGCTCATTCATAAGGTCATAACAAAGAACTTTTAAGTTGTAAGTACTAAGAGTTGCTTCTATAGGGAGTGTGGCGGTGGGAAGTTGAATCTGAAAACACTACATCAAACAACCCTTTTATAAAGCCAAGAATATGAAAATAGGAAACAAAAGAGAAACTCTCTCTCAAGTATTCTTATTCACAAAACTGAACTACAATAACAACTAGGCGGTCAAGCCAGTCTTATTGTCCTTGAAAAGAATTTAAGGTTCAATGCGGAAAGTAGAACTACAAAATAATCTTTACTAAAAACTATCACAATTTCACTTGAGCCAATGTTGCTCGAGGGCCGTATGAATTTTGTCCTATGATTAGTCACATTCTTGCTCGAGCCAAGGTCAAGCAGAGGTTACACATGGTTTGTCTCTTGCAGAATAAAAAATTCCCACTCCAGAAGCCTTCTTCCTTCACTCAAGATCCTCCATGAGTGCAATTGCAAGTTGGGCTGCAATACTACTCCATTTTCAAGAAATTTTCGAGGTACACCCAACACCTAAGACCCAATAATTCAACATGCGGGGACTGTCTTGCAGCACCAATAATTCAATACGGTAATGTTTCTTCGACTGATTATCCTACAATACAAAAAGATGTACATATAAATCTTAAGTTCTTTGCACTCTCAAACCCCAATTAGAATGTGGAAAAATACGTACCTCTTTTTGGTCATGGTCTAATAAAACCAAATTTTTGTCCATATTGATTCAGCTTCATCAGGCAATGATATGACATGGTTTCTCAGTAATCCTACACTAGTAAATGTACATATTAATCTCAAGTTGTTTGATCTGCCAAACAACAAACAGAATGTGGGAAAAACATGTACCTCATCTTGGTCTAATAAATCCACATTTTGTTCATATTGATTCAGCTTCATCAGTTGCTGGCAGCACATGGTTTCTCCATGCATATAAACAAGGATCGATACTAATAAACGTTCATCAAGTTAGAATAGGTGCCACCATCCAAAAAAGAAAAAGATAAAGAAAAAGAAAATCTCATCAATAGATGAAAAATACCATTTTAGCTGACGCAACTAATAGGTTGCTAAAATATAAGGAGACTTCGCCCCATATATTCGTTTTGCAATACCAATTAAGCTATCATAACTCCAAGAAAGCAAACAGGGAGGTAGAACTGCAAACAGGGAACAATACACGTAATTTGGTATCTAAACAGACAAACTGGAAATGCAAAGCATTTCAAACAAACAACTTGAAAAGTCAAGACGTGAACTGAATATAAACTACCTGGTAACAGAAACTAACTGTGCAACGACCAAAATAACTGCTGAAATTATGGCGTATGGAATGGAAGCATCAAGATCAACAATGATAAAAACTCTGTCAAGTTGACAATTTAAATTTAAAGTTAATAACAGAAGAAATATATAAAAAAGTCAAAAGAATACAATTCTTGATACATAGAAACAAGCAAATATGACCCCCAATTATATCACAAGAAACTAGTCAATCACAAAACATATAGAAAATGTCTAGAAACTTTAATGGCAAGAATAGTGACTATAGAACCTGGATAATGCACGTCCACGTCCACGGTCCACCAAAGTAAATCTCTGTTCTATTGGATCAACTACAGCAACCCTTCCAGATGCCACATCATTATCTACAGTACCCTAGGGAACATTTGGAAAGACGCCAGAAATCACTCTGCAAATGGCCAAAATAACTAACATCATAAATGCAACTGAAGCAAAATTTGAGAAGGTGCATAAGCATAAGACAATACACAAAATTTGAAATGCATTTCCGCTTTACTAGATTCCGTTTATAGTTAATACATGAAAAGCCATGGTAGTATAAACCAAATGGGATTGATGTTGTGCCTTTCCAACAGCTACTTTCTAGACTTATTGACTTTAGGCACTGAATGAGATACCCAAAGATACAGTAAAAGTGCAAGAGACATGGAAAGAATAGAAAACTAGGCAATAATGATTCTCTATTGAGTTCTCAATAATTTGTGGCGATGACATGAGAGAGACTCGAATGCTCAGTTCTGGCATAGTGAAGAATTAACCAGTGGGCAGAGCATTCTATTTTGAAGAAATACTCTCATGTGCTCACTCTCAAATGCTCACGCTTGATTTGACAGTGAAAATTACCATTTGATGCTACATGTACTTTCATTTGTTATTTATTCAATTATGATTTTTACTGCCACGTTATAAAGTGAGTACTTGAGAGTATGTCTAACACTCCTCTTCTGTTTTATCAAAGATTTGAATCTAAGAAACCTAAAACAAAGAGGGTAAATATATTGATGAATTAGTATGTTGAAAATTTATGTACCCAACTGTAATAGCTGATATTGTACCAAAAATTGGGGACTCCTTTAACTCTAGCACCAGCTATTTGAGACTCCTTTAACTCCACACTTGATTTACATAGTGGTATCGAATTCCCATTGTTAGCTTTAGGAAGATGATCTGTAAGCCATTAAACAGATAAAATGTAATACAAGACTAAACAACTTCTCAGTCAATCAGAGTCAAAGTTTATGGGAAAGATTATATTTTGAAGAATTTGATTATGTATGAGCAACCATTGAAGATACAGAGCAAACTGTGAAGTTTTGCAATAAAAATCAACCAAACGTATTGATGAAATAAATCAAATAAATATGCAGAAAAACTAGGTGTACATGGCCGATCATTCACTTACTTGTCTGTCTTTCTATTCTCACAAAAATTTAAAACCAAAAAAAGGAATTTATGATGCAAGTTCACATGCTCTTGTGGCAAATTTAACATAGAACTCTTCTTAAGAGAACAATACCCAGAACTTATATCCAAAAACATTCACTAATTTCTTCCAACTACCCTTTCTTTCAAGTAGCTTCAGGCTTACATATAGTTGAAATTGTATCTATTGCTAGATCTAAAGCCAATTCAATGGTTACAAAGTAGTATAAGAGTAGATTAAATTATTAATAATATTACAGGATATGTCATAAGCAAAGATTTCTCTATCCTTGGAAAGAACATCTGAAACACGAGAGAAACCATGATTATTACTTATGGGGTTCACCATACCTCAAAGCTAGCAAAAGCTTGAAAGTTGATGACAATGGCGATGATGATCCATTGTATATCCTTGTTAGTACCAAGCCCAACTCCTTCCCTCCATTTGGCAAGAGGATCAGTTTCCCACATCACATGCACCTACAACATATACCCAAAAGGTGAAGTAAAAGGCAAGTAGAGAGTCCCCCTATTTGTGTGCTCAAAAAACAGATGGAAAGAAAGAAAAAAATAGCACCCTAGAAATTAAAGATATATTGATGAATACTCCTGTTTGTGTTTTATCAAAGATGGGAATCAAAGAAACCTAAAACAGAGAGGATAAATACGTTGATGAATTAGTATGTTGAAAATGTATGTACCTAACCGTAGAAGCTGATAATGTGCCGAAAATTGGGACTCTTCCTGAACTTAGACCATCCTTTTTTCCTTTTTTCCTCTTTTACGTTGCCACTGTTTCTTCAACAAAGGACATTCCCATATCCAAAGAATAGATAGGGAGACCAGCAGCCCCTATTCAACAAAGGATCACCATATGGTAATGCTTCTTCTACTTATTAAGCTGCAACTCGAAAAAAAAATAAAAAAATGTACATATTAATCTCAACTTCTTTGATCTCCCAAACCCCAAACAGAATGTGGGAAAAACTTGTACCTCACCTTGGTCTGATAAAACCAAATTTTGTCCATATTGATTGAGCTTCATCAGCCGTTGGCAGCACATGGTTTTGAATGCAAGTAATCCTACACTACCAGCACTTATCAATTTAGAATAGGTGCCACCATCCAAAAAAGAAGAAGGAAAAAAAAAAAAAAAAAAAAGCATCCCATGAATGGATGTAAATTACCTGCCAATGCTAATTAGTGTTCGTTGCTACTAGAGGGAACTCTACCACTTCCTGCCCAAATATTATTGAACATTTCAGTTGAGACAACTATTTGGCTGCATCATCTCCTTTTCTAATTGCTAAGTTACACACACAACCAGTGGAGCTTGAACCTACAACCTCACCCTCCACCTTGCTACAAAGAGAGGAAGTATCATTTGAGCTAAAGTTCATTGGTAACTAGCCGCATTATCAGGTATGTAATACATGAAAATGCACTGATACTATGTGAGAATATGCATCTGTTGTACCCTGCACAATTAATGATGAATCAAAGAACCTAAGACAGAGAGGGTAAATACTCCTCTTCTGTTTTATCAAAGATAGTGAGAATATACCATGGGAGTGTGCGTAATACTCCTCTTCTGTTTTATCAAAGATAGGAATCAAAGAACCTAAAACAGAGAGGGTAAATATATTGATGAATTATTATGTTCAAAATTTATGTACCTAACTGTAAAAGCTGATAATGTACCAAAAATTGGGACTCTTCTTGGACTTTTAGCTTATTCAATCGATGTGAGCAATCTTAGGCCATCCTTTTTTCCACTTTTCCTCTTTTACATTGCCACTGTTTCTTCAACAAAGGACATTCCCATATCTGAAGAATAGATAGGGAGGCCAGCAACCCCTATTCAACAAAGGATCACCATATGGTAAGGCTTCTTCTTCTTATTAAGCTGCAACACCAAAAAAATGTACATGTTAATCTCAACTTCTTTGATCTCCCAAACCCCAAATAGAATGTGGGAAAAACTTGTACCTCACCTTGGTCTAATAAAACCAAATTTTGTCCATATTGATTCAACTTCATAAGCCGTTGGCAGCACATGGTTTTGAATGCAAGTAAACTAGGACTGAAAGTAATCCTACACTAACAGCATTCATCAATTTAGAATAGGTGCCATCATCCAAAAAAGGAAAAAAAAGCATCCCATGAATGGATGAAAATCACCTGCCCATGATAATTAGTGTTTGTTGCTACTAGAGGGAGCTCTACCACTTCCTGCCCAAATATTATTGAACATTTCAGTTGAGACAACTGATTGGCTGCATCATCTCCTTTTTTAATTGCTAAGTTACACACACAACCAGTGGAGCTTGAACCTACGACCGCACCCTCTACCTTGCTACAAATATTTATGCTGATGAATTTTTTATAACATATGAAACCTCTGCAGTTCAGACCGGTGGTAGATTTTTTTACAGAGGAACAACCATGGGATTTCGAGCAAACCTTTTCAGCATTCCAATGAAGCATTTACACATGTATTCATGACATTACAGAGAGTTCCCATTCTCCAGCTAAATATACTCCAGTAAATGTTTATTTGCACTGCCCACATGCAGCTCCAAAAAGGAAGGCATAACTACCTACAACCATCATAAAATAAGCACACATGAAATTATTCACAGAACAAACTAATAGGTCTTCTAAAATAATGCTAAATAAAATACCCACTTCAAATAATTTGCATTTGCCTAAAAAACGCAATATCCTATTTGCAGCCAGGCTTGTTTAGGGATACTAGCCTACAGTACGAAGACATATGAACGATACTCTTATATATGTATGTATACGAATGTTAAAGAAAAAATTCACCATTGAAAACTTACCCGCACCTCTTAGTCAACAGAGAATGTCACCATCTAAGTCTAGCTTCAGTTTCTCATCTCAACATGTTGATAATTGAAGGTATCAGAAACAACACAAGCTTCCAATTGGTTCAATGCCGGCTAGATATCAGGAAGCCTGCCATTTTGCTACCAAAAATCAAGTCAGAGGATCACATGTACAGTACCCACAAGAAACTCCTCAGCTGTCATTGATTACCTTTTCCCATGTAGCTGCTTTCAGGAGAAAAGGTATTGAATGGTAATTCAAAGTTTAGGGGAAAGATAGTGGCTTTGAAGTTATTAAGGGTTTGATTATGTATGAGGAGCAACCAAAAGAGAAAAAAAAAAAAAAAAAAACAGAGCAAACCGAGAAGTGTACACTAAAATCAACTACAGGACATCATTGTAAATCAAACATATATGCAGAATAACTGGGTATGTAAAGCCAATCGTTGACTCACTTATATGTAAAGCCAGTCGTTCTTTTCCTTTTTCACTTTGCCACTCTTTCTACAACGAAGGACAGCCGGAGATTTTTAGAATAGAAAGAGAGGCAGGTAACCCCTTGTCTGGCATGTACATGAGCTTAGGACAGTCACAGATCTTCAGGACTTCAAGATTACGGAGGAATTGAAGCCCATTCTTGTCCAAAGATTTCAATTTTGGAAAGAGTGGTCAGACTGGGGGCAGCAACTCTGCCTTCTGCCTCTAGGAAGGACTCCACATCTTCATGATTTCCACCAATTGACAAACGTGTAAGAATGGGGAGGTTCTGTAAACCCCATCCCATCCGACTCGCAATGAGTTTGTCACAACGGACGATCACAATTGCAGCAACTACAAAAGATGAGACTTAACAATTTCTGCCCACAGCATATCACTGCCCCGAAAAGAAAATCCAACATATCACCACTCAGTTGCATCAAATTCCCATTGTTAGTTTCAGCCTATTCAGGAAGATGTCCTGTAATTCATTTAACAGAATTGAGGTATTGAATGATACTCTTATATATGTATGTATACTACTGATAATGAAAGAACAACTATTAGAAAAATTACCCGCACCTCTTAGTCAATAGAAAATGTTACCATCTAAAACCGGCTTCAGTCAACATTTTGATAATTGAAGGTATCAGAAACAGCATGTGCATCCAATTTGTTCAATGTTGGCTAGATATCAGGAAAACTGCCATATTTTTACCATAAATCAAGTCAGCCACCTTAACAGTGATCACACAGTAGCCACAAGAAAATATTTTTCTATCACTGATTACCTTTTCCCTTATAGCAGAATTGAGGAGAAAAGGAACTGAATGGTAATTCAAAGCCCACACTTCCAACAAAAGAAATAGAAATCAAAATTCTCCTGAACTTTTACAAGGAGCACAGGTTCCCACTGAACTTTCAGTACCTATTCATGAGAAAATAGCGACGTCTGAATCAACAAAGAAATAACAACACATGCATAGTAGATTGAAATGGAAACCTACACAAACGTGCATCAGATCATATGAATAGTTTATGTAAATATAGATAACTTTTATTTTATCGTGGTGCTAATGCAGATTCTAATTAAACATATCATGCAAGTGTAAGCTGGTTTCCAATCAGCTAGAGATGCTTTTTCACACAAATATAAAGGCATGCATTAAAAAATAGCAAATGAGGCTTTATCTGTTTCCTAGTACCCATTCATGGATCTTTTAGAGTAAATTCAACTTAATTTGAGTTTTTAGATATCACTTGTAATATATGGCTTTTCAAGTAGAAACTTTTTAAGTGAACAACCAATAGTTATGGATAAATATTGCTACCATTTGTAGTTCAAAAAAACAAAAAAGTAATTCTAGTGGCAATAGAATTGTAAAATATGACAGGAAAAATTTGACAATCACTCACATGGAAAATGGCAACAGCCCTTGAAATCAACTGTCAAGTTTCAATTATGTTTTTAACTATGAAAATGGGAAAAAGTCTAGTTTCATTAGAAGAGGTCAATTTCCAATTAAGAACCCTCCATCTTATTGAACGTTAGCCTCCTTACAGTATTCAATAGTGATTACGGAAGTTTTTGTTTTCTGCAAAATATCAAATTCTCCAAAGCACAACTAATTCTGTTACAATCTGTGCAACAGAACTACTTCCCTTTTGGCAATTTATGGTGGATGAGTATTGTTAACATTTGCAGATCCAAAAAAACAGAAAAGTAATTCAGGTGGATGCAACAGAACTGCAAAAAATAACAGAAAAAGTCGTCACCCCTTAGCCTTACATATTGTGATCCTTCAAACAGTCAACATCATATTCCTTTTCACACTGAGGAACAATAAATGGCCAATTCACAAGAACAGTTACAATAAATTGAAGTGGAGAAAAGTAATATTAACAACACATAAGCCAAAAGTTAATAATGTCCACTTTTAAATCTAATAATGTGTACACATGATTTACATAGCACAACCAAATTCCCATTGTCAGTTTCAGGAAGATGTCCTGCAATTCATTAAACAGCCAAAGCTGATGGTAGCATAACAAACATGATGCAAAAGATACCTTTGCAATTCAGACTGCTGGTAGATTTATTTGTAGAGGAACAACCATCAAATTTCGGACACTCTTCTAGCGGTCCAACAAGGCATTTACACATGCATTCATGACGTTAGAGAGAATGTTCTCCTTCTCTAGGAAAATATACACTAGTAAATAGTTTTTGCACTTTCCACATGCAGCTCAAACAACACATAACAACCTACAGCCAACATAAAAACACCTCCTCTACATTTGCCACAAACAATCTAATGGGTCTCTTACAATTCCTCTGCATTTGTCACAAAAACACAATATCCCAGTACTTTCAACCACACCTTGCAGCCCGGTGTCTCCAGGGACTCTAGCCTATAATACAAACAGACATAATCAATATTCATATTCATATATATATATGTGTGTGTATGTAAACTACCAATAAAGAAAATAATTACCATTAAAAAAATTACCCGCACTTCTTAGTCAATAGAAAATGTTGCCATCTAAAACCAACTTCAGTTTCTCATTTCAATATTTGATAATTGAAGGTATCAGAAACAGCCCTAGCTTCCAATTGGTTCAATGCCGGCTAGACATCAGGGAAACTGCCATTGTTTACCATAAATCAAGTGAGTCACCTTAACAATGATAAGCAGTAGCCACAAGAAAATCCTTTTCTATCATTGATTACCTTTTCCCTCATGGCTGCTTTGAGGAGAAAAGGTATTGAATGGTAATTCAAAGTGTACACTTCCAAGAAAAAAAAAAACCAAAATTTCCCCGTTTTGTTGATTTCGAGCCACACTTTTACAAGGTTCATAGGTTCCCACTGAACTTTCAGTACCTATTCATGCATAAAAGATTGAAGTGGAAAACCTACACAAACGTGCAAATAAAGATAACTTAGTTTATCGTAGAGGTAAATGTCTGAATCCAATTAAACAATTAATGCAAGTGCTAAGCTGGTTTCTAATCAACTACAGATGTTCTTTTGACAGAATTAGAAGCATGCATTAAAAAATAGCAAACTAGGCTTCGTTTGTTTCCATGTACCCATTCATGGATCTTTTAAAGTAAATTCAACTTAATTTGCGTTATTAGATGACTTTCTTTTCACGTAGATAATTTTTAAGTTGTTCACCAATAGTTATCAATCTTGCCAACATATTTGTATGCTTAATCGGTACCAAAGTTTAGGGGAAATGGATTTGAAGTTATAAGGGATGCAAAAATGGAAGTAGTCGGTTTCTGCTTCAAATCAGATTAGGAAATAGTTAATCTTTAAGGGTTTGATTATGTATGATCAACCAAAGAAAAAAACAGAGCATGTCAAAAATCAAAGAAAGCAGAGAAATATCCAGAACAGAGGAGAAGAAATGAAGGAGAAAGAAGAAGAGAAAAGGAAGTAGAGAAGTTCCTCATTTGCAAATCATTCTCGTAGTGTTTACATGTGAAAGAAAGAAGCTTATATATGAGCTTACAATCAAATAAATTAATCTGTAAACCAACTTAACAACTTGAACTATATCTAACTTACAAACAGAAAAGTTAGTTATTTAGTTTATACACGTGCTAAAAGAGCAAACCGAGAAGAATTAATCATATAAGACAACTTAGGTGGTTGAAAAGTGCACGTACCAAAACTGGGGACTAGACAGACTTTTCGCTTATTCAATGAATTTGTAATCAATCCGTGTCTGTTCGACGTGAGCAATCTTGCGCCATTCTTTTCCTTTTTTACTTTGCAACTTTTTCTTCAACAAAGGACAGCTGTCGATTTCTAGAATAGAAAGGGAGGGAGGCAGCCCCTGTTCCGGCATACAATTGAGCTTAGGGCAGTCCTCGATATTCATTTCTTTAATAGCATTGAGGTGTTGAAGCCCTTTCTTGTCCAAAGATTTCAAATTTGGAAATTCACATATTCCAAGGAAGGTCACACTGGTAGGCAGCAACTGCTCCTCTGGGAAAGACTCCACATCTTCAGAATTGCCAAAGATTAGAATATATGTAAGAAAAGGGAGGTTCTGCAAACCCCATCGCATATGGAAAGGGATCCTAATTCTCCTCAGATTGGAAGGCAATCCCCCTTCAGGAAACGACTCAACTCTTGGACAATCAATTATATAGAAAGAATCAAGAGACGGAAGGAGTATGTGCATTTTGTCAGGAAGTGATCTCAAACTGCCACAACCGTCAACCACAAACCTTGTGAGTTTGGGGGCACGCAATCCTCCTTTTGGAAAAGAAACAAAATTATCGCAATAACGGATATCAATATCCAAGGTGACTAAATCATGTTCATAATTTTCTGGAACTGTAAGAGATTCCAAATTGCTACACGACCAGATGCAGATGTTCATAAGATTTGGGAATAAATCTAATGGAATGGACTTCACAGACTCACAATTCCACAGCCACAGTTTTTCAAGGGATGAATAGTCAAAGTTTATTGGGAGCTCTAACTTCATACAAACAAAAATCTCAAGGGATTTTAATGTAGAGGGAAGAACATCCTTAGGAAGGGACACAAGTGAGGAACAGTTACGGATCTCCAACTCTTGAAGACCGCTGTTGGAGTCTATCATTCCCTTGGGTAGGAACTCTAGTGCATCAAATCCTCCAATGTCGAGCTTCTGCACTCCAGGTGGCCATTCATTTAACAAAACCCCATTACAACCATACAGCCTCAAATTACGTAAAGCAGGAGTCCTTGGGAGTGGAGCCACCAATTGCTGACAATCATCAATACAAAATATGGTTAAAGAAGGAAGATGGACAGGCAACCCTCCTGTGAGTTTAGGGCAGCTCAAAATATAAAGCTCTTCAAGTTTAGGAAAACCTACACCCTCATTTTCGTCACCAAAATAATTCCATTCCCCCCAGTTCAACATATTCTCGAACTTAAGAAATTTGAGGGCACCAAATGGCTTAGATGAAGAAGAATCGCTACCAAAAAACTCACGACCCACTGTAACAACTTCACTAAACCCAACAATATAGAGTTTCTGCAGAGAGTGTAGCTGCCCAAGGGGTGGCAATTTGTTGCAATACTTACAATTTTGTAGCTCAATAGATTCTACATTAGAGAATGAAGGATGCCCTACCCAATCTGAAAAACTTCTACCACCGTAGTATCTAATAGTGAGGCTTTTCAAGTTTGTATGGGGCTGGAGATTATCAAGTACACTTCTCTGACTTTCTGAAAAATTAGTATCAGCATTCCATTCCAATACCAATTCTTTGAGGTCCTTTTTATCCCTCATGCTTGCATTCAGAGCATCACTAGGAGATTCAACATTTTGGAGCTCGAATAGAGAAAGTGATCCCTGAAGATTTGTAAAATTTCGTAACTCTCGAATGGAAGTCCCACTACCTTTGCCGACGAAAAATTTAGTCAACGTCTGGAGGCATTTTAATCTACCCAAATGTATCGGTGTCTCTTTTATGCCAGTTTCGGTAATATCAAGATGACGTAAACTAATGAGTTTCCACATATCTCTTGGCAATTCAACAAGCTGTTTACAATGCGACAATCTCAGTATTTGCAAATTGCACAACTCGCATATAGAATCGGGTAGTCTTTGAACTTCAGTAAGAGAGAGATCCAAATAACGTAGGTGTTTAAGTTTGCCAACTGACTCTGGCAATTCAGTAATGTTCTCATACTTGGACAGAGAAAGCACCCGTAAGCATCTTAGTGTTGGAAGTAAATCATGTACTACTTTTTTACTCAAGTAGTATTCGGGCCAATTATAACCTGACATATCTAAATGTAGGAAAGTGCGCAACCTCTTAGCTTTGTGAATGGTCTCAAACTTCTTCAAGCTATGAAAATCTTGTTTGAAAAAATAGGACAAGTGATGAGTATTGTTTACTATCTCGTGAGAACAACCATCCTCCAACCTTGAAATAAATTGACCAGATATAGATTTTGTTAAATCGCTCACGAGATCATGCATTACAAAACATGACTTGTCGTCACTTGATTTTTGGAATAATGATCTTGATTCTAGAGTGAGGAAATACTCATTACCAAGTTCTTCTATTGTTCTGTTTTTGGGTTGTTGTAGGAAACCTTCTGCCATCCATAACAAGATTAATTGATCTTTTTTGAAAGCATAATCCTTTGGGAATATTGAACAATAAGCAAAACATTGCTTTATATGTAAAGGGAGATATTTGTAACTTAACCTTAGAGCTGGAAGAATACCCATCTCACCAATTGGCAACAAATCCCATAATTCATTATTCAATATCTTATTCCATTCATCAACATCTGATTTAGATCTTAATAGAGCACCAATTGCCTTGACTGCTAACGGAAGGCCTCCACACTTTTCCATGATTTTTCTACCTACTACTTTGAACTCTCCATGTGCATTAGAGTTGCCAACATGGAATGCATGTTTTGAAAATAGTGACCAACAATCTTCTTCTGGTAACTCCTTTAAATGATGAGACATTGTAGTAGCACGCATGACTAATGCAACACTATCATTACGTGTTGTTACTAGGACCTTACTTCCTAGTGCCCCGGATTTGAAGGGTTTACATAGATCCTCCCATTCAGCATACTTCTCATTCCAAACATCATCTAAAACAAGGAGTAATTTCTTCCGCATTAAACACTCCTTTAATTTAAGTTGAAGTTGATTTAGATCTGTGATAGAACAAGGTGACAAAGTTACTGCCTCCAAAATTGTTTTTGTTATCTTGAACACATTAAATTCTTCGGAAACACAAACCCATGCTTTAAGGTTAAAGTGCTCATTCACCTTGTCATGATTGTATACAATCTGAGCAAGGGTGGTCTTCCCAATCCCCCCCATGCCGACTATGGCAATCACACACATCTCATTGTTCTTGGCATCATCTGAGAGCAACATTTTAATGATTTCTTCCTTTTCATCATTCCTACCGCAAATATCGGATTCTTCAACTAAAGAAGTCGTGGAGGATCTTTCTGATGATTTTCCTCCAATACCTTCTCGTAGACCTAGAAGATCCTTTTGTCGTGCCAGATCATCTAGTCTTTCAAGTACTTCTTTTATCTTTTGCTCTATCTCCTTTACAAAAGAATTATGGAAAGCAGAGAAGGACTTTCGTACCTTGCTTGCAGTGGTTTGAAATTCAGCATCCAACTCGCTTCGCAATGATTCAGTAGCAACCTCATCCAAGACATCTTCTGCGTCGTAGATTGCATCTTTCAGCTCATCAAGCCACTTTTTAACAACAGGCTTTGTAACTTGCAGTTCTTCAGCATCTTCAAGCACCGCAACAAATGTCAGGAATGTTGTCTCCAACTTCTTGAGGAGTTTACCGGAGAGTTTTTGTCGCCGAAAGAAGTCAACAAACTCACCAGATGCCATTCTTTCTAAAAAAGCTTGAAGGAAGGGAGAGAGAAAAATGGTTGCAATCTCGGCCATGTTTTTTTGTTTGGAACTCAAAAGGAAATGAGGGAAGGGGAATGCAAGTAGCAGAGCAAAAACAGAGAGGAAGCTGCTTTTTGCTTTAACAAGGAAGAAGTGGACTTAAAAAGCTTGACTTGTCTTTAGAACGTGCCATCTACCATTCCATGCAATACGGTCCACTTTTTTGTTTTTTCGTTTTTTTTTTTTTTTTTTCACCCATCAGGCAATCTCTTTAGAGATAGCTTTGGATTCGGTTTGGTGGATTGAATAAGGCCGGCCAGTTGTGGTGGAACCTCATCATCAAAGAAAAAGAAGAAAGAATAACTATCAGAACAGAAGCCTACCACCATAACGAGGAAAAAGAAGACAAAAAAAAAATAAAGGAAAAGGCAAACCAAACATGAAAGAAAGAAACTTCATGGATATTGCCTTTGAAATAATAGAATATTTTGTTTAAAGCATACATAGACTTGTTAAGGCGTTGGCTGTGATTTGATTTGATAATTGTTTATATATCTCACGTTAATAATTTTTTAAAAGTTGGTTTTTAAATGATGTGTCACCATTTTATGAAAATTATTATTTTAAAAAATATGTCACCTACTCATGAAATGATAACACATAATTTAAAAACCAACTCTTAAAAAATAAATTAGAAAGTGTAGCACTTCTCTCACGTCATTTACCCCGAACGATTATTTCATGGTAGTTATTACTGTTCTTCCCCTTAAGCTTGAACAAGATAATTATTTCACGTCCACTTGCACAATTATTGATCGAGGATATATAAGTCGGTTGAGCACTTGTAGATTGTCATTCCTCGTTTTCTAAGGCAATGCCAATGAAATTTCTCTCTTTCTTTCATGTTTGGTTTGCTTTTTGTTTGTTTGCTTTCTCTTTTTCTTTCGGTGGTAGGCCATTATTGGCATTATTATGATGTGGATGTGTGCTGCTTTATATCCAAACTTGCAATCAATATGTTTCTTGTATTTGAATCATAGTTTGAGATTGTATTTGAATGGTTGGAGTTTTACATTTTTTTAGTTTTTTTTATGTTAAATATATTTATAATTTTTATTAAGAGTGGCATGTGGTATCATTTTATTAATGCTAACAAGACACATTAACAGAATCTATCAAATCTTTTGATAGAATTTGACTGTACAGACTAAATTATTATTTTTTACATACTTCAAGGATCTTTGAGTTCATTTTAATACCACAAAAAACTAATTGTAGATCAGATAAACTACAATAACTGATTGTTCATTTTTTCCTAAATATAATATTAAAATAACTAATCCCTAGTTAAAAATAAAAAAATAAAAAAAGTATTCACTATACTTGAAAATGGAAAAGATATATTTGCTTAAAGTTGAATTACTCAAAATTTGTTAGGCTACTTAAATCAACACTCAATTTTGAATATGTAAGCGTTTTATAAACTTTAATATCTTCTATATATATATCATTTTATTTGGGCATGGAGTCAACCATGTTGTCTGGGAATAATATACCAAAGTTTCGGTAAAAAGCTTTATAAAAAGTCGTGTAAATACCATTGTTTTATCAAAATTTATCGGCATTTTCTCAAACCTTTAATTTAACGATGCTAATTAATGTAATTTAGTTTTATTAATTGCTCACACTTATGATATATTTTCTATGTAAGGCTCGAATCTTTCTACACTGACATTGCTTGTATATTCACCATTGAAATCACCTTCTAGCATTCCTTGCCTCTAGCAACATTACAATTGGGAGAACATCAAGAGAATACTAGAAGAACATATAACATTTCTCATTTTAAAATGAGGAATTATGTTAGGTGTCACGCCAACACAAATAAAATAACGGCATGTGTCATTCTTAATTAAAAAAATATAAAAATATATTAAACTAAAAATTAATTTTCTTTTAAAAAATTAATTTTTTAGTTTTTATTTCAGTTTTTTTTTAAGTATAAGGGTATTATAGAAACATAATAAAAAAAGTGACATTTTTGAGATATTTGGTAGTTTGATGGACCAGTTTAGCACTTTTCAAACAACATTGGATTTTTTTAAAAAGGGCTGATAATTGAAGGGTTTTTTTATTTTTTTATTTTTCTCTATTTTGAAATTGGAGGTGAATTGTGAAGACATAGTTTAAACTTATGACTTCTACTTCAATACCATATTAAATCACTATTTACTTTAGAAATTTAAACTTATAAAAAAATATGAATTTAATTATTTAATTTATATTCTAAAAGTCACATCTGCCTAATTAAACCCAAATACATGGCCATCGAAGAAGCAAAAGGATTAGGTAAGAATGATGAACCATCGAGTGGTAAAGTTGACAACTAAGTTTATTTATTAGGCATCTTAATCAATCTTTATTTAATGTAATCATTCAAGTGCAAGTCTCATAAATTGTTCTGTTTTGCAAGATAAAATGTTCAAAATTATCGGTTTAATTATAATTTTAACTAAAGAAATCATGTAATAATTGATAGAAATAAACATGAAAAATGTTGATACACAGTTTCCGATTGGTGACGTGGCACGCTTGCTGATCTCCTGATGAAAGTAATCCAAGTTTGACTTTGCCTGCACAACAAAGAAAGGAATAGGATCGAAGAGACCGGGGGTGAGCCGGCGGGGACACTCCGATGCCTAAGTCAGTGTTTGCTCTAGAGATAATGAGAAAACAACAGAAGTTTAAAGTGTGCTAGAGTTGAGTTACCAGAATGTGTGGAGGTGACTTGCATTATATAGGCATGGAGTGGTTGTTCCCTTACCAATGACTGACTCTTCCCTGATTTTCTGCGAGACAGTTTGTTATCAGGGATTTGAGTAGTTATCCGTATCAAGATCTGATGGGATCGAGATAGGATTTGGTTGTTATGGCGTCTTAAATTTTGAATGCTTGTAGATAATATATCTGATCTCGCACTTTTAGGTACTTGGCATTTGAATGAGACGGATAAGATAGGATCTTTGAATTTAATCTCCTGATCCCTAGCTTTTCGGGCTTCGGAAGCCTTAAGCTTAAAGTATTGATGGTATATGGTGATCGAGGCCCGAGGCGGTTCTCGGATGATCGAGGCCTGAGGCCTTCTTGCCTGTTCGAGGCGTTCTCGGGTGCTTGAGGCCTGCCTGGGCTCTCGAGGCTCGAGACGCTCTTGGGCTCTCGAGCCTTGAGATGCTTTTGGGCTTTGAGAACATGGGCCTTCATTGGGCCTAGTACAGGTCGGAATGGTCCTGCGGGGTCGATTCATGACCCAACAAAAAATAATAACCCAAAATATTTCATGCTTTCACTTAAAAAAAAAAAGGTGTTAAACCTTTTCTTCATTTTTAAGGTAAAGAGACAAATATTATTAGTTTCTTTAATAGCCTATCAAAATTTTGGGACAATGAAACAATAATTCAATGGAACACGTTATTTTTGTTCAAAATATTTTGAACACTTAAACAAAAGCATCTTCTTGATTATTATATGATCCTGATCACCTAATATCGATCACCATCTTCTTGCTTATAATAATCTGACTATTTATTATTTAATGTCTGTTCATCAGTTTGTGAGTTTTGGGATTCCGTTGGTCGGCCAGTTATAATTAATCCTCGCAAATCACAATGCCATTCAACACAAATTAACATGCACAAGCATCTTCTTCATTATAATATGATCCTCACCTAATTTCTCACCTAACACAAGCATCTTCTTGCTTATAATATACAAATAAACTCCTATAGAGAGGTTATCTGATCGAGTAAATTTATTGTTAAAAAATGAGTAAATAATAGTATTGAAATTTAAACTCAAAGTTCTCGAATCTGAACCCTTATCTCTATTAATTCATCTTATTTAAATTAAAATATTATATTTGTTGGGCATCATCTTCTTGTATAGAGTTTAATTAAGAAATATTTAAAGATTTGAAGGCGCCTAGCTTTGTGATGATACCAAAAGAGTATGATTTATTTGGAGTCCACCAGAATTAAAATTCAATCCACCGACGGTATCCAACGCTATCGATCGATTTCTTTTCATTAACATATATCAAAAGCCAATTATGGCCATATATAATATTCTACAGAGATGTCTCCATGTTAACGTGTAGTGGCTCAGAAGTCAAGTTTGTTAGGCTGGAAAAAAACAAAAGAAAAAATAATAATAAAAATAGTGGACCGTATTGCTCTTTTCTTGACTGTATCAGCCACCATGGTCTATCACGTACGGGTCCATCACTCCAACAGGCCTTCCTTTTCCCTGTACGATGAATTATGTAACTCAACTTCTTCACTTTGTTGGAACACGCGGTTTTTCGACGGGATGAACACCGTAACTACAAAATAATAATAAACTAAAAGGAAAATAAGATAAGCACAAGAGCATGTTGGTGAAAATATGCACTCCCTGACAAGAATAGCTCCAATATTTAAGTTAGATATCGCCTCACTAAAATAATTAAAAAAAAAATTATATTGTTAAAAATTTGTAATTTTCATAACAATTATATTTTTGAAATTTTTTACGACGTGGAACCCGCGGATGGTGATGGCGAGATTTGAAATTAATGATGCACTTGTGAAGAGAAAATGACGCTAAGCAAAATGGGTGAGAAAAGGCAAAGAAAATGGATGAGAGAGGCATGGGTGCGAAAAAGAAAAGAAAAGGAGGAGAGAAGAGAAACAAATTTTTAATCATTTTTTATGTATTTGATGAGTGAATAGTACTCACTGCTACGCTCACTATTTTGCTGGAGCTATTTTTTTTCTAGCAAAATAGTGAATCTGCATATATAGGAGGGTTTTAGGATTTTTTTAACGCTAGTCTCATGGTTTTGGTACGCACATAAATGTAATTGAGACATCAATACAACGATCATGATGGCAATGGACATCCAAATTTTTCCGGCTTAGTAATGGGGCACAGACACTACTAGCAAGTCAGCTGAAATGAAAACATTTAAGCATAAAATGATAAAAATCTTTGTGTTTTTAGAATAATGATGTATGTCACTTCAAGAATGATGTAACTCTTGAAATCACCATTAGAGCATTCATAATGGATGGGCTAATTTTTTTATGTAAAATAGCTCATCAAAACTCAATTTATCTAGTTTAGCTAATAACTTTTTAAGGACCTCCTACATCCGATTAGTTATATTTTTATCTATATAATTTAATTTTAATTATTTTTTTATTTTTTATAATGATTGTATTTTTCTTAATATCTTATTTTTCAACTTTTGAGAAAAAAGTGATGTGGAGAGAGAAATAATAGGAGAAAATTTTGGAAAAAATGAGATGTGAAAGAGAAATAGTAGGAGAAAATTTTGAAAAAAGAGAAAACAGGTGAGAGAAACAATAAAAAAAACGTGGAAGAAAATTTTGTGAGAGATAGTGGGAGAAAAAAACAGACGTGGGAGAAAATGTAGGAAAATAGCTCTTTCAATATTACCGCTACATGTAGCTTTTTTTTTAGCTCATTTAACAAAAAATTTATTCTACATTTTTTTTAGCTTATCCAATGCAGATGGTATTTTATCAATTTAAAGAGTTATTTTAGATAAAAATGACATTTAGCTCTTCCATTGTGAATGCTCTTAGGCTTATAATTGATCAATATTAATTTTGATAAAACGATAATTTTAAAAGCCACCTCAATTTTAGAAGGACATAAAAGTAATATAAGAATGACTTTTGGAATTATTCGGATTATATGCTATGTTTTGGATATTATATTTGGATAAGAATCATATCTGCAACTGATTTTTTTTTTGGTTTGTTTTTGAAAATTCATTCAACGTGCGCATATTAGGGAAGAGGAGAATTATGGGGAATTAGGATTTGGAAGAAATGGATCGAAGAGGGGCAGTGAGTGCAAAAATGAATAAAATAGAATTGAAGATTAATATTTAAAAAAAATAGTGTAGTATAGAGAATTTATTGAAGTGTGTAAAAAAAAAAAAAAGTAGTTAAAGAATAGCTGTTTTGGCTATTATTGGTGGAGATGTTGTAAAATCAGGAAAAATATGCTTAAGCTCTCCGAATTAAAATCATTTTCTTTTTATTTGTACATCCAAGATACCAAGTGTGACAGCATTTAGAATGGTAAAATTATTATTATATTGTTTGACAAAAAAAGCTTTCTAAAACGGATGGAAAAGTGTTTTGGTGCATTGCACGTGACCACTTTGATGAATTGTTTCTAGCAAGCCTAGCCTAATATGATTATTAATATAATTAAGCATCTTCTTGATTATAATATATGATCCTCACCTAATTTCTTACCGAAAACCAGCATCTTCTTGCTTATAATTAAGCATTTTGTGTCCCCAAGCGGTAGCTCAATCGGCTGTGAACCACGCCTTATGAAGCGGAGGTCACAAATTCGAATCCCCCCTCCCCTTACCCTTGTGTTGACATGTCAAAAAAAAAAAAATTTAAGCATTTTGCAAGTGGAAACAAACTATATATTTAATTAACGTCTGGTCATTAGTTATTGAGTTTTGGATTCCGTTGGTCGGCCAGTTGTGTTTGGACTCCTCACAAATCACAATGTATAATCCATTAAGCAAATTTAAGTGGGAATGCTTTAATATTCTACATGAATTGATCCCAGAGCAGCGCCAATGAAGGAGGAGGCAGCTTGGATTACCTCTAATTATAACCTACCCTACTTTACTTAACCAATCAAAATAGGTATTTCAACAAAAATAATAATAATCGAAATAGGAACAAGGGCAGGGATTTTTTTTCATTAATTCATTGCTCACTACATGCATTATCACTAATAATATCATAAAACTCTTTCATCTAAACCTAATCTTCATGCCGAGAAATAGCCGCTTTATTAGCACTAACAAGCAACAGCTTTTCTTACATTTTCTTTAAATTTAAGGGAAATAAACTACTTTTTAGCTTTCATTGTCATTTTCTTATACCATTTAAATATGGATATAAATTTCCTCCAAACTAGTTTTGGAGGAAATTTCCTTCAACTTATTATAATAAATGTCAAGTGTCATCTAACATCTTTGAATTTCTCAAAAATCAATATTGTTTGAGTTTCTAAGTTAGTAGAAGGATAATAAACAACTATTAAGAATGTTAAACAAAATACTACAATTTTATGAAAGGATGACTTCATATCAGTAAAGAAGACTTGGGTAACTATAGGATTTTAGTACTAGATAGTAGTAGAGAATAGAAGGGATGGTATGTTATCCCTAAGTAATTGTGTATGATCTTTATTATTGTGTTTATTAATATATAGTTGTTTAGTGTTAGTGATAGGATAGTTACAGGATACATCTCCATGAGGTGTTAGTGCTAGGACACAAGTCGAGTAGTTTATGTTTATCACATTTCTATGTAGCTCGATATAAACGTATTGCATAAGAGTATTCATATTGGGTTATGCATCTTTTTATGCAAAATGGGGAGCTAAAACATACTTAATTTATCTAATTTAGCTAATAAATTTTAAAATACACCATACATCCGATTATCTTTTTTTTTTTTTTTTTTTTTATCTATATCATTTAAATATATATTTTTTAATTTTTTTAAATGTATTGTAATTTTCCTTAAGATCCTATTTTTCAACTTTTGTAAAAAGAGAGAGGTGGGGGAGAGAAATAGTGGAGAAAATTTTGAGAAAAAAGAGATGTGAAGAAAGAAATAGTATATTATTGAGATGAATGTGTAAACTGTAACAATAATCTATTTTGCATTTGAGATGCATAATACAATGCTTAGAGTTTTTTTTAGTGTTTTGCTTATCTATTTTTTCTGATATTTTATATCACGAGTTATGCAGGCACGTAACAATTAGTATTAGAGCCAAACGTACACTAGCTAGTTGCTTCCGCCATGACCATGGACTACTGTCTATTGTTATTTGGAACGTTTAGAGATGCAATTTTAGATATCTGAATTTTGTTCAACAAGAAATGATCATCGCGGGACATGAGCGGTTCTTGAAGGTTTTGGAACCTAAAAAGATGATTTTGGACTCAACGACTCATATGCACGCAATCCTAACGTCTCCTCCTTGGTTTGTCAGTTTTTGGGTGATTTCACGGGTAAAACCGTAGAAGTGTTCAATTCTTGAAGTCCTTATAAGGATCTTCTTGTCCTAACGTCTTGTCTCATTAATTACTCCTAACAATATGAAGTAAAACTATATATCTATTTTTTTTTTTTTTTACATGTATATATCTATTTCTTGGTAAGTAAGAATGATAAAAGATAAAATGAGCCTAAAGGCTGCATTTGATATTGCAATTTTATAAAAATAATTTGTATTTTTAAAATATATCATAAAATGTAAGGCGTTTGACATTTGAATTTAAAAAGCACTTAATTTAAAATAAGAAGAAAAAAAAATCTGCGATTTCAAATAAGCAAACAAAGTGTGAATTAAAATGAAAATCATGAATTCGTATAACAAATATTTAATAAAAAATATTTTTTAATATATTTTATCAAATGCCTTTACGATTTTAAAAAATAGTAATTTCAAAAAAAGCTATTTTTAAAATTGCAATTTTAAATGGACTCTAAAAATGATAAAATTTCATAGAGTATTTGAGAAACAATTCTCTGATTTGATAATAATTCACATTATAAGGTACATATATTTATATAAGAGAAATCCTTATAATAAAGTAAACATAATCTAAGTAAGAAAAATAAACATAATCTTAATAGAGAAAGGACAATAAAGTCCTAATTATAAAAATTAATAAATAGAGGCAGTTTAGCCTTTAGTGGAGTGGGACCACGCGCGTGCTATATCATGCTAAATAGTAAATATATATAATACGTACGTGACACTCATTTTAATGTTTTTTTTTTTTTTTTTTGGTACCAAATTGACAAAAATGTAATGACATAAACTTACAACAAAAATGCTGAACCAACACCCGTCGATTAATGTCCGTACATGCAACAATATTTCTCTTCACGACTCTCAAGAAACAAAATGGACAAATGAATAGTGCTGGACCTACACGGCTAATGAACGCGTAAAATTGAGAAATTATAAAGAAAAAAAAAAGTATTTAATATATCTAAGAGAACTCGAACTCTTTATGATCTAAAGTTTTTGAGAAAGAATAATGTTCATACGTATATGAATGCAATCTTGATAAAAACTCTCAAACCTACATGCATGGACAGCTAGTGAACACATAAAATAAATTAATTTCTAGATTGAATGTGGCCAATTGTGGTGGACTCCACGCCACATCACATTTGATATAAAGCAGGCCGGCAGAAAGAGAAAACAAGCAAATTACGAAAAGAATACAAAACTTGAAAGAAGGGGAAAAATATATAGAAGTGCTCAACCGACATATCTTCGATCAATAAAATTATAGTGCATGTAGACGTGAAAGTCGTTATGAATGGATAAACTANAGAATTATGGAAAGCAGAGAAGGACTTTCGTACCTTGCTTGCAGTGGTTTGAAATTGAGCATCCAACTCGCTTCGCAAGGCTTGAGTAGCAATCTCATCCAAGACGTGCTCTGCATCATAGACTGCATCTTTCAGCTCATCAAGCCACTTTTTCACTACAGGCTTTGTAACTTGCACTTCTTCAGCGTCTTCAAGCACTGCAACGAAGGTCATGAATGATGTCTCCAACTTCTTGAGGAGTCCATTGGAGAGTTTTCGATGCCGAAAGAACTCAATGAACTCACCAGATGCCATTCTTTCGAAAAAAGCTTGGAGGAAGGGAGAGATAAAAATGGTTGCAATCTCAGCCATGTTTTCTTGTTTGGAAATCAAAGGAAGTGAAAGAAGGGGAATGCAAGTACCAGAGCAATGCCATTCAACACAAATTAACATGCACTAGCATCTTCTTCATTATAATATGATCCTCACCTAATTTCTCACCTAATATCGGCCGGCATCTTCTTGCTTATAATATATTTAGACATATATATATATATCGAGAGCTTATCTTCTCGAGTAAATTTACTCTGAAAAAAATAATAGTATTGAAATTTAAAATCAAAGTTCTCGAATCTGAACCCTTAATTCTATTAAATCACCTCATTTAAATTAAAATATTATATTTATTAGGCATCGTCTTCTTGTATAGAGTTTAATTAAGAAATATTTAAAGATTTGAGGTCACCCAGCTTTGTGATAATACCAAAAGAGTATGATTTATTTGGAGTCCACCAGAATTAAAATTCAATCCACCGACGGTATCCAACACTATCGATCGATCTCGTTTCATTAACATATATCTAAAGCCAATTAAGGCCATATATAATACTCTATAGAAATGTCTCCATGTTTACGTGCAAAAGAAAAAATAATAATAATAAATAAAAATACTAGTGGAGCGCATTGCTCTTTTTCTTGACTGTATCGGCCACCATGGTCTATCACGGGTCCATCACTCCAACAGACCTTCCTTTTCGCTATACGATGAATTATATAACTCAACTTCTTCATTTTGTTGGAACGGTTTTTCGACGGGATGAACACCGTACCTACAAAATAATAATAAACTAAAAGGAAAATAAAATAAGCACAAGAGCTTGTTGGTGAAAATATGCACACCCTAACAAAGAATAGCTCCGATATTTAAGTCAGACATCGCCTCACTAAAATAATTAAAAAAAATTATATTGTTAAAAATTTGTAATTTTCATAACGATTATATTTTTGAAATTTTTTACGACGTGGAACCTGACAAACGGTGACGGCGAGATTTGAAATGAAGACATGCACTCGTGGAGAGAAAATGACGCTAAGCAAAATGGGTGAGAAAAGGCAAAGAAAATGGATGAGAGAGACATGGGTGAGAAAAAGAAAAGAAAAGGAGGAGAGAAGAGAAACAAATTTTTAATCATTTTTTTATGTATTTGGTGAGTGAATAGTACTCACTACTACGCTCACTATTTTGCTGGAGCTATTTTTTTTCCAGCAAAATAGTGAGTCTCATATATAGGAGGGTTTTAGGATATTTTTTAACGCTAGTCTCATGGTTTTGGCATGCACATAAATGTAATTGAGACATCAATACAGCGATCATGTTCGCAATGGACAGCCAAATTTTTCCGGCTTAGTAATGGGGTACAGACACTACTAGCTAGTCAGCTGAAATGAAAACATTTAGGCATAAAATGATACAAATCTTTGTGTTTTTAGAATAATGCTACAGCTTCTTCTTATGTCTCTTCAAGAATGATGTATATAACTCTTAAAATCATCATTAGGTTTATAATTTATTACTATTAAATTTTGATCAAACGGTAATTTTAAAAGCCACCTCAATTTTAGAGGGGTACAAAAGTAATATAAGAATGACTTATGAAATTACTCGGATTTTTTGTTATGTTTTGGATATTATATTTGGATAAGAATCATATCTGCAACTGATTTTTTTGGGTATGTTTTCGAAAATTCATTCAACGTGCGCATATTAGGGAAGAGGAGAATTATGGGGAATTAGGATTTGGAAGAAATGGATCGAAGAGGGGCAGTGAGTGCAAAAATGAATAAAATAGAATTGAAAATTAATATTTAAAAAAATAGAGTGTAGTATAAAGAATTTATTGAAGTGTGTGAAAAAAAAAAAATAGTAGTTAAAGAATGGCTGTTTTATTTGTACATCCAAGATACCAAGTGTTACCAAGTGTGACAGCATTTAGAATCGTAAAATTATTATTGTTTGACAAAAAAGCTTTCTAAAACGGATGGAAAAGTGTTTTGGTGCATTGCACGTGACCACTTTGATGAATTGTTTCCAGCAAGCCTAGCCTAAAATGATTATTAACATAATTAAGCATCTTCTTGATTATAATATATGATCCTCACCTAATTTCTTACCGAAAACCAGCATCTTCTTGCTTATAATTAAGCATTTTGCAAGTGGAAACAAACTATATATTTAATTAACGTCTGGTCATTGGTTTTTGAGTTTTGGATTCCGTTGGTCGGCCAGTTGTGTTTGGACTCCTCACAAATCACAATATATAATCCATTAAACAAATTTAAGTGGGAATTAATGCTTTAATATTCTACATGAATTGATCCCAGAGCAGCGCCAATGAAGGAGGAGGCAGCTTGGATTACCTCTAATTATAACCTACCTTACTTTACTTAATCAATCAAAATAGGTCTTTCAACAAAAATAATTAATAATAATCGAAATAGGAACAAGGGCGGGAATTTTTTTTTCATTAATCAAGAAGAATTAACATCATTGCTAGCTCACTCCATGCATTATCACTAATAATATCATAAAACTCTTTCATCCAAACTTAATCTTCATACCGAGAAATTGCCGCTTTAATAGCACTAACAAGCAGCAGCTTTTCTTACATTTTCTTTAAATTTAAGGGGAAAGGAGAAATTTTCCTTCAACTTATTATAGTAAATGCCAAGTGCCATCTAACATGTTTAAGTTTCTCAAAAATCAATGTTTGAGCTTCTAGGTTAGTAGAATGATAATAAATAACTATTAAGAATGTTAAACATGCAAAGTATGAGTGTCACAGTCTACGGTTTTATGAAAGGATGACTTCATATCAATAAAGAAGACTTGGCTAACTATAGGATTTTAGTACTAGATAGTAGTAGAGAATAAAGGGATAGTATGTTATCCCTAAGTAATTGTGTATGATCTTTATTATTGTGATTATTAATAGTTGTTTAGTGTTAGTGATAGGATATATAGTTATAGGATACATCTCCATGAGGTGTTAGTGATAGGACACAAGTCGAGTAGTTTATGTTTATCACATTTCTTTGTAAATATAATCTATAATAAAGTAAATATAATTCACATTATAAGCTACATATATTTACATAAGAGAAATATAAGCTACATATATTTATATAAGAGAAATCCTTATAATAAAGTAAATATAATCTTAGTAAGAAAAGTAAACATAATCTTAACAGAGAAAGGACAATAAAGTCCTAATTATAAAAAATTAATAAATAAAAGCAGTTTAGCCTTTAGTGGAGTGGGACCACGCGCGTGCTAAATCATGCTAAATAGTAAATATATATATAATACGTACGTGACACTCATTTTAATGTTTTTTTTTTTTTGTGGTACCAAATTGACAAAAATGTAATGACATAAACTTATGACAAAAATGCTGAACCAACACCCGCCGATTAATGTCCGTACATGCAACAATATTTCTCTTCACGACTCTCAGAAAACAAAATGGACAAATGAGTAGTGCTGGACCGGCTAATGGATGCATAAAATTGAGAAATTAAAAAAAAAAAAAAAAAAAAGAAAAAAAAAAGAGTATTTAATATATCTAAGAGAACTCAAGCCCTTTATGATCTTAAGTTTTTGAGAAAGAATAATGTTCATATGTATATGAATGCAACCTTGGTAAAAACTCCCAAACCTACATGCATGGACAGCTAGTGAACACATAAAATAAATTAATTTCTAGATTGAATGTGGCCAATTGTGGTGGACTCCACGCCACATCACATTTGATATAAAGCAGGCCGGCGGAAAGAGAAAACAAGCAAATTACGAAAATAATACAAAACTTGAAAGAAGGAGAAAAATATATAGAAGTGCTCAACCGACATATCTTCGATCAATAAAATTATAGTGCATGTAGACGTGAAAGTCGTTATGAATGGATAAACTACATTATCTTGTTCAAGTGGAAGAACACTACCAATTAATTATCTCTCCTGCAATCAGTGGCGCAGCCACATGTGCAAATTAAGGCTTTAATTTCTTTTTTTTTGGCCCAAAAATTAAAAGAAATAATAATAATTCCAAATATGCTGCTATGTATGGTAAACTTTAATAATGCTGAAACTTAATACGTATAGTAATAATAAAAAAAAAATCCTTGTTTAATACATATATATGATAAACTATAATATTTATATGATTGTTTATTTTGTTGTTTATTGTTTATAAACTTTGTTTGTTTCTCACGGGGTCATGATTTAACTTGAAAATTTTAGGTTCATGAATAAACTTTAAGTTTATGAATGGATTGATTTAACTTGCTGAAAGCTTCGATTTAGATTTGATACTTAATGATTTTGTACTTTTAAGAGATCGTAAAGTACAGTTAGACACTTTTTTTTTTTTTTGTATTTCTGTCTTTTTAATATAGTGCAAACATGTTACATTTCTAATATATTAATTTGAACACATATTTATGAACTTTTATAGATATATTTTTGTGATGCATATAATGTGTGAATTACCAAATTTTTAGGGTGGAGAAAATTTTAGGACGCCATAAAAATTTTAGTGGCACCCCCAATATGAATTGTCTGGCTCCACTACTGCCTGCGATAATTTTCCTTTGGTTAATTAGGTGGTTTGACTTACAATGCCATGTAATAAGACCTAATAATCGTGGGATATATATATTGGGAGAATACACTTTATCCCCCGAACAATCTACCAATTTTCACTTTTAACCTCAATGTTTAAAAAGTGACACTTTGCTCCAAACTAACTAAGTTTTAGGAGGTAAAGTGTCAACTCAGGGAGGTAAAGTGTCAATTCAAAATAGTTCAAGGGGCAAAATGTACTTCATGAGGATCAAGTGTCAATGTTAGATACTTTGGAGAGTAAAGTATATTTTCCCCATATATATAAATATAAATATATATATTGTCACTAGATAATTTTTTCATATCGCAATGAAGCATAAAACAATATAATAAAATAACTCAATCACTAGAAACACTAAGATTTACATAGTTTGGTAACAAGTTTACATCCACAGATGGAAACGACTAGGAGAAAATTTTACCATAAAAAAATAGAAACAATACACTCAAAGGTCCAATAAAACTATTCAAAACTCAAGTATCATAAATAATAATAGAATTTTACTAAGAGAAAATAAAACTATTCAAAACTCAAAGGTCCAATACACTCAAAACTGACTTTCACACACAAAATAGAATTTTGACAGGAGTGAAATCTCTCTAATTCTCTATACGAAAGGTTGCATCAAGTTTCTGTCTTATGATTAGTCACATTCTTGCTCGTGCCAAGGTCAAGTAGAAATCACACATGATTTGTCCCCTGCACAATCGAAAAGTCCCGGTCCAGAATCCTTCTTCCTTCACTCAAGATCCTCCATGAGGCCATTCGCAAGTTGGGGCTGCATTACTTCTCCATTTTCACAAAATTTTTGTGGTGCTTGCAACATTACTTGAGCACCAACAATCAAACATGACTCCTAGTATTGTTCTTCCCCGGAAGATCACCCCATATGGTACGTAATGGTTCTTGTACTTATTATTCTGCAACAACAACAACAAAAATGTACATATTAATCTCAAGTTCTTTGATCTACCAAACCCCAAACAGAATGTGGGAAAAACATGTACCTCATCTTGGTCTAATAAATCCACATTTTGTCCATATTGATTCGGTGTCATTAGCCGCTGGCAGCACATGGTTTCTCCATGCATGTAAACAAGGATACTAATAAAAGTTCATCAATTTAGAATAGGTGCTACCATCCATAAAATTGAAGGCCAGAAGTAAATAATGAAGTATGTATGTTATAGAAATTATTGATGGCAAGAATAATGATTGTAGTGCTCACATAATGCACATCCAAGAATACATCGCTTGATTTTCTGTTCTTCAGGATCAAGTCCAGCATCCCTTCCAGCTGCCACAACAATAACATTATGCTCCACACATTTTTCTTTTTGGAAGACATTCTGGCGATATTTAAAGGAACACACTCTGCAATTGGCCCAAATAATAAACATCATAATTGCAACTCAAGCAAACTGAAGCCTACAGTACGAAGACATATAACTGATACTCTTAGTCAACAGATAAATGTGACCATCTAAGTCTAGCTTTGGTTCCTTATCTCAACATTTTGATAATTGAATGTATCAGAAACAACACCAGCTTCCAATTGGTTCAATGCCGGCTATATATCAGGAAGTCAGCCATTTTGTTACCAATAATCAAGGATCACATTTATAGTACCCACAAGAAATTCCCCACCTGTCATTGATTACCTTTTCCCATGTAGCAGCTTTCAGGAGAAAATGTATTGAATGGTAATTCAAAGTTTCAGGGAAAGATTGTGGCTTCGAAGTTGGGTTTGATTATGTGTGAGCAACCAAAAGAAAAAAATAGAAAATCAAATATTGTTAGTTCACTAACATTTCAAAAAATATGAAAAAAGAATCACAAACCCTAATACTTACTTTAGAAAGGATCGGCTTCGCTCATCTAATAACTGGATTTGGCCCCATTTCTCACTCAATAATGCTTTGCTCTGAAAGAACCACTTGGGTTTCGCTGCTCCACAACTCACCCTGTGAAATGTTACACAAGTACAAGTATCAAATATTGCAAGTCAGATAGAGACAAGGGGAGAGGTAGTGAATAGGGATTAATACGGTTTTGTGGTTTTCTTTTTCTTTTCCTAGGAGTGGGTAATTGCCGACTTATCCCTTAGGGAAGTTAGGGTAAGATAATTTATTTATTTGGCGTTGGAACTTGGAGCCCGGAGGAGTTTTTTCTCCCTTTTTTTTTTAGGGGCGGTGAGACCGTAAGTGGTAACAAAATTCTGTTACCAGGGGGCAGTAACAAAATTTTCTAGAAAAATACTTTCAAGAATTTTTAATTCTTTTACTTGGGGTACCTGCCCCCAAGTAGCCCCTTAGGGCATTCATAGTTGGCTCAATTGTTGAGCCAAACATCAAAAAGTCCCTTCCATCCGGCTCAACAAAGGCCCCTACAAATTGTTGAGGAGCTACAGTAGTAAGCAAAATTGCTTACTTACTATAGCTCATCAGCAAACGAAAATATTAATAAAAAAAATCGTCATTTCTCTCTCCTCTGACGCCTTTCTTCTCCTTTTTGCTCTAGTTGGATGATTATCAATAAGAATATCTACCTTTATGTCAAAAAAAAAAAAATGGTGGGAGAAAAAATGGCTCAACGGAGATGCAATGCTAAATTTGCTCTTAATGGCAGGTTGAAGAAAATTGGGAGGAAAAAGATTTGTAGTCATTAGGATTTTAAAAAGAAAGAATAAAAAAATATAAAGAAAGAATAGGAAAATAATATTTAAATGGTAGGAAAATAATATTTAAATGAGTGTAAAGTTAAAATGCTTAGCCGGATGTGTGTGCTTTAAAAAGGTAAGTAGCTGGAATAGATAAATGTGATTTTTTTTTGGCTAAACTAGCCAAATATTAGCTGAGCCGGATGTGAATGCTCTTAGTCTCTCCGCCACTGGGTGGAAGGCACCACCGGTGGGTTGGTATAAAGCCAATTGGGATGCTGTGGTTGAAGAAAACGGTGGACGTACACGAATGGGCATAGTGATTCGAGACTCTCATGGAATAATGCTGGCTGCCAGGGGTGTGACAAGGATGGGCTATTTAAATCTAACGGTTGCTGAAGCTCTAGCGGTGCTAGTGTCGTTCAAATTGTGCAGAGAGTTGGGCCTTAAATTAGTTCGAATCCCCCTCTCTTCTCTTGTGCGGATACGTCTGACAAAAAAAAAAAAGAGAACTAGGCCTTACTCGAGTACAGTTTGAAGGAGACGCAAAAGGGGTGGTTCATGCGGTTCTTTCTAATGAAGTTGACAAAGGTTGGATGGGTCATCTGATTGATGATATAAAAAATGAGATCCAAGAGTTTGAGAATAAGCTGATCACTTCTGTCAAGAGAGATGACAACCGAGTGGCACATATACTTTCGAAATATGCATCGAAAGTTGTATTAAATAATACTTGGCATGTAACGCCACCTGATTGTATTTGTGATACGTTATTGCTAGAGCAATTTGCCATAGTCTCTTGATTATTCAATGAAATCTAGGTCTGTCGAAAAAAAAAAAAAAAAAAAAATCTACTACATACGTTCAAAAAAAAAAACATTTATATGCTTTTTTGTTATATTTTTAAGAGTCATTTATTACAATTTTTTAAATTAAAGAATCTAAATATTAATTTTTGGAAAATAAAAAACGACATTTTGGATGAAATTGGAGGAAATTTGTGTTATTCGTGATAATCAAGTTCATAGAATCATTCATGATACCAAAATGTTTTCAACCTCTACTAACCATCACCTTCCGTGTACTTTTTTTCGATCACGTGTCGCGTAGCCGCGTGTGCTTTTGGCAAAAACAGTGGAGGCGCGATTACGAATTCCATACAACCCGGTTTAAAATCACAAACAACCTCCAACAGGCACCCTCCACGTAGCCAATGATGTTATTATAATATATATAAATTTTCTGTAATCCCACGTGTTATTTTCTAATTGGACACTTTCCGAGTTAACTCACACTTTGTGTGTAGTAGAAGAGAATACTTATTAAGAACCAAGACAAATTAGGGTCCCAGAGGTCCCCTTTAGTAACAGTAACATATATATATAGAGAGAGAGAGAGAGAGGGGCAACTAGACAGACGTAGGAGTGTTAAATGAGCAAAGCACTTCGCAAGCAAGTTTGAGTTCGACTCGAATATTAAACAATGCAAGCTTGATTCGACTCGGTTAAGCTCGTAAATCAGTTCGTATAAGCTCATGTATATATATATTAAAATTAAATAAGTATATATATTAACAATTGTAATAATTACTTATAAATAATATAAGTATATATATATTAAAATAAGTTAAATAAGTATACGTATTATATATATACATGTCAAGGTGAGATACGTCGGAGAAAAAGCAAAGGAGGAGTGGACTTGCACATATTCTCTAAAACAGTGTATCATCAACCTCCATCATAATTCATACTCTGTCTCAGACGCGCCAGCTTTAACATAAATAATGAATGCATTGAACTGAGGCGCTGAATCCTGCCTTCGTCCCAAGTGCAAGTGCACGCCAGGGTGTCGCCTTAGTTCTCATCTCCACCATACACTTGTCCTTTTTATTCCAAAATATCTTCTACACCTCTTTCATCTTTCTCCATTCCCGCAGAAACCAACTCGAAGCCGTAGCTCCTTCCTTCATCTCCTCCAGGCTTTAGCCCTTATTTCCTTTCCTTAAACACCTGACACTCGTTCTCACGATCTGCTCCGGTGCGCCTCTCACTCTCTCTCGTTCTCTCAGTCTCCTCTAACTCAGCACTCTCTCTCTCATTCTCACAATCTAAAACCCAGATCTAAAAACCCATATCAGTTTCCTCTCACTCTGCCCCTCTCTCTCTCTCTCGTTCTGCCGTCTGCGCAACCCGGTCTCTGACGACGATCGAAACCCAGATCGGCGACTAGCTTAGGGCTCGAGCTCGAGCTCGATTAAGATCTTGTCGAGCCGAGCTCGAGCAGCCAACCCAGGCTGGACTCGAGCTCGAGCCTGGCCCAGAAATAAACGAGCCGAGCCTGGACAGCCTAGGCTCGCCCAAACTCGGCTCGTTTACACCCCTGTCACAGACGCAGAAGATGGGAAATATGGGATTCTCAACAACTCTCTTTAGACTTGTAAGGAGACAAAAAAAGGGGCAGAGAGAATTTTATCGAGAAAAAAACCCTCTTCCTCTTCCTTTTCCTCTTCATTCGCGAGGAAATCCTCGCTCCATTGACGGTCCCGTGACCCCCTCCTACCAGATTTTCCTGATTCAAAGTGCAACAATGCTCTCGCTGCAGGGCGATCCGCGGCAGCATCTCCATCAACAGCTCCAGTTGGCTCCTTACAAACCGGAGCCCCACGATGAGTCGTTCGCAGCTGCTGCTTCTTCTTCTTCTTCTGAGGCTAATCTCAAGCGCTCTCAGGCCGTGGACTCACATGAAGGTAATTTATGTGTACTTTCTTGAATTTTAATTTGGATTTTTGATATTTAATCTTATAAAATTAGGTTTGGGATCAAGTTGGTCGCTTGATGTTTAGGACGAGGTGTAGTTCTTCTGTGTTTGATTTAATCGTTACATAATTAAGTAATTGGCTGCGATTTATATATTATTTCATAATTTGCTTTTTGTTTATGGCTGTCCAGTGAGAAAGCTCTTACTGCGAGAAGTTTCCAGAAAATAATTATTTTCCTCAGTAAGTCTCTCGGACAGCGATCCTGATTTTGACTTGTTTCTCTGAAGGTTTGAGAAAATTAGTTGTTTAAGAGCTTGAGAACTTAATTTGTTTGGTTGGTTCTTTCTTTTCGTGGACTGCTTTTTGGTAGTGGGAAAATTGATCTGCTATTATCGCTTAGTAATGATTCAATTTTACTCATATAATGTGAAACGCTTTATTCCTTTGAATGGTTTTAGCCTTTTTGGGTTTATTTTGGCCCTACTTTGATATTGAATCTAGATAGGCAGAGTTTCCAAATTATAATAGTTATTCTGTATGGAGAAGATTTGAATTGATTGATGTTTACATTCAATGCATTGAACCTTTCTTCTAACTTTTCACGTTTGTACTTGATCAATTCCGTCTGTAGAATAGAGGGATACAGCTTAAGCATGCATAGGGCTGGGCACGGGTTGGTTTGGGGTGGGTTTGATAATTCCCTATGCGCTATATTCACTGAAGGTACTAAATCCGCCAGGTATTCGGGTAGATGGGGGGGATGGTCGGGTTTGAAATAATCAGCAAAATCAGACCCAAAAAGAATATAAACCACAAACCACAAAAAGACCATAAACCACTAATCAGCAAAATCACTCCCAGACCCAAGAGCGCGCTAGTCCCACAGTAAGAGAGAGAGAAACCTTCGATCGATGCGAGTCGCGACGGTGAGAGAGGCGCAGTCTCCGTTGGTGAGAGGGAGAGGTGTGGCGACTGGTGAGCCGCGACTGGCGAGAGTGAGAGAGCAGGAAGATAGGGAGTCACGGTGAGACAGGGAGAGTGGGTGTGCGGCTGAGTGAAAAAAAAGAAGTGAGGAACTTAGAAATCTAGGGTTTTTTGTTCTTTAAGTTTGTGGGCGGGTCGGGTACCCACCCCTTTTTAAAAAGTGAACCAGTGGGCCGACCCGACCCGACGTGTAAGGGTTTGGTGTTTTCAACCTACAATAGTAAAAAAAAAAAAAAAAAAAAAACTAAAATCCTGCGGTTTTGGGCGGATCGGGGCGGGTCGGATCTGGTTGGACGGGTTTTCGCCCACCCCTAAGCATGCAGTAAACTTGAATTGGATCAACTATCCTTCAATCACAACCAATTGGTGTTAAAATATACAAGATTTAAATTCTGCCTGATTTTCTTAAAGAGTTTTTTGCTGTTGTAGTTTTTAGAATCTCTGCATGTGATTCAATTTTCAGTCCATTCATTGAAAAGCCAATTGATGTGACTGGAATAGTTGAAGAAGGGAATTTCTCCGTGAACTTGAAACATCCTAATAAATCACTGTCAATTGTGGGCATAAAAGAGCAATGTTAATAGATATTTCATTTTAGATTCCACTCAATGTGATGTGGCTTTTATGCCCTCGATATGTGTCTGAGGATGTATTGATTATTTTCATGTTGTTTCTGTTTTCTCCAAGGTCCCTCACCCCCTCTTCTTAATTGCGTTGATGTTCAAAATTTTCACGGTGGTCACGGAGCGTGAGAGGGAGAAGCGGGAAAGAGAAAGTCAGAGAGAGAGAGAGAGAGGCCGGGTGTTGGAAGAGAAAAATGAGAAGGAAACGCGGGAACTGGGAAGGGAATGGGGCCAATGCGATAGAGGGTGCCCTAAATATTATCGTTGTAGGTCTAGCTCTTGATCGATCTAATCTTCATGGAAGAAGTATGACATGATGATCCAAGCTTCAAACCCATATCTATTCTGCTCCAAATGTTATTACTTGTTGATACAAGTTTTACTTTAAGATTTGTGTAAATCTCCGTTATCATTTGTAATATGCAGTGAATTTATACAAGTTTTAATTTAATTTCATATTATTTTCTACCATTTCTTTTTCATTTAATTTTCATTCAAATTCAATAATTAGGTTGATTTACATCGTTTTGATTCTTTTCATATTTCTTTTGAGCAACTTAAGAATTTTGTTTGTCGATTTTACAATTTGCTTATTACTTAGGCTGTCGTTTTACTTTTAATTAATAGCCATCGTCTTCTCCATAGCTGGTGTCCACTCGGCTTTAGTAGCCGTTGCGCTGGACCATAAACAACATAACTTATATAGATTTTTCTATGAAATCGAACCTTTATACCTGACCAACTGGATGTGAATAAACGTAGGTGATAAAGCCTCTATACCTTCAATTCTATTTAGTATTCAAGTATACTGGTCCAACCTCTTTATTCTTCCTAAAAGGATCATCAAGGCTATTCAACAAAAATTCAACAGTTTCCTGTGTAATGGCTCTAATCAATCTGCTCTAAGAGCAAAGGCAATCAATTTGATAAACCCTCTTGGCTCCCTTCTAAATCAGATCAGTTTACTACACTTGACACTTGAAAAGCCATTAGTTTCAAACTACCAGAGGCAGCCTGGTGGAACATTGTCCGGTTATCATGTGCAATTCCAGGGTATGATTCCATACTTTGAATGTGGTTTTACTAAACATTTGTGAAAGGAAGTAATGAGAAAGTGTTGTGGGTATTCCTGCCACTAATTGGGGAAGAATTCTAGACTAGGGATTAAAGAATCTAAAAGGCAAAAATCTTAAGGGCTGTAATATGCAAACTTGCAGTGGGTGCCATAGTCTACATATTTGGTTACAAAGGAGTTGCAAGATTTTTCCAAGCCAAGTTAGTTCTGAAGACAGCATATTGAAGACCATCTCATGGAATGTCTCTACTATAGTTCCAAGTTACCAAGTCTGATCCTAATAATGATATTGAAAACGACATCATCATAAACAACAACAATAAAAGAAGAACAATTTAAAAAAGATAATAATAATAATAAAAATACTAGCGATCCCTTAAAAAAACAAAATATGACTAGATTCCATTTTCAGTGGGGGTTTTCAAAGTGTCCACCTCCTATGTACGTGGAAAGAGGGAATTACCCCTACTTCCCCTTCTTCCCCACTGCTTCCAAGAGTTGGGATATCGCCTCCCCTTGATGCTTCAAATCAGCTTCAATTGACTCCAATCGGGCAATCTCACGATGAAAGTCCTTCAATTTAGCATCAATTGAATTCAACGAGCTCATAACTTTTGCCGTGGGGGTAGTTGTAGGACGAAAGCACATGTCAATAACCTCTGTCGCCTGCACTGTTCCCACTGCTACAATGACTGGAGACTGCAAACTTCACATAGCCAGCTGTTTTTCTCATCGTCTGCTACATAGAAAAGAAAAAAGATAGTCAAGATACAAAAGGAAAACCCCATGCTAAATCGATAATAACATAATGCCGCAACTTGAGAATCAGAATCCCACTGCTCCAGTGATTGTGGAGACTGCAACCATCACATTGCTAGCTGTTTTTCTCATCTTCTGATACATAGAAAAGAAAAAAAAAATAGTCAGGATACAAAGGGAAAACCCTATGCTAAATCGATAATAACATAATGCCGCAATATGAGATTCATAATCCTAAAAGGGGGAAAAAAGATGATGCTTAACAGAAAAAATTGATTAAATCTATACGTATTTGATAATTAACAGAGTCAAAATAAACAAATCAAATCCAAACAGAGCCAAACACAGGCAAAACAAGTCACATTTTCTCAGCAACCAAACAGAGCCAAAAATCCCAAATAAACCCAGAAAGAGAGAGTCCATACCTGGCCGATAGTGCTCATTGCTGGTTGGAGTGAGAGAGAGACAGTTCGACGGAGGGGAGCGAGAGGGAGCACGGTGGTCACGGAGCGAGAGAGGGAGAAGAAGCGAGAAAGAGAAAGAGAGAGAGAGAGGCCGGGTGTTGGAAGAGAAAAACGAGAAGAGAACACGGGAAATGGGAAGGGAATGGGGCCAATGCGCGACGGCTACGTCAGAGCAATAACAGCAGCTTCTAAAATTTGTGCCCTAAATCTAGGAAAAATCAAAGAAGCTGCTGTTATTGCTCTCATGTAGCCGTTGCGCATCGGCCCCATTCCCTTCCTAGTTCCCGCGTTCTCTTCTTGTTTTTCTCTTCCAACACTCGGCCTCTCTCTCTCTCTGACTTTCTCTTTCCCGCTTCTTCTCCCTCTTGCTCCCTTCCGTCGGACCGTCTCTCTCGCTCCAGCCAGCAATGAGCACTATTGGCCAGGTATGGACTCTCTCTTTCTGGGTTTACTTGGGATTTTTGGCTCTGTTTGGTTGTTGAAAAAATGTGGCTTGTTTTGCCGGTGTTTGGCTCTGTTTGGATTTGATTTGTTTATTTTGACTCTGTTAATTATCAAATAGGTATAAATTTAACCAATTTTTTCTGTTAAGAATCATCTTTTTTTTCCCCTTTTAGGATTATGAATCTCATGTTGCGGCATTATGTTATTATCGATTTAGCATGGGGTTTTCCTTTTGTATCATGACTATTTTTTTTTTTCTTTTTCTATGTAGCAGAAGATGAGAAAAACATCTAGCAATGCGATGGTTGCAGTCTCCACAATCACTGGAGCAGTGGGATTCTGATTCTCAAGTTGCGGCATTATGTTATTATCGATTTAGTATGGGGTTTTCTTTTTGTATTTTGACTATCTTTTTTCTTTTCTATGTAGCAGATGATGAGAAAAACAGCTGGCTATGTGAAGTTTGCAGTCTCCATAGTCATTGTAGCAGTGGGAATAGTGCAGGCGACAGAGGTTATTGACATGTGCTTTCGTCCTGCAGCTACCCCTACGACAAAAGTTACGAGTTCGTTGAATTCAATTGATGCTAAATTGAAGGACTTTCATCGTGAGATTGCCCGGTTGGAGTCAATTGAATCTGATTTGAAGCATCAAGGGGAGGCGATATTCCAACTCTAGGAAGCAATGGGGAAGTAGGGGTAATTTCCTCTTTCCACGTACATAGGAGGTGGACACTTTGAAAACCCCCACTGAAAATGATTTTGAAGTAATACTTTAATTTTTAGATAACATGAATTGTGCATAATGTTTGTGGGTAACATTCCTGAAAAACCCTTATGAGACTTGATTCGTCCTTTAGGGAATGCCTAGGGGTTTAAAAGGCTTGTTGCATATGACAAATGCAACCGTTCATCCCACGAAAGCCAGACTTATCTCTATGTTTTTTGTTTTTCATTTTGTTTTTAGTTCGTATTGCTAAGAGACAAGAAATATGCAAGTTTGGGGGTGTGATAAGTGCTAAAATATTCATATTTTAGCCCTTAATTTACACTTGTTAATTCTTAGTTTTTGTTATTTTATTTTGTTATTTTATTTCATTTTATTTCCTTTTTGTATTTTCTATGTTTTTGAGGTCATGGAAGAAAAGAAAGTGTTTCTGAAAATGTTCCAAGCTTAAAGGGCAAATTGGGAAGACCTAGGAGATGTAGAAAGAATTAAATCGGAATTTATCAAATTGGAGCTAAAATCAGATTGGATTCAAATTTGGATTCTGAATAGGTTTTGGTATTTTGGCCATAACTTTTAGCTCAAATATCGGATTGAGGTGATTCCAATGGCATTGGAAAGCTGACTTAACAGGCTACAAATCATTGTGAAATAGCATTTTCCTAATTCAGACCGCCACAATGCTAAAATCACCCTACAAGATAGGAGCCCAACTCTGGACGAATCTTATTCCGATTTGTAATAGGATTGTCTCCTAAATTGACTAGGAGATAGAATTCTTAATTTTCTAGGTTTACTAGGGTTTCTAGGACTCTTATATAGCCTATAAATATACCTCTAAGCCTCACAACTAGATACACAATTTCAGAGAGGAGAATTTGGAGGTTATTTCTAGGAGCGGTTTTCGGTTCTTTCTTTTCCTTCTCTTTTAGTTTTATTTTAATTATGTGCAACTAAATATTCTAGTAGGGCTGGATTGAAACTCTAATTATGTTTATTTAATATTTCAATATTGGCGCTTTTGTGATAATTATATTCTGTTTGCTTAACTTGATTAATGCCTGTTTTTATGAATTTCTCATGTGTGTAACTGGCCATTATGTGCATGTGGTATGGACTTGTTAGTTAGATCAATTTGGATGACCGAGTCCGGGGTTCAACATAAGTAACAAAAGTAATCCACGTCGGGTTCTTGGGTTAATCAACATGGGAAACCGAGAGTATACACCATGCCCTAGGTCTCATGTGGTTGTCGGTTTTCACAATTCATATGTTTTCCTAGAGAACAACTTAGTATATACTATGCTAAATCCTTTAGGAAAGAAAAGAGTTAGAGTATATACTATGCCTAATTCGTTGCTTATGGAAACCAATAGCTTAAGGAGTATACACCATGCCCTTAGGTTGTCAACCATTAGGTATTCATAATATGATTAAAGTATTGGCATATTGTTATATTAATTGAGCATAATTAGTGGTGGATATCAAAGCCCTACACTTTTATTTATCTTTTCATTTATTTTTATTTCTTTTAACAATATCACTTCCGTGACAAGTTGGTATTTTAATTAATTAATTTTAAACGAAATTAACAATCTCCATGGGATCGATCTCGTACTTGCTGCACTATATTATTGTTTTGATCTTGTGCACTTGCGAGTTAAAACGTACTAAATATTATCTATTAATTTAGGTAGTATTTGGCACAACAAGTTTTTGGCGCCGTTGTTGGGGATTGTTTAATTTTGTTTAGAATTTTTTTTTTTTGGTTCCTTAGTTAATTTTATTTTTGATTTAATTCTTTTTATCTTTAGTTTTATTGTTTTGTTCTGTTCTCCGGAGGTGCGCTCGAGCGACCCTTCTAGGGCAATCGAGTGCACCAGTGTGATCGAGCGCACCTCACGGTGCGATCGATCGCACATCCGGACAGCAGCACTAAAACTGTGGTAATAAATGATCTGATTTATTTCTTTTATTTCTTTTATTTTTTTTTCTTATTTTTTTATTTTGTTATTTAATTTTCTTTTTGTTATAATCATGTTGAGAGACAATACACCTCTGGTGCGAAGTCCTATGAAAAATTCATTCAGTCCCGAAATCCTCAACCAGCCATCATGCATTAATTTCCAACCCACTGTGCAGAGCAGTTATGATTTATCTCCGCTGCTCAATTTGAGTCCACACTATAAAGGCACACCTACAGAGAACCCATATTGGCATATTCGAGGAATCGTTGATCTCTGCAGGACTCAAAATGTTCAGGGTTTAACTTAAGATGAAATCAGGTTAATCCTCTTCCCTTTTTCTTTAAAAGATAATGCTAAGATATGGTACTATTCTTTGGTCGCAGGTTCTATTTATACTTGGGATGAGATGACCACAAAGTTCTTAAAGAAATTTTTCCCAGCCCACAAGACCAGGCAATTGAGAAGGGAAATTTTGACTTTCCAACAAAAAGACGGAGCCCTTTTCTTCGAAGCGTGGGAGCACTTTAATGAGCTACTTCTCAGATGCCCTCATCACAATTTATCTCAAGACGATCAGGTACTGGCATTTTATGAGGATTTAAATGATCATAACAAGAGTCTTGTAGATTTAGCTTGTGGTTACATTTTTTTTTTTTTTTGATAAGTAATGTTGTATATATCAAAAAAGCGCAAATTTAAAGCACAACTCAATTACACCGGAGGTATAACGAGCGCCTAAGTGCACCCAAAAAAACTAGAGCTACACAGAGCACCCACATAAAAACCAGAACTACCTGAAAAGCCTTCAACCCAACAGAATAGCTACACCCCAAAAACAAGCCCTACAACCCAACAGAAATGCCTACAACCCAAAAGTCCTGCCCTACTACCCCAAAGCCCTGATCACCACCTGCATCAATTCCGACTGCATCAATTCAGATCCTTCAACAGCGCCAGGGGGATGGCAATCTTATTTAATTGGCGCGCCTCCTCTTCCACATCCATCAAATACGCCAATCGCGCCTCATCATGCTTTACTTGATCCCGCAGCCAATCAAGAAGCCACCACTGCGGAATGGTCAGGCCATCTTCCATAGGAATTTTGGGATCAAAACTTTGCGAAGATGCTGAATCTGGAAACATCTCAAGGAAAACATGCTCAAACTCCTTCCCCTGCTCAACAGAAAGGCCCCCCCTGGGAACCGGATCCAGAACCGGAGCCGGATCCAGGATCGGATCTAGGACCAAGCCCGGGTCCGGATCCGAGCCCAGGATCGAATCCTGCTCCAAGATCAGAACTGGCTCTAGTACCGGATCCGGAAACAGACTCGGCTTCAGCTCCAAGCCCAGAGGCAGCCTCTCTTCTCCACAAGACAAACCGGCCAAATCAGAGCTTCGACGGAGCAGAAACCCGCGTCGGAACAGGCCCTTCGCCGGAGAAGGACCCAGACCCACGACATGACCTGAACACTGACAATACTCCTCGCCGGAGATACAGAACCCATCCGAGAACCATCGGCCGTCGCTACAGGATCCAAAACCTAGAGCCTACCCCTCGCCGGAGTCGTAGACCTAACCCGCTTCACTTTGCGCCTCACAGACGGAACTGCCGCCTCAACAGAACCTGCCGCTTCACAGCCCATAATCACGTCGTCGCCTGATGTAACCAGCACAGCTTCCTCCTCCTCCTCCTCCGAAGAAGTCTCCCCCTGATCCGGATCAGATCCCGGAACCCACTCGCCACCACCGTTGACCTTAACCCGAGTGGCAGCATCCGAACAGAGAGAAGGCCCTCTAGAGGTCAATCGCTTGCGTCTTCCCCTTAAATGAAACCCATGAAGGAGCTTGGGCTTCAGGCCCAACCGAGCAAAGACCCGGCCCAACTTTCTTCTGATATCCTTTGAAGCATTGAGCTTGAGCCCCAACCCGAAGAAGATCACCCGATCCACTTCAGCCCTAACCTTAGCTAGGAATTCCACCGCCAAGGACCTCAACGCCTCCGACAAGGAGCCGCCGCCCATAGAAAGAACACTCCCCAAACCAGAGTTGACCTCCATAGGTGCCTGAGCCTCCACGAAGGACGACTTTAAGTCTCCCGGGGGTGCGACCAGAACATCCGCAAAGATAGGCGGACTGCCTACCACTCCGGCGTTGACCACGGGGGCTGCCGGCGAAACCTTTGCTACGAGTTGCGCCATTGCCAGCCCTAACCACCGCGGCCCTCAGGAAGGCTAATGACCCCCTTTCAATTACCCTCGACGAAGACCGCCGCCTCTAGAAATTACCTAGCTTTATTGCTTCCCATTCGAACCTTCACAACCCTCACCTCATCACGGAAGGATCTGGCAAAATCCTCCTTCCTCTCAGTCCCAAGGGCCTCCTCCACCGCATCGGCAAGCCAGTCCGAGCACTTGATCCCCAAAGATATAAACCCACTGAAACCGCACTTGATCCCCAAGGATATTGCTACTGTTCATCCTTGGCCACAATCAGGGATCTTATTCTCTAGCGACGGTGCGTGTGGACGCGTCCCGCTAGAGATCGGCATCTGGGTTGTGGGAGGCGCTGGCTAAGCGTAAGATGGAACGTCGTTTTTCCTCCAACCGCAGTACCGATTTACCCATATTCGCCGAAAATGAGAAAGTTTTGGCTTCCACTGAAAACCGACGTTCCATCTTACGCTTAGCCAGCGCCTCCCACAACCCAGATGCCGATCTCTAGCGGGACGCGTCCACACGCACCGTCGCTAGAGAATAAGATCCCTGATTGTGGCCAAGGATGAACAGTAGCAATATCCTTTGCCGTCGAGATGAACGAAGGAAGATGAGGGGAAGGATAACGGTCTTACATGGCCGCCGGAGACAACGAAATCTAGTGGGGTTTTGAAAAGTTTTGAAATTTTTTGAAAAGGAACAGATGAGAGAGAAGAGAGGTTTTTGTGGGAACTTTTAACTTGTGGTTACATGTTGATGGAGAAAAGCAGTGAGGAAGCCATAGAACTCTTTGAGAACTTAAGTGAGAACTCTCAACAATTCCCATCTAAAGGGAGACAAGGACTCAAAGGAAAAGGCACACATGAAGCGAGCACCAATTGTGGAATTCAAGCTCAAATGGCTACCATGGAGAAAAAGCTGGACATGCTCATGAAAGTTATGATTAATCATAACAGTGCTCCTGAGTCATCTCTCATCAATTTGTCCCAACATTATCATGAAGAGGAGTCATCTTCCACCTATTGGCCTCAACAATACCAAGAAGAAGAGTGTCAAAGTCAGTTTGTTGCCAATTACAATTGACAATACATGGAGGATGAGTACACCCACTATCTTGAACAAACAACTACCACACTTAGGAATGAAGAAACTGTTGAGGAAAATTTTTGTTAGCCAAGTTTTGAAGATCATATGGGAGAATGCTTTGATCAATTTTGTGAGCAAGCTATGGTTGAAAATCAAGTGTATGAAAGGAAGGCGGAGCAAACTGAGGATCTAGAGGAGCCACATCAGGACAAAGAAGAGAGCACTAAGACTTTTTCAACATTAGCTCTTATTCCTGAAACACCAAGTGGCTAAGAGAGAAGTCTGTTAGAGCTACCAAATGAGCGAATTGAGGACATTAAGATAGAAAAGCTCCCTGAGTCTTCTTCTTATTTTATTCCAGTCAATGGTGAGAAATTGTTTGAGAAGACTCAGAGTGGTCCATCCTTATATACAGACAATTGGATCCCCTGCAATGAGAAGACATCATTCTTTTTGGTGCAAGAGAAGAAAATACTGGTACTTCAAGTTTAAAGTGTCATAAGTCTGGTTGAAGACATTAAACTTAGCGTTTATGGGAGGCACCCCATAAAATATCCTTTTTATTTCTTTGTTTGTTTGTTTATTTTATTTTATTTTTATTTTGTTTTCCACTATTACTTTAGTGTTTTGTTTTTCAAGGACAAGTGTGCTTGAGTTCAAGTTTGGGGGGAATGCTTTAAGTCAAACCTATTCCAAACAGTTTCATCCATTTCTCGGGTAAGATCTTTCCATGTTATACGCCACATTGAGGACAATGTGTAATTTAAGTTTGGGGTTATGGGGGACACATTTACACACTTGGTCCCACTTTTTGTTTTTGAAAAAAAAAAAAAAATGCATGTTCATGTTGTCTTAAAATTTTGGTTGATCTAAGAATTGTGATTTGATATTCATTGGTTAGCTTAAAATTTTGAACACATGATCTGATGTTGGATTTTTAAGTTTGTTACTTACTTTAGGCATTTGAGAATTCACATGTTTGATCTGCTCTAACACAACCACATTAGCACATGGATTATGGGGTATGACTTGTGGTTTTGATGTGTATGTTTCTATGTTTTGGGTGAAACTGGATGACTTGTTGGTTGGATGCTTTGGCATAATTTAAGAAAAAGAAAAAAAAAATGAATGAAAAAAAAAATGATCATTGATAAACTTTTCACTGAGTAACTGGGCCTCTTGCCTAAAAGCATTGAGTGTTCACGTCAAAAGGTGAAGAAATTTGATTTGGTTAAAATTATGACTAGTTTAGTTTCGTAGCCTTTTTGACTTGAGTTAGTAAGCTCTTAGGGGTGTCTTTACACCTAATGCCCTAAAACCATCTGGTATGGGAGTCATTGGCTCAACACTCGTTATATGAGTCAATTAGAAAGCTTAAGGAAACTAAACATTACAGAGTCAAAAATAAAAGAAAGAAAAAATAAAATTATGCCATTGTTGTTCATTCTGATGGGAAATTCAGTGAAGCTTGAGATGTTGAGACATTGCACATTGGAATCATTTGGAAGTTTTATAGTCTTGTGCTAATTCACTCTTCACTGTTTCGAACTTGTGATGCCTTAACTTGCCTGTTGTAAGTGACTAGACTTTAAATTCCTATTCATTATGAAGATGGAGTTTAACTTTTTAAGCTTTCTAATGAATGAAAATCATGATTTTGAAGTAATACTTTAAGTTTTAGATAACATGAACTGCGCATAATGTTTGTGGGTAACATTCTTGAAAAACTCTCACAAGACTTAACTCGTCCTCTAGGGAAACCTTCATATAATTGAAGTACTACTCAAATTTATGAACTGTGATGGTTTGAAATTGCAACTTGAACTCTTAATCTCTGGATAGTTGTGATGGGTTTGAAAAGGTGTATATACATATATACTGCTCCATCTAGTTCTAGTATTTAGTCATAATCAAGCAGTTAGGCATCTGTTTAATCGCATGTCTCATCTATCACTTGGGTCAGATCTGGTGTTTGTAGCTCACTGTCTAATAATGTAGTATTTCATTGCTTAGGAGGGGTTTTCTAATGAACGTGTAGTCATCTTGTGATGATTTATGTATTTAATAACCTGTTATTGGTGCTCTAGTTTTCCTTAATTTAGATTCATGAGCAGTATCACATTCTTAAACCTCACCAGTATCCGTGGACTAGAAAATTATGGCTCAGGTTTAATATGTCTACACCTTTTTTGGTTTTTTGGCACATCTTCACATTGTTTAGACCCTGGAAATGTAATTTGTGGTTTTAGAATATCCTTACGAAAGAAACACAAATGAGACACATTTTTCCATGAATCTTGTAAGCCTGTCTTCAACAAAAGGACCAGTTTTATGGTTTGGTGAAATACGATGGTATTGAATTTTGACAATTGTAGCTTTGGCCCGGTATCTTTTTGTGTTTTCTTGTATCTCCAAGGGATCTTTGCTATAGGATGCATATGTGCCTTTAAATTCATTCCATGGAAGTGTTTTAGAATAACTTCATTCCATAAGAGGCTTAATGAAGCCTTAATTACTAGTGTTGATGTTTCCTAATTTGAAAGAGATGCATCAACTGTCTGTAATATAATTTTCCTTACTAAGCCAAGTGTTTTCAGATCTGGGCGGATATATGTGATTGACACAAAAACCAATCCAAAGGCTCCGTCATTGCATAAACTTGTTGAGCCTGAAGATATCAGTCAGAAGTTTAGCTTATCCACACACATCCCATTGTCTTGCTTCTGGAGATATAACGGTGTCATGCCTCGGAGATAAAGATGAAAATGCTGTCTTCTCCTTTGATTCCAAATTTAATGTGAAAGGAAGGTTGAGATAATCTTTTACTGTAAGCATGCTAGTTTTGGATAATCTTTTACTGTACTGTAAGCATGCTAGTTTTGGAAAATCTTGTGTCTCATCTATGCTTCTTTTTTTTGTTCAATTTCTTAGATTAATTAATGTTAACAATCTTTTAACATGCAAGACAAGATTGATAATGCACAAGTAACACTGGGAACTTGTCTTAAAGATTTTTGTTCAAAATATAACCTTAGCTCCCTTGAGGTCTATCAGGCAGGAGACACCAGGGCATAGTCCACTGTTTGGCTACGATTTCTGGTACCAACCACGACACAAGACAATGATAAGCTCATCATGGGGTGCCCCTGCTGCTTTCACCAAAGGTTTCAACCATCAGCAACATGCTGATGGTTTATATGGGAGGCATCTACATGTGTACAGCTGGCCAGGGGGCGAACTCTGGATCTTGGCAGTACAGGGCTCTTACCATTGGAGGTGATTGTGTAGAAATTCTACAGCAATGTTTCCTATATCAGAATCTGGCCAATGTTATTATTTGTTATTTTAATTTCTGTTATTTTTGTTGTCAATATTTTATAGTTCTTGACCTACTTTGTCTCAATCTAATGGATTTTGTAGGTAAGGTTCCTCCATGACCCTTCAAAAGATACAGGGTTTGTTGGCTGTGCCTTGACAAGTAACATGGTGCAATTTTTCAAGACCCAAGATGGCTCATGGAGCCACGAGGTATGCATATTATCTATTATGCGATGCAGTAGCGTGCCCCATGTGTCTGTTCACCTTAAATTTTTTCTGTATTGTCTTTTTGTAGGGGCATTGTGGCCCACAGTACCCTGATTAATATTTGCAGAGTTTGCAATATCAATGAAGCCATTGAAGGTGCAAAACTAGATTCTTCCAGAAATGCCTGGGCTTATAACTGATTTTCTGATCTCTCTTGATGATCGTTTTCTGTACTTCATCAACTGGCTTCATGGGGGTGTGAGGCGGTATAACATTGAGGACCCTAAGAATTCTGTATTGACAGACCAAGTATGGGTTGGGGAACTCATACAAAAGGGCAGCCAAATAGTGGCCGAGGGAGAAGACAGTAAAACATTGCAGTTTGACATTCCAGAGATTCAGGTTTGTATGATCTCCGTTGTAGAGTTGAATCTCTTTCTGAGCTAGTTTACTGCTGCATAATATATAATTGATCGAGTGCTTTCTCTAAAAATTTGTCTAACGACTGTCTTAGTTTGGAATATTGCTTATGGGAATTTTAGATAATTCTTGAAACGGCACCTGCATTACAAGTATTTTAACACAGAGATGCATCAGATACTCTGTTTGGCTCTTTAAGTTTCTGGTTTACATCATGATTCCGTAACAAAAACTTATACTTATCGATTGATTAATATATTCATTATTTGGTAATTGACAATGAGATTCAAATTAGTGACCTCCGTTTCATGGGACGTGTTCCTAGCTAGTTGAATTACCCTTCATGGACTACATTTAGTAACCGGAACACCAAGACCATCAAAACCTTGAATGTGTTATTACCATATACTATATGTGAGTGGCTAGACAGTATGTACTTGTTATGAGAAATGCCTTCATCCCATAAAGTGACATTCCTAGTTGAGCTCTCCATTCAACTGATAGGCTGGTGCAAAATATAAGTATTTGAGCATTTCACCATATCTCTGATATTTCATGGTGGTATATAAACTAGTGTAATCATGTGGCTTAGGTGGAAAAAAACCAAAACCATTCTATTTCACATTCTAATCCGATAGTAGTTTTGCTGCATGGAGAACCCTTAATTTACTCTTATTATTTGCTTCAAATTTTCCTTTCAGGGAAATCAATTGAGAGGGGGACCTCAAATGATCCAGTTAAGCTTAGATGGGAAGCGGCTTTATTTCACCAACTCGCTCGTTAGCACATGTGATCGTCAATTTTATCCTGATCTTGTGGAGAAAGGATCCCACATGCTACAGATTGATGTCGACACACAGAAAGGTGGTCTGAAATATTGGCTTCTCAGGTGAACCTGATGGCCCTTCCCTTGCCCATGAGATGAGATATCCTGGTGGTGACTGCACTTCAGATATATGGACTTGAGCAACTTGAATACTTCTTTCTCTAGCAATAAAGGCTAATCTTGCAAGATGTAATAGGGAACAGAGTCTTTGCAAGATGTAATTATCTGTCCGACTTTTACGTTGATTGTGATGACAATCTTTGGTGGATGAAATAATATTTGTAATTCCAATCAAGAAATACAATACGTTGGTGTATATACATTCTAAAATTAAATAAATTGAATTAGTAGCACTAAAGAACACTTTTTTCCCACTTTCACATATCGATCCACCTTCAATGCGGATGATAACTACATGCCTTGTACTCACCACCCTCAAAGCAAGTATGCTTTTGACAATGAAGGGTCCAACTCAATTCTTCTGTTTGTATCCGCCAAAGGAAGGCAGTAACCAACAAATTTTACAATCCATTCCCACAACTAGAAGTCAGCAAGTCAACAAAAACATCCATAATTGTACTAAAAAACACTTGGGGATAGAACTTCAATTGGCTTAAAGATTCTCAATCAAACTCACAATCAGATAGCCTGATGACGGCCGGCCCCACGGAAACTGATATACCCATTGGTCACCACACCACATGCATGTTCAAGCGGAAAGAGGCTAGAGCCAAATTACAAACAAACAGTAACAAACTAATGGAGTCTTCAATTTTATCTTTCAACATAATTGCAAACCCAAACGCGATACCACAGATTTTCAATTTTAAAGCTTTTAAACCCTAAACCCTCAACATTTGGCCGCTTAAAAAGCCTACGAGCCTCACTGTGCTCCATCTATTTACACTAAAATATATCTTTGTTTTCATTATTTTATTAATAAATTCTAATTTCCATTTTCCTTTGGCATTTACTTACTCAGGGCTCTAGGCATGAAGCTCAAAGTATCTCAAAACTCTAGACCCTTCAAAGAAAATACGTAATAGATATTCAACTCAACTTGAATAACTAAACCCTCATTCTTAACCTTTTTTTTTTGGGGGGGGGGAGGGGGGGGCGGCTTTATGAATCCTGTTTTACACTGAAGGTTCCATTCATATAATGTGACTAAGTCCAAAATTGGCTATTAAAACCCTCATCCTTTCTACTGGCTTAGGACAGATTCCACCCAATGTCTCTTCAGAGCGTCCAAATGCGTATTTAGCATGAGATTGGGTCCACTAGTCACCAAATTAACTTCAAAAAACATATCATTCATACAGGGAATTTTGATGGGTATGATGGCAGATGCAAAAAAATCTGTTCAACCCACCCAAAGCAAAACAAAACTAAAAAGAAAAAGAATCTTCACTAAGGAAACACATTGAAACCTAACTATACAAGACTAAGCAATTCACTAGTCTTGGATGAGCAACATTTCCTGTTAACCAATAGTCGTAGTTCTTTTGAACAAATAGAATGATGAAAAAAACCATCAAGTAAAATTGAAAAACCGTGAACCCTAGCTTGGTTGAACAAATAAGTAAGTATAGCAATATAGATGAGAAATGAAGCAAACACGAATTACTACCACATGAGCCAAATTTCCACTCAACAATATTAGTACGAACAAGATCTTCCCAAGGAGGAATTGGCCGTACGCCCTTTAATTACTACTTAAGAACCTTTATTTCTATCATCAACCTACCCCATCTGAATGCAATAATAAAGTGGAATAAGACATATAATGGGGAAAAATAGATCATGAAAACGAAACAAATACAATATTACCAAGTTTTTGGTGAAGTGCAATCCCACAGCTTCTCGCTAGTGCGGCTTCCACTAAGAGCTTTTTGCCAAAAAGTCTTGATGATTCTCTATCCATTTTACTTGCTTAAAAGTAGGAAGGCCATATAGAAACCACATTACTCAAAGCATGAAACCTCTCACCTTCTGCTTCCTTCTTCTCCTTGGCCTTGTCTATCTCTTCAACCCTTCTTCCTTGGCAGCCTCTGCTTACACCCCGTGCAACAGTTTTTTTGCAGAGTGCAATGAAGAAAAGGAGCAGTCGGCGGAGTCTGAGATAAGTCGAAGATTTCTTGCACAGAAATCCATATCATATGGAGCACTTAACAGAGACCGCCCTGCTTGCAACGGCGGAGCTCCTGGTCAATCTTATAGTAACAGTGGAGGTTGTCTCCCTCCCCCAGCTAACCCTCCGAATAGAGGGTGCCCTAAATATTATCGTTGTAGGTCTAGCTCCTGATCGATCTAATCTTCATGGAAGAAGTATGACATGATGATCCAAGCTTCAAACCCATATCTATTTTGCTCCAAATGTTATTACTTGTTGATACAAGTTTTACTTTAAGATTTGTGTAAATCTCCGTTATCATTTGTAATATGCAGTGAACCTATACACGTTTTAATTTAATTTCATATTATTTTCTACCATTTCTTTTTCATTTAATTTTCATTCAAATTCAATAATTAGGTTGATTTGCATCGTTTTGATTCTTTTCATATTTCTTTTGAGCAACGTAATAATTTTGTTTGTCGATTTTACAATGTGCTTATTACTTAGGTTGTCGTTTTACTTTTAATTAATAGCCATCATCTTCTCCATAGTTGGTGTCCACTCGGCTTCAGTAGCCGTCGCGTTGGACCATAAACAACATAACTTATGTAGATTTTTCTATGAAATCGAACCTTTATACCTGACTAACTGGATGTGAATAAATGTAGGTGATAAAGCCTTTATACCTTCAATTCTATTTAGTATTTAAGTAAACTGGTCTAGCCTATTTATTCTCCCTAAAAGGATCATCAAGGCTATTTAACAAAAATTCAACAGTTTCTTGTGTAATGGCTTTGATCAATCTGCTCTAAGAGCAAAGGCAATCAATTTGATAAACTCTCTTGACTCCCTTCTAAATCAGATCAGTTTACTACACCTGACACTTGAAAAGCCATTAGTTTCAAACTAACAGAGGCAGCCTGGTGGAACATTGTCCGGTTATCATGTGCAATTCCAGGGTATGATTCCATATTTTGAATGTGGTTTTACTAAACATTTGTGAAGGGAAGTAATGAGAAAGTGTTGCGAGTATTCCTGCCAATAATTTGGGAAGAATTCTAGACTAGGGATTGAAGAATCTAAAAGGCAAAAATCTTAAGGGCTGTAACATGCAAACTTGCAGTGGGTGCCATAGTGTACATATTTGGTTATAAAGGAGCTGCAAGATTTTTCCAAGCCAAGTTAGTTCTGAAAACAGCATATTGAAGACCATCTCATGGAATGTCTCTACTATAGTTCCAAGTTACCACGTCTGATCCTAATAATGATATTGAAAACAACATCATCATAAACAACAACAACAAAAGAAGAACAATTTAAAAAAGATAATAATAATAATAAAAATACTAGCGATCCCTTAAAAAAACAAAATATGACCAGATTCCAGTTTCAGTGGGGGTTTGCAAAGTGTTCACCTCCTATGTACGTGGAAAGAGGGAATTACCCCTTCTTCCCCTTCTTCCCCACTGCCTCCAAGAGTTGGCATATCGCCTCCCCTTGATGCATCAAATCAGCTTCAATTGACTCCAACCGAGCAATCTCACGATGAAAGTCCTTCAATTTAGCATCAATTGAATTCAACGAGCTCATAACTTTTGCCATGGGGGTAGCTGCAGGACGAAAGCACATGTCAATAACCTCTGCCGCCTGCATTGTTCCCACTGGTACAATGACTGTGGAGACTACAAACTTCACATAGCCAGCTGTTTTTCTCGTCGTCTGCCACATAGAAAAGAAAAAAGATAGTTAGGATACAAAAGGAAAACCCCATGTTAAATCGATAATAACATAAAGCCGCAACATGAGAATCAGAATCCTACTACTCCAGTGATAGTGGAGACTGCAACCATCACATTGCTAGCTGTTTTTCTCATCTTCTGATACATAGAAAAGAAAAAAAATAGTCAGGATACAAAAGGAAACCCCCATGCTAAATTGATAATAACATAATGCCGCAACATGAAATTCATAATCCCAAAAGGGGGAAAAAAGATGATTCTTAACATAAAAAATTGGTTAAATCTGTACCTATTTGATAATTAACAGAGTCAAAATAAACAAATCAAATCCAAACAGAGCCAAACACCGGCAAAACAAGCCATATTTTCTCAGCAACCAAACAAAGCCAAAAATCCGAAAGAAACCCAGAAAGAGAGAGTCCATACCTGGCCGATAGTGCTCATTGCTGGCTGGAGTGAGAGAGAGACGGTCCGATGGAGGGGAGCGAGAGGGAGCACGGTGGTCACGGAGCGAGAGAGGGAGAAGAAGCGGGAAAGAGAAAGTCAGAGAGAGAGAGAGAGGCCGGGTGTTGGAAGAGAAAAACAAGAAGAGAACGCGGGAACTGGGAAGGGAATGGGGCCAATGCGATAGAGGGTGCCTTAAATATTATCGTTGTAGGTCTAGCTCCTGATCGATCTAATCTTCATGGAAGAAGTATGACATGATGATCCAAGCTTCAAACCCATATCTATTCTGCTCCAAATGTTATTACTTGTTGATACAAGTTTTACTTTAAGATTTGTGTAAATCTCCGTTATCATTTGTAATATGCAGTGAACCTATACAAGTTTTAATTTAATTCGTATTATTTTCTACCATTTCTTTTTCATTTAATTTTCATTCAAATTCAATAATTAGGTTGATTTGCATCGTTTTGATTCTTTTCATATTTCTTTTGAACAACTTAATAATTTTGTTTGTCGATTTTACAATTTCCTTATTACTTAGGCTGTCGTTTTACTTTTAATTAATAGTCATCGTCTTCTCCATAGCTGGTGTCCACTCGGCTTCAATAGCCATCGCGCTGGACCATAAACAACATAGCTTATGTAGATTTTTTTATGACATCGAACCTTTATACCTGACCAACTGGATGTGAATAAACGTAGGTGATAAAGCCTTTATACCTTCAATTCTATTTAGTATTCAAGTATACTGGTCCAGCCTCTTTATTCTCCCTAAAAGGATCATCAAGGCTATTCAACAAAAATTCAACAATTTCCTATGTAATGGCTCTGATCAATCAGCTCTAAGAGCGAAGGCAATCAATTTGATAAACCCTCTTGGCTCCCTTCTAAATCAGATCAGTTTACTACACCTGACACTTGAAAAGCCATTAGTTTCAAACGACCAGAGGCAGCCTGGTGGAACATTGTCCGGTTATCATGTGCAATTCCAGGGTATGATTCCATACTTTCAATGTGGTTTTACTAAACTTTTGTGAATGGAAGTAATGAGAAAGTGTTGCGGGTATTCCTATCACTAATTGGGGAAGAATTCTAGACTAGGGATTGAAGAATCTAAAAGGCAAAAATCTTAAGGGCTGTAATATGCAAACTTGCAGTGAGTGCCATAGTGTACATATTTGGTTACAAAGGAGCTGCAAGATTTTTCCAAGCCAAGTTAGTTCTGAAGACAGCATATTGATGACCATCTCATGGAATGTCTCTACTATAGTTCCAAGTTACCACGTCTGATCCTAATAATGATATTGAAAACAACATCATCCTAAACAACAACGACAAAAGAACAATTTTAAAAAGATAATAATAATAACAATAATAAAAATACTAGCGATCCCTTAAAAAAACAAAATATGACTAGATACCACATTCAGTGGGGGTTTCCAAAGTGTCCACCTCCTATGTACGTGGAAAGAGGGAATTACCCCTTCTTTCCCTTCTTCCCCATTGCTTACAAGAGTTGGGATATCGCTTCCCCTTAATGCTTCAAATCAACTTCGATTGACTCCAACCGGACAATCTCACGATGAAAGTCATTCAATTTAGCATAATTGAATTCAACGAGCTCATAACTTTTACCGTGGGGGTAGCTGCAGGACGAAAGCACATGTCAATAACCTCTGCCGCCTGCACTATTCCCACTGCTACAATGACTGTGGACGCTGCAAACTTCACATAGCCAACTATTTTTCTCATTGTATGCTACATAGAAAAGAAAAAAGATAGTCAGGATACAAAAGGAAAACCCCAAGCAAAATCGATAATAACATAATGCCGCAACATGAGAATCAGAATCCCACTGCTCCAGTGATTGTGGATCCCACTGCTCTAGTGATTGTGGAGACTGCAACCATCACATTGCTAGCAGTTTTTCTCATCTTCTGCTACATAGAAAAGAAAAAAAAATAGTCAGGATACAAAAGGAAAACTCCACGCTAAATCGATAATAACATAATGCCGCAACATGAGATTCAAAATCCTAAAATGGGGAAAAAAGATGATTCTTAACAGAAAAAATTGGTTAAATGTATACCTATTTTTGATAATTAACAGATTCAAAATAAACAAATCAAATCCAAACAGAGCTAAACACAGGCAAAACAAGCCACATTTTCTCAGCAACCAAACAGAGCCAAAATCCCAAATAAACCCAGAAAGAGAGAGTCCATACCTGGTCGATAGTGCTCATTGTTGGTTGGAGCGAGGGAGAGACGATCCGACGGAAGGGAGCGAGAGGGAGCACGGATGTCACGGAGCGAGAGAGGGAGAAGAAGTGGGAAACAGAAAGTCAGAGAGAGAGAGAGAGGCCGGGTGTTGGAAGAGAAAAACGAGAAGAGAACGCGGGAACTGGGAAGGGAATGAGGCCAATGCGATTGAGGGTGCCCTAAATATTATCGTTGTAGGTCTAGCTCCTGATCGATCTAATCTTCATGGAAGAAGTATGACATGATGATCCAAGCTTCAAACCCATATCTATTATGCTCCAAATTTTATTACTTATTGATACAAGTTTTACTTTAAGATTTGTGTAAATCTCCGTTATCATTTGTAATATGTAGTGAACCTATACAAGTTTTAATTTAATTTCATATTATTTTCTACCATTTATTTTTCATTTAATTTTCATTCAAATTCAATAATTAGGTTGATTTGCATTGTTTTGATTCTTTTCATATTTATTTTGAGCAACTTAATAATTTTATTTGTCGATTTTACAATTTGCTTATTACTTACGTTGTCGTTTTACTTTTAATTAATAGCCATCATCTTCTCCATAGCTGGTGTCCACTCGGCTTCAGTAGCCGTCACGCTGGACCATAAACAACATAACTTATATAGATTTTTCTATGAAATCGAACCTTTATACCTAACCAACTGAATGTGAATAAACGTAGGTGATAAAGCCTTTATACCTTCAATTCTATTTAGTATTCAAGTATACTGGTCCAACCTCTTTATTCTCCCTAAAAGGATCATCAAGGCTATTCAACAAAAATTCAACAGTTTCTTGTGTAATGGCTCTGATCAATCTGCTCTAAGAGCAAAGGCAATCAATTTGATAAACTCTCTTGGCTCCATTCTAAATCAGATCAGTTTACTACACTTGACACTTGAAAAGCCATTAGTTTCAAACTACCAGAGGCAGCCTGGTGGAACATTGTCCGGTTATCATGTGCAATTCCAGGATATGATTCCATACTTTGAATGTGGTTTTACTAAACATTTGTGAAGGGAAGTAATGAGAAAGTGTTGCGGGTATTCCTGCCACTAATTGGGGAAGAATTCTAGACTAGGGATTGAAGAATCTAAAAGACAAAAATCTTAAGGGCTGTAATATGCAAACTTGCAGTGGGTGCCATAGTGTACATATTTGGTTACAAAGGAGCTTCAAGTTTTTTCCAAGCCAAGCTAGTTCTGAAGACAGCATATTGAAGACCATCTCATGAAATGTCTCTACTATAGTTCCAAGTTAACACGTCTGATCCTAATAATGATATTGAAAACAACATCATCATAAAGAACAACAACAAAAGAAGAACAATTTAAAAAGATAATAATAATAATAATAATACTAGCGATCCCTTAAAAAAACAAAATATGACCAGATTCCATTTTCAGTGGGGGTTTGCAAAATGTCCACCTCCTATGTACGTGGAAAGAAGGAATTACCCCTTCTTCCCCTTCTTCCCCACTGCTTCCAAGAGTTGGGATATCGCCTCCCCTTGATGCTTCGAATCAGCTTCAATTGACTCCAACCGGGCAATCTTACGATGAAAGTCCTTCAATTTAGCATCAATTGAATTCAATGAGCTCATAACTTTTGCCGTGGGGGTAGCTGCAGGATGAAAGCACATGTCAATAACCTCTGCCGCCTGCACTGTTCCCACTACTACAATGACAGTGAAGACTGCAAACTTCACATAGCCAGCTGTTTGTCTTATCGTCTGCTACATAGAAAAGAAAAAAGATAGTCAAGATACCAAAGGAAAACCCCATGCTAAATCGATAGTAACATAATGCCGCAACATGAGAATCAGAATCCTACTGCTCCAGTGATTGTGGAGACTGCAACCATCACATTGCTAGCTGTTTTTTCTCATCTTCTGCTACATAGAAAAGGAAAAAAAAAAATAGTCAGGATACAAAAGGAAAACCCCATGCTAAATCGATAATAACATAATGTCGCAACATGAGAATCAAAATCCCACTGCTCCAGTGATTGTGGATCCCACTGCTCTAGTGATTGTGAAGACTGCAACCATCACATTGCTAGCTGTTTTTCTCATCTTCTACTATATAGAAAAGAAAAAAAAAATAGTCAGGATACAAAAGGAAAACCCCATGGTAAATAGATAATAACATAATGCCGCAACATGATATTCATAATCCTAAAAGGGGAAAAAAAGATGATTCTTAACAGAAAAAATTGGTTAAATCTATACCTATTTGATAATTAACAGAGTCAAAATAAACAAATCAAATCCAAACATAGCCAAACACCGGCAAAACAAGCCACATGTTCTAAGCAACCAAACAAAGCCAAAAATCCCAAATAAACCCAGAAAGAGAGAGTCCATACCTGGCCGATAGTGCTCATTGCTGGCTGGAGCGAGAAAGAGACGGTCCGACGGATGGGAGCGAGAGGGAGCACGGTGTTCACGGAGTGAGAGAGGGAGAAGAAGCGGGAAAGAGAAAGTCAGAAAGAGAGAGAGTCCGGATGTTGGAAGAGAAAAACGAGAAGAGAACGCGGGAACTGGGAAAGGAATGGGGCCAATGCGCAACGGTTACGTGAGAGCAATAACAACAGCTTCTTTAATTTTTCCTAGATTTAGGGCACAAAACTACTTTTCAGTTATTATTTTCGCATTTACCCAGCACGTGAGAAAAATAAAACGCAAAGTACTCACCCAAGCTGAAACGACGTCGTTTTGGCCATATTTTTAAAAGGAAAATTAAATTTTTTTTTTAAAAAAAAAAAAAAAAGAAAGAAGAAGAAGAAAAAGAAATCGGGGGTGGCTCCAGGGGTGGCTCCGTGGGTGGTTGGATCTACCCCCACTTCCAGTTTGGTCGAACCACCCCCATGGCCAAGGGGGTGGTCCGGCCACCCTAGAAAGGCCACACACAAGAAAAAAAAAAAAAAGGAATGGGTTTTAGTCTTTTGGGAGTGGCCGAACCACCCCCAAGGGCCTAAGGTAGTTTCGGCCACCCCTATACCAATAGTAGGAGTGCGGGTTTGCAAAGTGTCCACCTTCTATGTACGTGGAAAGAGGGAACTACCCCTTCTTCCCCTTCTTCCCCACTGCTTCCAAGAGTTGGGATATCGCCTCCCCTTGATGCTTCAAATCAGCTTCAATTGACTCCAGCCGGGCAATCTCACGATGAAAGTCCTTCAATTTAGCATCAATTGAATTCAACGAGCTCATAACTTAGCTGCAAGACGAAAGCACATGTCAATAACCTCTGCCACCTGCACTGTTCCCACTGCTACAATAACTGTGGAGACTGCGAACTTCAAATAGCCATATGTTTTTCTCATCGTCTGCTACATAGAAAAGAAAAAAAATAGTCAGGATACAAAAGGAAAACCACATGCTAAATCGATAATAACATAATGCCGCAACATGAGAATCAGAATCCCATTGCTCCAGTGATTGTGGATCCCACTGCTCCAGTGATTGTGGAGACTGCAACCATTACATTGCTAGCTGTTTTTCTCATTTTCTGTTATGTAGAAAAGAAGAAAAAAATAGTCAAGATACAAAAGGAAAACCCCATGCTAAATCGATAATAACATAATGCCGCAACATGAGAATCAAAATCCCACTGCTCCAGTGATTGTGGATCCCACTGCTCTAGTGATTGTGAAGACTGCAACCATCACATTGCTAGCTATTTTTCTCATCTTCTGCTATATAGAAAAGAAAAAAAAAATAGTCAGGATACAAAAGGAAAACCCCATGGTAAATCGATAAAAACATAATGCCGCAACATGGGATTCATAATCCTAAAAGGGGAAAAAAATATGATTCTTAACAGAAAAAATTGGTTAAATCTATACCTATTTGATAATTAAAAGAGTCAAAATAAACAAATCTAATCCAAACAGAGCCAAACACTGGCAAAACAAGCCACATTTTCTCCGCAACCAAACAAATCCAAAAATCCCAAATAAACCCAAAAAGAGAGAGTTCATACCTGGCCGATAGTGCTCATTGCTAGCTAGAGCGAGAGAGAGACGGTCCGACGGAGGGGAGCGAGAGGGAGCACGGTGGTCATGGAGCGAGAGAGGGAGAAGCGGGAAAGAGAAAGTCAGAGAGAGAGAGAGAGGCCGGGTGTTGGAAGAGAAAAACGAGAAGAGAACGCGGGAACTAGGAAGGGAATGGGGCCAATGCGCGACGGCTACGTGAGAGCAATAACTGCAGCTTCTTTGATTTTCCCTAGATTTTGGGCACAAAACTACTTTTTGGTTATTATTTTCGCATTTTTGCATCATGTGAGTAAAATGAAACGCAAAGCCAAATTTACCTTTCATTCTAAAACTACAATACTCACCCAAGCCGAAACGACGTTGTTTTGGCCATCTTTTTAAAAGGAAAATTAAATTTTTAAAAAAAAAAGAAAGAAGAAGAAGAAGAAAAAGAAATCGGGGGTGGCTCCAGGGGTGGCTCCGTGGGTGGTTGGAGCTACCCCCACTGCCAGTTTGGTCGAACCACCCTCATGGCCAAGGTGGTGGTCCGGCCACCCTAAAAAGGCCACCAAAAAAAAAAAAAGGTATGGGTTTTTGTCTTTTGGGAGTGGCCGGACCACTCCCAAGGGGCTAAGGTATTTTCGGCCACCCCTATACCAGTCGTAGGAGTGGGGGTTTGCAAAGTGTCCACCTCCTATATACGTGGAAAGAGGGAATTACCCATTCTTCCCCTTCTTCCCCACCACTTCCAAGAGTTGGGATATCGCCTCCCCTTGATGCTTCAAATTAGCTTCAATTGACTCCAACCAGGCAATCTCACGATGAAAGTCCTTCAATTTTGCATCAATTGAATTCAACGAGCTCATAACTTTTGCCGCGGGGGTAGCTGCAGGACGAAAGCAAATGTCAATAACCTCTGCCGCCTGCACTGTTCCCACTGCTACAATCACTGTGGAGACTGCAAACTTCACATAGCCAACTGTTTTTCTCATTGTCTGCTACATAGAAAAGAAAAAAATTAGTCAGGATATAAAAGGAAAACCCCATGCTAAATCGATAATAACATAATGCCGCAACATGAGAATCAGAATCCCATTGCTCCAGTGATTGTGGATCCCACTACTCCAGTGATTGTGAAGACTGCAACCATCACATTACTAGCTATTTTTCTCATCTTCTATTACGTAGAAAAGAAAAAAAAAAATAGTCAAGATACAAAAGGAAAAACCCATGCTAAATCGATAATAACATAATGCCGCAACATGAGAATCAAAATCCCACTGCTCCAGTGATTGTGGATCCCACTGCTCTAGTGATTGTGAAGACTGCAACCATCACATTGCTAGCTGTTTTTCTCATCTTCTGCTACATAGAAAAGAAAAAAAAATAGTCAGGATACAAAAGGAAAACCACATGGTAAATCGATAATAACATAATGCCGCAACATGAGATTCATAATCCTAAAAGGGGAAAAAAAGATGATTCTTAACAGAAAAAATTGGTTAAATCTATACGTATTTCATAATTAACAGAGTCAAAATAAACAAATCAAATCCAAACATAGCCAAACACCGGCAAAACAAGCCACATGTTCTCAGCAACCAAACAGAGCCAAAAATCCCAAATAAACCCAGAAAGAGAGAGTCCATACCTGGCCGATAGTGCTCATTGCTGGCTGGAGCGAGAAAGAGATGGTCCGACAGATGGGAGGGAGAGGGAGCACGATAGTCACGGAGCGAGAGAGGGAGAAGAAGCGGGAAAGAGAAAGTCAGAGAGAGAGAGAGTCCGGATGTTGGAAGAGAAAAACGAGAAGAGAACGCGGGAACTGGGAAGGGAATGGGGCCAATGCGCAACGGTTACATGAGAGCAATAACAACAGCTTCTTTAATTTTCCCTAGATTTAGGGCACAAAACTACTTTTCGGTTATTATTTTCGCATTTACGCAGCCCGTGAGAAAAATAAAACGCAAAGCCAAAAAAAGGAATGGGTTTTAGTCTTTTGGGAGTGGCCGGACCACCCCCAAGGGCCTAAGGTAGTTTCGGCCACCCCTATACCAGTCGTAGGAGTAGGGGTTTGCAAAGTGTCCACCTCCTATGTACGTGGAAAGAGGGAACTACTACCCCTTCTTCCCCTTCTTCCCCACTGCTTCCAAGAGTTGGGATATCGCCTCCCCATGATGCTTCAAATCAGCTTCAATTGACTCCAGCCAGGCAATCTCACGATGAAAGTCCTTCAATTTAATATCAATTGAATTCAACGAGCTCATAACTTTTGCCGTGGGGGTAGTTGCAGGACGAAAGCACATGTCAATAACCTCTGCCGCCTGCACTGTTCCCACTGCTACAATGACTGTGGAGACTGCGAACTTCAAATAGCCAGCTATTTTTCTCATTATCTGCTACATAGAAAAGAACAAAAAAATAGTCAGGATACAAAAGGAAAACCACATGCTAAATCAATAATAACATAATGCCGCAACATGAGAATCAGAATCCCATTGCTCCAGTGATTGTGGAGACTGCAACCATCACATTGCTAGCTGTTTTTCTCATCTTCTGCTACATAGAAAAGAAAAAAAAAAAAAGTAAGGATACAAAAGGAAAACCTCATGCTAAATCGATAATAACATAATGCTGCAACTTGAGATTCATAATCCTAAAAGGGGGAAAAAAGATGATTCTTAACAGAAAAAATTGGTTAAATCTATACCTATTTCATAATTAACATAGTCAAAATAAACAAATCAAATCCAAACAGAGCCAAACACCGGCAAAACAAGCCACATTTTCTCAGCAACCAAACAGAGCCAAAAATCCCAAATAAACCCAGAAAGAGAGTCCATACCTGGCCGATATTGCTCATTGTTGGCTGGAGCGAGAGAGAGACGGTCCGACGGAGGAGAGTGAGAGGGAGCACGGTGGTCACGGAGCGAGAGTGGGAGAAGAAGTGGGAAAGTGAAAGTCAGAGAGAGAGAGAGAGGCTGGGTGTTGGAAGAGAAAAACGATAAGAGAACAAGGGAACTGGGAAGGGAATGGGGCCAATGCGCGACGACTACGTGAGAGCAATAATAGCAACTTCTTTGATTTTCCCTAGATTTAGGGCACAAAACTACTTTTTGGTTATTATTTTCGCATTTACGCAGTACCTGAGAAAAATAAAACGTAAAGCCAAATTTACCTTTCATTCTAAAACTACAATACTCACCCAAGCCGAAACGACGTCGTTTTGGCCATCTTTTAAAAAGGAAAATTAAATTGAAAANGTTGATACAAGTTTTACTTTAAGATTTGTGTAAATCTCCGTTATCATTTGTAATATGCAATGAACCTATACAAGTTTTAATTTAATTTCATATTATTTTCTACCATTTCTTTTTCATTTAATTTTCATTCAAATTCAATAATTAGGTTGATTTGCATCGTTTTGATTCTTTTCATATTTCTTTTGAGCAACTTAATAATTTTGTTTGTCGATTTTACAATTTGCTTATTACTTAGGCTGTTGTTTTACTTTTAATCAATAGCCATCGTCTTCTCCATAGTTGGTGTCCACTCGGCTTCAGTAGCCGTCGCGCTGGACCATAAACATCATAACTTATGTAGATTTTTCTATGAAATCGAACCTTTATACCTGACCAATGTGAATAAACGTAGGTGATAAAGCCTTTATACCTTCAATTCTATTTAGTATTCAAGTATACTGGTCCAGCCTCTTTATTCTCCCTAAAAGGATCATCAAGGCTATTCAACAAAAATTCAACAGTTTCCTGTGTAATGGCTCTGATCAATTTGCTCTAAGAGCAAAGGCAATCAATTTGATAAACCCTCTTGGCTCCCTTCTAAATCATATCAGTTTACTACACCTGACACTTGAAAAGCCATTAGTTTCAAACTACCAGAGGCAGCCTGGTGGAACATTGTCCGGTTATCATGTGCAATTCCAGGGTATGATTCCATACTTTGAATGTGGTTTTACTAAACATTTGTGAAGGGAAGTAATGAGAAAGTGTTGCGGGTATTCCTGCCACTAATTGGGGAAGAATTCTAGACTAGGGATTGAAGAATCTAAAAGGCAAAAATCTTAAGGGCTGTAATATGCAAACTTGCAGTGGGTGCCATAGTGTACATATTTGGTTACAAAGGAGCTGCAAGATTTTTTCAAGCCAAGTTAGTTTTGAAGACAGCATATTGAAGACCGTCTCATGGAATGTCTCTATTATAGTTCCAATTTACCAAGTCTGATCCTAATAATGATATTGAAAACAACATCATTATAAACAACAACAACAACAACAAAAGATGAACAATTTAAAAAAGATAATAATAATAATAATAATAAAAATACTAGCGATCCCTTAAAAAAACAAAATATGACCAGATTTCATTTTCAGTGGGGGTTTGCAAAGTGTCCACCTCCTATGTACGTGGAAAGAGGGAATTACCCCTTCTTCCCCACTGCTTCCAAGAGTTGGGATATCGCCTCCCCTTGATGCTTCAAATCAGCTTCAATTGACTCCAACCAGGCAATCTCACGATGAAAGTCCTTCAATTTAGGATCAATTGAATTCAATGAGCTCATAACTTTTGCCGTGGGGGTAGCTGCAGGACAAAAGCACATGTCAATAACATCTGCCGCCTACACTGTTCCCAATGCTACAATGACTGTGGAGACTGCAAACTTCACATATCCAACTGTTTTTCTCATCGTCTGCTACATAGAAAAGAAAAAAAAATAGTCAGGATACAAAAGGAAAACCCCATGCTAAATCGATAATAACATAATGCCGCAACATCAGAATCAGAATCCCACTGCTCCAGTGATTATGGATCCCACTACTCCAGTGATTGTGGAGACTGCAACCATCACATTGCTAGCTGTTTTTCTCTTCTTCTGCTACATAGAAAAGAAAAAAAAATAGTCAGGATACAAAAGGAAAACCCCATGCTAAATCGATAATAACATAATGCCGCAACATGAGACTCATAATCCTAAAAGGGGGAAAAAAGATGATTCTTAACAGAAAAAATTGGTTAAATCTATACCTATTTGATAATTAATAGAGTCAAAATAAACAAATCAAATCCAAACAGAGCCGAATACTGGCAAAACAAGCCATATTTTCTCAGCAACCAAACAGAGCCAAAAATCCCAAATAAACCCAGAAAGAGAGAGTCCATACCTGGCCGATAGTGCTCATTGCTGGCTGGAATGAGAGAGAGACGGTCCGATGGAGGGGAGCGAGAGGGAGCACGGTGGTCATGGAGCGAGAGAGGGAGAAGAAGCGGGAAAGAGAAAGTCAGAGAGAGAGAGAGAGAGGCCGGGTGTTGGAAGAGAAAAACGAGAAGAGAACGCGGAAACTGGGAAGGGAATGGGGCCAATGCGATACGGCTACGTGAGAGCAACAACAACAACTTCTTTGATTTTCCCTAGATTTAGGGCACAATACTACTTTTTGCTTATTATTTTTGCAGTTACGCAGCACGTGAGAAAAATAAAACCGAAAGCCAAATTTACCTTTCACTCTAGACCCTTCAAAGAAAATACGTAGTAGATATTCAACTCAACTTGAATAACTAAACCCTCATTCTTAACCTTTTTTTTTTGGGGGGGGGGAGGGTGGGGCGGCTTTATGAATCCTGTTTTACACTGAAGGTTCCATTCATATAATGTGACTAAGTCCAAAATTGGCTATTAAAACCCTCATCCTTTCTACTGGCTTAGGACAGATTCCACCCAATGTCTCTTCAGAGCGTCCAAATGCGTATTTAGCATGAGATTGGGTCCACTAGTCACCAAATTAACTTCAAAAAACATATCATTCATACAGGGAATTTTGATGGGTATGATGGCAGATGCAAAAAAATCTGTTCAACCCACCCAAAGCAAAACAAAACTAAAAAGAAAAAGAATCTTCACTAAGGAAACACATTGAAACCTAACTATACAATACTAAGCAATTCACTAGTCTTGGATGAGCAACATTTCCTGTTAACCAATAGTTGTAGTTCTTTTGAACAAATAGAATGATGAAAAAAACCATTAAGTAAAATTGAAAAACCATGAACCCTAGCTTGGTTGAACAAATAAATAAGTATAGCAATATAGATGAGAAATGAAGCAAACACGAATTACTACCACTTGAGCCAAATTTCCAATCAACAATATTGGTACGAACAAGATCTTCCCAAGGAGGAATTTGTCGTACGCCCTTTAATTACTACTTAAGAACCTTTATTTCTATCATTAACCTCCCCCATCTGAATGCAATAATAAAGTGGAATAAGACATATAATGGGGAAAAATAGGTCATGAGAACGAAACAAATACAATATTACCAAGTTTTTGGTGAAGTGCAATCCCACTGCTTCTCACTAGTGCGACTTCCACTATGGGCTTTTTGCCAAAAAGTTTTGATGATTCTCTATCCATTTTACTTGCTTAAAAGTAGGAAGGCCATATAGAAACCACATTACTCAAAGCATGAAGCCTCTCACCTTCTGCTTCCTTCTTCTCCTTGGCCTTGTCTAGATCTTCAACCCTTCTTCCTTGGCAGCCTCTGCTTACACCCCGTGCAATAGTTCGATTGCAGAGTGCAATGAAGAAAAGGAGCAGTTGATGGAGTCTGAGATAAGTCGAAGATTTCTTGCATAGAAATCCATATCATATGGAGCACTTAACAGAGACCGCCCTGCTTGCAACGGCGGAGCTCCTGGTCAATCTTATAGTAACAGTGGAGGTTGCCTCCCTCCCCCAGCTAACCCTCCGGATAAAGGGTACCCTAAATATTATCGTTGTAGGTCTAGCTCCTGATCGATCTAATCTTCATGGCAGAAGTATGACATGATGATCCAAGCTTCAAACCCATATCTATTCTGCTCCAAATGTTATTACTTATTGATACAAGTTTTACTTTAAGATTTGTGTAAATCTCCGTTATCATTTGTAATATGCAATGAACCTATACAAGTTTTAATTTAATTTCATATTATTTTCTACCATTTCTTTTTCATTTAATTTTCATTCAAATTCAATAATTAGGTTGATTTGCATCGTTTTGATTCTTTTCATATTTCTTTTGAGCAACTTAATAATTTTGTTTGTCAATTTTACAATTTGCTTATTACTTAGGTTGTCGTTTTACTTTTAATTAATAGCCATCGTCTTCTCCATAGCTGGTGTCCACTCGGCTTCAGTAGCCATCGCGCTGGACCATAAACAACATAACTTCATGGAAGAAGTATGACATGATGATCCAAGCTTCAAACCCATATCTATTCTGCTCCAAATGTTATTACTCATTGATACAAGTTTTACTTTAAGATTTGTGTAAATCTCCGTTATCATTTGTAATATGCAATGAACCTATACAAGTTTTAATTTAATTTCATATTATTTTCTACCATTTCTTTTTCATTTAATTTTCATTCAAATTCAATAATTAGGTTGATTTGCATCGTTTTGATTCTTTTCATATTTCTTTTGAGCAACTTAATAATTTTGTTTGTCAATTTTACAATTTGCTTATTACTTAGGTTGTCGTTTTACTTTTAATTAATAGCCATCGTCTTCTCCATAGCTGGTGTCCACTCGGCTTCAGTAGCCATCGCGCTGGACCATAAACAACATAACTTCATGGAAGAAGTATGACATGATGATCCAAGCTTCAAACCCATATCTATTCTGCTCCAAATGTTATTCCTCGTTGATACAAGTTTTACTTTAAGATTTGTGTAAATCTCCGTTATCATTTGTAATATGCAGTGAACCTATACAAGTTTTAATTTAATTTCATATTATTTTCTACCATTTCTTTTTCATTTAATTTTCATTCAAATTCAATAATTAGGTTGATTTGCATCGTTTTGATTCTTTTCATATTTCTTTTGAGCAACTTAATAATTTTGTTTGTCGATTTTACAATTTGCTTATTACTTAGGCTGTTGTTTTACTTTTAATCAATAGCCATCGTCTTCTCCATAGTTGGTGTCCACTCGGCTTCAGTAGCCGTCGCGCTGGACCATAAACATCATAACTTATGTAGATTTTTCTATGAAATCGAACCTTTATACCTGACCAATGTGAATAAACGTAGGTGATAAAGCCTTTATACCTTCAATTCTATTTAGTATTCAAGTATACTGGTCCAGCCTCTTTATTCTCCCTAAAAGGATCATCAAGGCTATTCAACAAAAATTCAACAGTTTCATGTGTAATGGCTCTGATCAATTTGCTCTAAGAGCAAAGGCAATCAATTTGATAAACCCTCTTGGCTCCCTTCTAAATCAGATCAGTTTACTACACCTGACACTTGAAAAGCCATTAGTTTCAAACTACCAGAGGCAGCCTGGTGGAACATTGTCTGGTTATCATGTGCAATTCCAGGGTATGATTCCATACTTTGAATGTGGTTTTACAAAACATTTGTGAAGGAAAGTAATGAGAAAGTGTTGCGGGTATTCCTGCCACTAATTGGGGAAGAATTTTAGACTAGGGATTGAAGAATCTAAAGGGCAAAAATCTTAAGGGCTGTAATATGCAAACTTGCAATGGGTGCCATAGTGTACATATTTGGTTACAATGGAGCTGCAAGATTTTTCCAAGCCAAGTTAGTTCTAAAGACAACATATTGAAGACCATCTCATGGAATGTCTCTACTATAGTTCCAAGTTACCAAGTCTAATCCTAATAATGATATTGAAAACAACATCATCATAAACAACAACAACAAAAGAAGAACAATTTAAAAAAGATAATAATAATAATAAAATACTAGCGATCCCTTAAAAAAAAAATATATGACCAGATTCCATTTTCAGTGGGGGTTTGCAAAGTGTCCACCTTCTATGTACGTGGAAAGAGGGAATTACCCCTTCTTCCCCACTGCTTCCAAGAGTTGGGATATCGCCTCCCCTTGATGCTTTAAATCAGCTTCAATTGACTCCAACCAGACAATCTCACGATGAAAGTCCTTCAATTTAGGATCAATTGAATTCAACGAGCTCATAACTTTTGCCGTGGGGGTAGCTGCAGGACGAAAGCACATGTCAATAACCTTTGCCACCTGCACTGTTCCCACTGCTACAATGACTGTGGAGACTGCAAACTTCACATAGCCAGCTGTTTTTCTCATCGCCTGCTACATAGAAAAGAAAAAAAAAAAAGTCAGGATACAAAAGAAAAACCCCATGCTAAATCGATAATAACATAATGCCGCAACATGAGAATCAGAATCCCACTGCTCCAGTGATTGTGGAGACTGCAACCATCACATTGCTAGCTGTTTTTCTCATCTTCTGGTACATAGAAAAGAAAAAAAATAGTCAAGATACAAAAGGAAAACCCCATGCTAAATCGATAATAACATAATGCCGCAACATGAGATTCATAATCCTAAAAGGGGGAAAAAAAGATGATTCTTAACAGAAAAAATTGGTTAACGCTATACCTATTTGATAATTAACATAGTCAAAATAAACAAATCAAATCCAAACAGAGCCAAACACCGGCAAAACAAGCTACATTTTCTCAGCAACCAAACAGAGCCAAAAATCCCAAATAAACCCAGAAAGAGAGAGTCCATATCTAGCCGATAGTGCTCATTGCTGGCTGGAGCGAGAGAGAGACGGTCCGACGGAGGGGAGCGAGAGGGAGCACGGTGGTCGCGGAGCGAGAGAGGGAGAAGAAGCGGGAAAGAGAAAGTCAGAGAGAGAGAGAGAGAGAGGACGGGTGTTGGAAGAGAAAAACGAGAAGAGAACGCGGGAACTGGGAAGGGAATGGGGCCAATGCGCGACGGCTACGTGAGAGCAATAACAACAGCTTCTTTGATTTTCCCTCTTTATCTAGGGCACAAAACTACTTTTTGGTTATTATTTTAGCATTTATGTCGCACGTGAGAAAAATAAAATGCAAAGCCAAATTTACCTTTCATTCTAAAACTACAATACTCACCTAGGCCGAAATGACGTAGTTTTGGCCATATTTTTAAAAGAAAAATTAAATTTAAAGAAAAAAAAAAAAGAAAGAAGAAGAAGAAAAAGAAATCGGGGGTGGCTCCGTGGGTGGTTGGAGCTACCCCCACTGCCAGTTTGGTCGAACCACCCCTATGGCCAAGGGGGTGGTCTGACCACCCCAAAAAGGCCACACCAAAAAAAAAAAAAAAAAAAAAAGGAATGGGTTTTAGTCTTTTGGGAGTAGCCGGACCACCCACAAGGGCCTAAGGTAGTTTCGGCCACCCCTATACCAGTCGTAGGAGAAAGAGGCAAAGAGAAAAAAAAAAAAAAAAAAAAAAACCTTTGATACACCAAGGTGACAGTTTTTGAACGTTGGAGGGTGTGTGCAAAAATCGCTAAAGTTTAAGGGGGTTAGTGAAGTTTCCAAAAAAAAAAAAAAAAGTATATCCTACTTCCAGATTTGAAGGCCATGGTTCTTCCCAAATGATCTACAACCAGAATCATATAGGATGAAGACAGGGTTTTTTATTATGAAAATCAAATATATAACTCTAAAAAAATTGTATAATTTATAATATAATTAAAATCCTCAAGTTCTTACACAAAAATATGTTATTTATAATATAATATAACTTAATTGGTGCATGTAAGAATATATTTAAATTTTTTTATTAAAAAAAAAAAAAACCTCGAACATTTTTAAGTAAAGAAGGTATCACTAAAATCCTACTATTTGATACCATTTTTTTTTTTTTTTTTTTTTGTAATAACAGAAATACAATATAGCACATGAAGTTGGTTGAAACCATAATTTAGTTTGATTTATATTGCTTAAAACCCCACAAAAAAATAAATAAATAAATAAAGAAGAAGAAGAAGAAGAAAAAAATTTATTGGCATTTTCTCAAACCTTTAATTTAACAATGCTAATTAATGTAATTTAGTTATATTAGTTACTTATGATATATTTTCTATGCAAGGCTCGAATCTTTCTACACCAACGTCGCTTGTATATTTATTGTTGAAATCACCGTCTAGCCTTTCTTGCCTCCAACAACTAATCATTGCTACTTTGATAGTTGGTTGAGTAGTACAAGTCACCTCTCAAATGATAGGATCGACAAATGTGGCGTGGAGTCCCACCACATTCAATCCACAATTATTTTCTTTTAGCCGTGTAGACCGTTTAGTGTATGATAATCAATATAACTTGCAATCTGTTTCTTGTATTTGAATTGATAGTTTGATATTATATTTGAATTTTTTTTTTTTAAAAAAAAAAAAAAAAAAAAAATTTGTTTTTTTTATTAATTTTTTTTTTTTTTTATTAAGAGTGACTCATGTCGTCATTTTATTGGTGCTAACAAAGTACTTTAGCACAATCTATCAAATGTTTTGACTGTATGGACTAATTTTGTTTTTGCATACTTTAGACCTCTGAAATCATTTTAATATCATGAAGAGCTAATTGTAAATCAAGTAAGCACAATGACTAATTTGGTATTTTTTTTCCTAAATATAATAATACATATAATCAATCCCTAGTCTAAAAAAGGATTCATTGGACTTCATAATTCAAAAGATATATTTGCATAAAGTTGAAGGACTCAAAATTTGTTACACTAATTAAATCTACTCTCATTTCCATTTGACTAGTTGACTCTAAGTGTTTGATGCTCAACACGGTTGAACTACATGTCATGAATCTAAATTTTCAGCAATTAATTAGCTGGATTGCTAGCAATTCGGATAGCTAATAACACATGCTAGCAAGTAGGACCCATTAGAATCCTTTCATACTTGCGGCTTTTATTGCTAACAATCTGAACAGCTAAGTACTCCACACATCATACTCTTATAGACTTGCAGTCAAAAACACCCAACTTTGAAATGTATCTCCTTGTGTACATATCCCTCACGCAAAGCTCATTGCTACCATGAAATCATGGCAATGGCAGAATAACATGAGCAAATGTGATGGATTTTTCTTGGATTTATATAGTGTTGGTGATTTGTAATGGATATGCAATTGAAAGGGATATTTGGTAAGATAGTGGATGTATAATACTGATGCAATATGTTGAAATCATAAGAGCAATTCGAGATGCTCAATCTCCAAAGAATTCAAAACGCAGCAATTACAACTGAAACGCAAGCTTGCAAAGCAATATAAAATAGACAAAAATTTCTCCAAACCAATTTATAGGAAATTTCTTCTAACATACTCTAGTAAGTGTTAAATGTCATATTTCACATGTTTTCTTAGAGTAGATTGAAGAAAATTTCCTCCAAAGAAATTTGTGTCCATACAAAACACAAAGTAATACAAGATTAAACACAAGACTAACGTAATAAATCGATTAAAGGCCCACTAGGTAATAGATCCATTAAAGGCTCACTAACCAAATAAACACATTAAAGGCCCACTATATTATCTCTCTTTTCTTTTCTTTTTTCTTTGAGATAGCAAGCCCACTATATTATCTCCCTCACATAATGAAAGCAGTTGCACATACGCTTCTTTATAAACACATTGTCTAAACTTTGGAGACTTGATCGAAACAACATCAGTTAACAATTATCTCCAATATAACTTCCAATCGAAAATATGGAGCAGCTAGTTTGTTTGTTTGTTTTTTCTCTTCTTTTTTTCTAATAGAATGATGGGAAAAGTGAGAGACAGCTAGTTAATGGTATGCATTCCCCTCTACAGAAGAAAAGCATTAAAGCATGCTCTTTGCCCTCAAGTCGGGCATGGTAAAAGCGTCATTGGCTGTAGTAAGTCGGGATAAAAATCCTCCCGGTTTCGTTTGAAATAGAGAAAAATCTTTTCTTTTATTTTTTTTGACATGTCCACACAAGAGGGAGGAGGAGATTCGAACTAGTGACTTCTACTTCTTTAGATATAGTCTCAGCCGATTGAGCTACCTCTTGGGGATAGAGAAAAATCATTTTATAATTAAAAAAATGCCACATCTTTTAAATTTTGTAAATGACAAGCCAATATATTTATTATGCTGCTTTTACTACCCAATTAGATACAGTATAAATATCATGATGATTGCCCATATCAGAAACCCACATTTACAACTTTGTGCATTATGGTTTTGAAGCATAGAAAAATAGGGCGTGAATAAAAAAGAAAAAAAATCAATATCTATGATCTTCCATGTGCCAAAACAAATAAGAGAATTACTATATTAACTTTTTTAAATACCATATCAACTTTTTTCAACTTGTTAACACATGTAATTATAATTGCATGCAGAAATAGGTTAACAAGTTGCAAAAAGAGTTGTTAAAAAAAAAATTGTAGATCTAATATTTTTCAGGACAAAGCTTCCTTCTAAATTGGATTGGAGAAATTTCTTTCAACTCAATCTATAAAAATGACATGTATTCTTTTAACATATGAGATGCACGCGTTTTTTCAATAGCATGTACAAAGTTGAAACTAATCTTATCAAAAACTCATGTGCATCTCACATGTTAATAATAAAAATAAAAATAAAAATGACACATCATTTTTATAGATTAAGCAACCCAATTTGGAGAACTCTATCCTATTTTTCAAAAAATAAGGAGCTCTTCTAGCAACCATAGGAACATTAGTTGAAAAAATGCATCATACGGCATAAGCTCCCAATACTTTCAAAACACCTTGGGAAATTATAACAGGAAGGAGGCACCTAAGTATGATCATCATTTACCCCAAATCGGTTGCACCTTATAGAAAACCACTTCATACTTACAAAAATGTCAAAGCTCAACATTCCACTTCCTAAAACGTTACACCAAGACACTAAAATCTAACCCCCAAGACACGAGAGCTACAGAGTCAAGAAATGCAGCCACCCCATACCAATCACAAATTCATTTCATTGAAAGGGTCAGGAAAGCTAAAATCTCATAAACAAGAGAAGGCTCCACAAATGAATAATTGCAATAAACAACTCAACTCAACCTTAATCACATAAACTGCAAGAAAAAGTTATATAAATATTTAATAATTTACCCGGGACCAACTTCACTGTCACCACAACCGATGAAAAAATTGTATGGTTTATTGTAATCTGCAGATATTTACCATTGATATTTGTATATAAAATGAGTAAAGAATGGTTAAAGATGAATACATTCCTCACTTTTTTTTTTTTTTTTTGATAAGTATGAATACATTCCTCACTTCATACCAAAACACCAATTCAATTGCATTAATCTTATCTAAACGCATATCCACATAATGAAACTCATTCACAGCAAAAGCCAATCACATTCACATATTACCATGAATCATAACAGGAAATGCCTCAGAATCTCAAGCAAATAAACCAGCAGAACCGACTTCCAAAGTCAAAAACATCTAAACACCCATTTATAAGAAAAGCTAACAAGACCAGTTTTAAGTCTTCCAAAGTCAAAAACATCTAAGCACCCATTTATAAGAACAACTAACAAGACCAGTTTACCTTGTTCATAGTACGAAACAATAAAATTGAAACAAAAAAAATTCAGTGCCTCGAAGAGAGCTACAATATTGGTTCTTAAGACCCCACAAAGACTTAATTACCTCAGTACCTCCTATTTCCACCAGCCCCACCAGGACCACGACCAAATGTCTGGGCAGAAACCACAGGCTGTAGTTCAGCTTCAACAATCCCAGGAATGTCCGACATGCCAAGGGCAGCAAGCATGTCAATGGTTTCTTTATCAACCTTAATTTCATCAATCTTAATAGCAGACTCATCTGGCACAAAGTCCATACGACGCTCACGTTCTTCTTCTTGCAGCTTTAATGAGATACCCCGCACTGGACCCTTCTGGATCCGCTTCATCAGGTGAGTAGAGAATCCAGCAATCTTGTTACGCAGCCGCTTTGAGGGGATAATGGCAACCTCCTCTAAGATCTTCTTGTTGGTGTGGAAGTCCAAGGTCATCCGAGAGTAGTACCTCTCAATCACCTGGCGCGAGGACTTCTTCACAGTCTTGGTACGTACACGACCCATTTCAGAGTATTAGCAGTTCCTGCAAGGAGATAGGCAATGATTGAAGGTACAATCAACTCTTTGAACCATTTTAGGCAGAAAAAAACTAGGTGAGAAAAGAAAGAGGAAATTAGAACAGAACTATCCATGATGCTGATTCATAGGGTCATAACAAACAAATAGTTCAATCACACTACATAAAATGATTGGCAAAGAGTCTAGTGGAACTAAAACCAAAATTACTATCCAAAAATTATAAGAAACGAAATTACTTCTAGACTGTAGGTTGCCCAATACACAATCCACAAGGAAAGCCAAAACCCCAATAACAGATCTTTACCCAACATTTAGGCTAGCCAGAGGAAATTTTTAATCTTTTAAACGCCATAAGGGGCAGAAAATACAAGATAGTAGAAATTTACAATCAAAGAGAGCAATGTAACTATTTTACTTCAATCATAATTCAAACTCTTTCATATCATCAATTCGTCACCCACACATGTTCTAAGTAATCAAACAGAACAATTAATTAGACACGATTCACTTCTTTCTTTTCACAGTTTCACATACTTATTAAACCAAGCAATTTAAATTACAATATAAATCTCCGCTTGTTTGCCGGTTACATGAAAAAAAAAAAATCAAGGATCTTAGATCCATCACCAACCAAAATCAACTGAACCCTACAATTGTGAGGCGTAATATAAAAAATACATTATCGAGCATTAACACAACACAAGACATGACAACTATAGAAGATAAACAAATCACTTTCTGCTCCGTTCGGCTATCGACAAATCATGAGAGAAGACAAAAACAACCAAACCATTCAATACACAATAAAGCATTTTCCATTGTTTCCTCCCCAACAAATCAGGGGTCACACAACACTAAAACCAAAAGGCACAACAGCTACCCATGTTCGGTTGCTGAGAAAATGCAAGAGAGCAAAACCCCACATCATGGGATCTAAAACTTTCCAACGTTTTGCGATCTGGGTATGTCTAAAACAACCCTAATATCTCCTCCCCGCTGAGTACAACCTTCCAATTTTCCTTTTTTCTTTAAGGGTAAGCAACAAAACATCGTAACCAAAAGCAAAACATCAAGAACTTTCTCGCCAACCAAACGCAACGACAGAGGTGTAAACGTAAAGGAGAACTTACCGCACTTGAAGAAGCTGAGGAGACTCGGAGAGGGAGCACTGCGCGGCTGCGAAAGAGAGGTGGGAGTAATGAGGAAGCGAAGGCAAAGATATAAGCGAGGAGGGACTGAAAAAATTAGGGTTTACTGAGTTTATATTAAGTGTGGACGTGACCACATAGTCTCGCACACGCAATGTCCAATCAGGTTCTAAGTTTTGTAAAATATGGGCTGGGCTGAGCTTTTGCCAGAAATATTTAGACTGGGCTTGGGTTTGGTGTCGCCCATGTCTTTTAACCAGCCAAAAAAAAAATTTCTTAATTTATTTTCAGGACTTTTTTAATTTGACCTTTAATTCTTAGAATTTTATAATTATTCGGATAATAATTACTGAAATGAAAAAAAAAATTAAAAAAACACTTAGGGAATTAAAAGTATGATATATAATTAGATTTGTTAAACAAAATTAAAGACTTTTTTAAAAGAAAACAAATAGAAGAATATTTTGTTAGAGAGTGATGTATTTGAAATTTTGAATAATGGGATTAAAGCGAATAGAATTAATTTCAAAAATTAGAATATCATGGAGTAATTATTTAATATTAACTTAAAGTTATATTAACTCAATAATTTCCAAAAGAATAACGTTAGTGTCAATATGTACATGCATGTGGTTTGATATTTTGATTTTTTCTTTTCTTTTCTTTTTTTAGGATAAACAATATCATTTCCTTTCATTAAAACTAGAGCTTAAAAACTCTAAACAAGAAGAGCAAATTGCTCTAAAGTGACAATGTCAACAATACAACTAGGACTCTCCTCCATTCAAAACCGCTCTAGCAAGCTAAAAAGCGCATTTTTTTCTAAATTATGAGCCGCCGAGTTAGCTTCCCTTTTGACATGATTACCCATCCATTTCCGTCTCGTTTATAAAACTCCCCTAGTGTCATCCACAATCTGGACATATAGACTCCAATTTGGGCTCATATCCCTTAAAGCTTGAACAACCTGCAAAGAGTCCCCCTCCAGGATAATGTCCGGCTCTGGCAGCCCCAGTCCCGGCTGAATTCCGCTGCCACCAATGCTCCCATAGCTTCCGCGTTCACTGGGTCTGGAAAAGCATTTACCAAGCCTCTATGGTCCCTTGCGACGATACCAATGCCCATATTGGTAAAAAGTTAGTAACAAGTTTTAGTTTCAGTATTCCAAGTTAAGCATCTATTTTTAAGGAAAGTTTATCTGGGTTTCTAGGAAAGTTGGTTTTGAATTTAAATGTTTTCAGTAAAACAATAGAATTATTTATGAATGGTAGAAATTATACACATTGAACAAGAAATTATTTATGAATGGTAGAAATTGTATAAGTTATGGATGAATCAAGTGGTTTTCAATCTAGTGTTCTACTAGTTGTTCTTACAATTTTTAGTTTAGTTTAAAGTTCAAAATATATAGGGGAAAATTCACTTTACCCCTTGAAATTTGAGGTATTTTTTAATTTGAACCCAAATATTTAAAAATTTACAATTAACACCCTCCATTACTAATTACCATCTAATTAGATGAAAATAACATCACGTGGGTCTCACGTTGAATTTTTATGTTGTATCTTCCAATTTTGCACCCAACCTAGCTAATGAAATGACGTAATTGCCCCTCATTAAAACCCAATGTTTGTTTTGATTTTTTTTTTTTCTCGTCAACCCCATTTGAAACCCTTTTGGGTGTCGTGTGGGTGTTGAAGTAAAAAAGAAAATGAGTATATGTCTCTCACATTCTCTTATGTAGGCAATTTCAGTGTACTTTGAAATAGAGAATGTTAATTGCAAATTTTTGGAACATTAGGGGGTGTGTATTTCAAATTTTTAAACATTGGGATTTAAATTAAAAAACAAAATTTCCCCAAGTATATATATGTGTACGGGTGGGCAGAACCTGCCCGATCCGACCAACTCGAACCGAACCGCCCCGCCCCGCCCCGAAAATCGCGGATTTTCAGTTATATTTTTCGGGTACGGGTAAAAATAAACTCAACCCGTGCGGATCGGGTCGGTCCGCGGGTATAGTTTTTAAAAAGAGGCGGGTAGCCGACCCGCCCCGATCTAACCCGCCCATCATGCTTACAAGTTTGAAAACCCTAAAACACCTCTCATTTTAACACAGCCGTCAATCTCCATCTCCCTCATTTTTTTCAAACTCTCACGCCTCCCTCTCCTAAACTCCCTCATCTCCTTCGTTCGGAGCTGGGGCTGGAGGCCAAGGCCTTGTTCTTCGTCATCGGGGTGCTCCGCATGTGCCGGATCTGTCGAGAAGGCCATCAAGCGGCTTCCGGGGATTCGCGAGGCTTGCTGGCTACGGTGATGGATCATTCACTTTCGGCGATTTCTCCACCGAAACGCTGACGTTCCGTCGTATCCTGATGGCGCGCGTGGCGGTTGGTTGTGGCCACGACAACGNGTGTGGTGGGTGGGGTGGGGGAGGGCATTACGCTATCTTGTAGTTGGTAAATACTTTTATTAGCGTCAATTCCCCAACCTCATCACTAATAAAACTTACTAGCAACGATTGTAAATAATATTTTGAACACACTTTCTACTAATAAACAAGGGAAACCTCTTAGCCGCTACACAAGTGTTTTTTTTTTCAAAGTAATTTTTTTCCGAAGGGGACGGGAAAGAGAGATTCGAACTCCGAGGCTAGGTTTCCAACAAGTTAAAAACTTCTAATTAGCTGTAGAGTTTGAGTCGCTAGCTAAATAGACTTTCTCCTCAGTAATTTAACTTCGCTCCATATCAGTTGTAGAAGAATTTTTTTAAAATTAAAAAGACAAGGAGGGGCAACCAAAATGACTACTTTACTATGAGTTGACTATAGCACCTGCCTATTGAGCATCACTCAAGAGGAGCTTAGACAGTGGGAACACTGAGGACTCTAGCAACAAAGTTAACAGACAAGCTAATAACCCCAAGTGTTTCCCATTGCGGGGATTCAACCATGAGATCTAGCCCCACTGATACAACCCAAACGCTGCTACTAGACCAACCACACCCTCATGGTGGAAAAACTTCTCACTTGAGTAGTAGTGACTATTTTTTAGGGACGAAATGGATTTCTTAGCTACACTACTCATTTGGCAACGCTAATTGGGGTAGCTTTTTGCTTTGTAGGAAAAATGAAACATTAACAACACCTCAAAATATAAAACGCTCATAAAATATTTAAAAAATATTTTTACCTTTATATCAAATCACAAAAAACAAAATAAAAAGTACCATTTAAATTTTTTTTGCCAAAAGAACCCGAACTAATTAAGAGGGATGAAAAAATAAGAGTTAAATTCACTTTACTCCCGAAATTTCAAAGATTTGTTCAATTCAAACCCTAAGGTTTAAAAATTGGCAATATACTCCCCCTAATGTTTCAAAATTTTCAATTAAGACCTTCTGTTNAGAAGGGTATATTGCCAATTTTTAAACATTAAGATTTGAATTAAAAAAATCCCTAAACCTTCAATAAGTAAAGTAAATTTAACCCAAAAAACAAAGTTCATTGCTAAAAGCCACTAGTAGCGATGACAAAACTTTAATCGCTAAAAGAGGTGCCAAGACAGGGCTGAGTCAAGTAAATGTAATTCTTCAAGAAATATGTTGATGGTGAACTAGATTCACAGTGCTAACATTTCATCCACTTGGAAATGAACACGAGCAAAAGAGTTCAATAATTCATTTGAGTAATGCTAGAAACCACACCTATATTCCATCATCCCACCTTTCTGATGTGACAATGTTAATTAGCTATTGTTAAAAAACATTCAAGAGTTAATTAGCATTGCGATGTTGAGAGAGTGAGATAATGGTGGAATAAAAGTATAATTTCTAATGTTGCTCAATTCATTCCCATGATAAGGGGCAACTATCCAAATTGAATGCCAACTTCGTAATTAGACAGCTTGCTCTAAGTATCAACTTATATACGACTACGAGTAAGGTTTGCGTCTCGTGTTCTCTACACGCAAAATGCAACTGGGGCGTCACATCAGTAATTAGACACGTGCGGAACCCTCAAATTGCATTGCATTGTGTGTACACAGGCACAAGACACAAATCAAAGTCTTTATAATCAGTTAAATCATATTTTTTTTCGGTAGGGCAGACTATAAAATAATACTACTATAAAAAAATAAATAAATTAATATTTCAATGAGATTCTTTATATATTAATGTTGTTTTACGAATGAAAATTTGGTACACAGACTTTGGCAAGATTTTTCTAACATTTACTCCAGATAAAATACAGGATATTTTGTTAACGAAAGAGAATAGCACATCTAATCAAAACTAATAACAATAAAGAATGCCCCACACCAGATAAAATTATTATACCTGCACCAGACCTATTGTATACATACTATATACTTGGATTGCGCCCCTTTGCGCTTATTTATGAATTGATATTACTTATCAAAAAAATAATAATCAAAGAGAAATTACTTGATTGTGAATATTAGAATATGGTAGAATAAGAAATTGTTACAACCTCTTTCATGGATACCAGTGTGATAGAAGAAGATGTGATACAATAAATCTTTTCTCTTTATTAGAAATATGGTTCTACTAACCTCATCGAATTAAACACAAAACAGAAAATATCTTTGTTGGAAAAATTTACTTACTTCTACAGTTAACTCTCTCCATGTGAGCATCACTACTGCCCTCAGGTCCTATTCCCTCCCCCAAGTTTAAATAACCTAAAACAAGAATGGAAAAGAAATAAGGATTAGATGAATCATATGTTTAAAATTTATATTTCAGATTTGCATATTAGTTATGGACTTTTCTATTGATAGGTAAATTCGCACTCACCTCTATGGCATTGAGTCTGTGGCTCAATCTCCAAATTTATGGAGGGAGGAGATGCCATTTGATCCAAGGAACACTGAAACATGTTAGTTATGGCCCTTACATGCACAGTTAAGAGAATATGGAGATTTAGAATCCATTTCTTCTGCAGTGAATTCATGCATACTGGATGAACAGAACTTCATGTTTTAATTTTTTTTTTTTTTTTTTATGTTTCTTATCTATTCCTGAGTTTTTAGCCGACATCATCAAACACACTATGGATACTTAATGAAAAATCACATTCCACAACCAAAAGTTCATTGCCAAAACAAAGTTTCTGTGTAGCCTTACCAATATTTTGGTTCATATTTCTACCTAAATGAGTTACTGACATTATATTGGAGTATTTGTTGCATAAACCAGCATGACCTATACAGAGTATCTGAGTATAAACAGGATTGGTTAAAATACAGTAATCAATATAAATAAAAACGATGAGAACTATAATTTGACAAAACAAAATAGACAAAAACATTTTCCAATTCTGTCCCATGCCTCCAACCTGCTTTATTGGCACTTACAAGCTCAAGGAAGAACACCATAGAGGTAACCTAAAGCAATGAGTCACCTTCATTATAAACTTTCATTAATAACTACATTCCCTTTTACTGATGGCATAGGCCTGCTAACAAGGGAGCTTGGCCTTGAAGAATAAGTGCACTCTTATATACTTTTTTTTTTCTTTTAATGTTCAATCACAACAATTAAGTAGAAATTTAGGATTTCAATAGCTTTCAGTTTTCGATTGAGTGCAAAAAGTGTGAAATGGCTGGTAACTATGAAGCAAATAAGTAAGGGATATGTATAATTGACCATTGAGTCCGTCAATCATGTGGGTCTTATAGAGAATAAAAAGGTGAGCACACCTGCCTCTGCTGCTGGCTCCAGTGTTGGATGATGTGCCAAGTATTGCAAATAAAAAGGATTACCAGATAAATTCCGCAAGAACTGCTTACTCGAGCAAAGTATTGTTAGTACAGCTTTCTCCAAGGAAATCATTCATTTGTCTTGATATCAAACAACCTCTCATGCATGGCCCTCCTATCCTTGTCACAAAGAGAAAGAGCTCTCATGATTGTTATGTTGACAGACACCCTTAAGCGCTGGGGCAGAGATAGAAACTTTTACTTAGGTTCCACCTAAGAGAATAATACCGCTAGAGTTAGTACATATAAAGAACACATATATTCAGTCCCATCTCAGGAATAGCATCTACGTTACTAAAAGTCCCTCACCTATAGTAGAACATATAATTAGATTTAGCATTGAATGTAGTACTGAGGTTAAATAGATATAAAGAGACCTATAATGCAACAATAAAGTAAAGTGATGCCACAATATAATGAATTATAAACATAAGCAGTCACAACAATTATCACATGTAATATCCCTCCTTAGATTAGCCTAACCTAGTTAAATGGATCACGAGTTTAAGATGACTAAATTATTTTTCTAAGTATACTTGCATGAAAATGAATTGCTACTTGACAATTATTGTATAATTAAGCTTATAAGTGCATAGCTTTCCTGAAAGCCTTATTACATGCATTTTTATTTTATTTTGACAAGGTGTTAGCATGATTTTATTTTTACAATAAAGTTGAAAAATGAAATTAAAAGCTCCCTATACCCAAGCCGACCATATAAATGCATTTTGTCCAATTTTTGTCAAAAATTTTAAAATCACAATCCTAGCTTATTTTGGAATCTCAAAACCATAATCCTTGTGACAAAAGGAGACAGCCATAAACAATTTAAAGCCCCCTATCAGATGTTCACCCCCATTGCCTCTCATTCTTCCAAATTTTTTCAAGTTTCAGGAGAATACAAAACCCCTACCTCCCTATGAGATAATCAGACCCTGTTTCTTGAAGAAAACTTTAATTCTTCAATCCTCTTCACCATACGGCCAAAGCAGAAACTAGGGAGCAAGTTTTCCTTAAATTTTTCATCTTCTAATTGTAAGTTTATCCATTATTTCAACTCTTTACTCGCAGTTCCTGTAAAATTCTAGTTTTGATACAACAATGCTTTAGTTTTATACGTTTATGTTAGTTTATGTTGAGATATATGAGGTGTTACATAGACCCTAGATTTCACAATGATTTCATGCATGAAAACATCATATGAACGTGAAAATTTTACTGATTGGTCCATGATTCAAATCATACAAACATGTTTTACATTACACTACATGTTAGATATGCAGAAACTAGGATTTGTTTTATGAAAATCATAACCTATTGTCTGGAAATATAATCTAAGCTTGTATCTGCATTAAATCGTTGACTGGTTGCATGAAAATAAAATAAAAACCACACTTAGGGATTGGCCATAGTAGGGGCCGAACCCCATGTGGGTCTATTTCAATGTTTCTCAATCCTTAGATCAACTACATGTTGTGTACACTTTTTAATCCATGAAAAGAATTTTTAAAAACTGATTTTAGGAGTGGTTTTATAGTTCTGGACAGAAACTCCAGGGACCTAAATATCAGTCCTAAAGTCCATAAAAGTTGACTTTTGATCCACACAATCAAATTTCTATCATCCTAGGAAATTTTTGGGGGCACGTGACATTGAAATTTCATGAAAATGCATCATGAAATTTCATAAAGTTCATTAGAATGCTTATAGACTCTTGTTTGATCCATTTGATTTAGGTTATGAGCCTCAAAGGCGTTTACTACTAATTGGGGCCAAATTAGTTAAGGTTTTAGTTAAGCTTGATTAAGAGTTTTGGGCTTTAAATTTTAGAAAGATAATTAGAAGAAGGTCCTCATGGGCCAATCTTGGTATTTTCCCCTAATTAGAAAACCCAAAAATAAATTCAAAATTTTCTGGAATTTTTAGAAATTCTAAAATAAAATAGAGAAAATTGTTTGCTAGAAAAGAAAAGTTTCAAAAGTATTGAAAATTCTAAACAAAAAATTATTTTAGCAAAAAGAATATTCATTCAAATAAAATGAGATATTTTCAGAATTGTTTCCAAAGAAAAATGAGGTTTGACCATAACAAAACCCTAAGTCCATTTTATTAGGGGGGAAAGCCAAGAAAGGTCTTCAGTTAGGGCCAACTTCCAACTAGGGATTAAGATTTGCTAGTTATAAAGGTAGGGCTGACTTGTCGGGTCTTGTGACTCAAGTTCTTAGCAGTTGGTCAGCCTACGTCCAGTGGTGCGGTAAGTAGTATTCCTTACCTCTCTTAAGTTATGTTTTATAACTGCATTTACTTTATGTTTTACTTATGTTTAATGCTTACGTTATCCCATGTTGTGTTATGTTTTATTCTATGAAAAGTTTTATTTGACATAAATGAAATGATGTCACTTATGAACAAGTGGTACAAAAGAAAGAAAAGTTTGTTCAAGGAAAGAAAAACCCTTTAGTGTGGCCCTCAGATTTTTAAGAAAGGAAACAGTTAGGGTCATACTAAAAGGCGGTTATTTTTGAAAAACACACTAGACTCCAAACAACAACTAGAAGGGGGGTTGAATAGGTGTATGCAACAAATTCACCAAATATAATCAAAAGCAATAAACCAATCAGATACAGATATTTGGTAATGAAGAGGAAACCCTTTAGAGAATTCTTTAAAAGTAAAATCTCTCCAGGGCAACTAAACCCAGAAAATCACTATAAGAAAATTCAGATTTCAGACACAAGGAAACTTACAACCCTTTGCAAATCCTAGGCTTTGTATGATCAACACGCTTCCCGCTTGACTCCAAGCTCGACAATCTTCTTGAAGTGATTCTCCTTTACCCCAGAAAACCTTCGATAGGATCATTGATGAACAAAACTGCTTCTCAAACACAGCAACACTCTTAGAGAAAATAGCTATGAATACTGATAATTCTCTCTTAGCCCCCCCCCCCCCCCCCCCCAGTTGCTTAGAAAAATCGTGCTTTGTAGAGCCATATATATAGGCAACTGAGAATTAAGTTTCCTTGCTGAAATAGAAAACCTCATTGTGAAAAATTCAAGGCAGCGTTCAGACGGTTACGGCCACCGTTCGAACGTAACTAAGGTTTTATAGAAATCCAAGCTGAAATAGGAAAACACTAATATGGTAACCACATACTTTCGTTTGTACGCGGCTTCACCCATTCGGACAGACTAGCGAACGTACAGCAAACGAAGCTCTCAAGTTTTACTGTGTTTCAACCGTTCAGACGATCCAATAAACGTGCAGCGAATGGAGCTCTCTAGATTTGTTATGGACTTCACTGGTTCAGACGGTCCAAGGAACGAAGCTCTCTACCTCTACCATGTGGTGCTGCTGTTCGGACGCCAACGAACGCTCTTGCAAACGAAGCTTCAACCGAGAAGAAATTACACTTTTTGGATACTAAATTAGCCAACATAAAAACGAACAATTTTTATAAGAACATTTTGACCTAAAAAAAGAGATAAGCACGGAACCGGAGCAAGGATGGAGCACAACCATTCAATGGTGGTCCATCACCTTGTTACCAAGCTAAGTGCACCGAGAGTTAAGCAGCTCGCCTAGGGCACATCTGAGGCCACTGATTGTTGCATTGATCAAAGGATCACACAACCCTAGCGTACATGGTGTAATAGTATGTGAAGGCTACAGCCTACAGTAAAGAAAGAAAGTTTTTCTTATGTCAAGTTTACAAGAAAAGTATCTTTGAAGAAGATTCTTTTCAAAATCAAAGGATGATTTTGAGGAAAAGCTTTTGAAGAGAAAATGCTTTTACTTAGCCGATTTTCAAATTGGTTGATGAGTATTACTTACCGAGTTTTTGCTCATTAGTTTTGTTTTTATGTTTCAGGTGATAACGATGCTCAATAAGAGGCTGGATATGCAGAATATATTATATGGGGATAGAATAGTAATCATGACAAGTTTTCATTTCACCCATTTTGAATAAGTGCTTTGGAGCACATAAGAGAGAGTTTATGATTTCTGAATTCATGTGTTCTAAATTGTAGACCTTTACATTTCCGCACTTGTTATTAATAAAGAGGTTTTTCAGATATTATTACTTATTGCATTAGTTGTGCTTTGTGTGTCCTATTTATGACCTTTGCACCTCCAAGGCTTCTTAGTTAACAAACCCAGCCCTCTCGGGTTGGGGGTGTTACATCACATGTATATACATAAGGTGCCAAAGAATAGAAGGGAGGAAGTAGAGAAATATCACTTATAAATAAAACCCATTCGGTTAGCACAAGAATTATCTAATAATGCATTTCTGAACTAACTTACAAAAATAACAACTCATACCTCAATCATTTCCATAAAATGGACCTCTAACAGAGAGAGCTAAACCACCACAAACAAAAGCTACAGAGAGCATACTCTTTCTACCAAGTCAAGAGTAAAAAGCCCAAAACTTGAGAAATAGAGAATAAACATCTTGCACAAAGAAGTAAGACGCTATATATAGACCAAAGAAACAGCAATGAAGCTTACGTTGCTAACCTTCAAACAGCCATTCTTTGGAAGAATAATGTCCACATTGTGGTTCAGAATCTTCAGATCTCGAACAACACTAGATAGACTAGTGAAAACATCACCAAGGCCTCCAGCCTACAAGAGATAGTAGTCATGACAGATAAAAATAAAAATATACATACGATATGAAATTTGATCTTTAAGTTATGTGGAGAACCTATTTTTTAATAATTAAATCACAGTTAATGAACACAAAAATCATCAACCATTAGAAACGAGAAGTAGCTGTATCAGAAAAAACGCACAATGCCTAGCATCCTCCCTCCCTCTATCATTTTGGATATTTCTTCACATTACAAAAGGAATACTATTGTGACTTCTTCTATTTTTTGCACTTCCATTAAAGTACCCTTAAACTCTCCATCCATTTATACAAATAAATTGAATGGTCTCTTTTTGTCTTGGTTTGCCATAAAATTGGGGGCAGCAAGTGTTTTCTATGATTTCTAAGACTAGACTTTTTTCTTATTCAGATCTTTGCCAGCCCCACCCCCCCCCCCCCCCCCCCCCAAGTTTTTTTTTTATAAAAAAACTACTGTTTAAATGAGACACAGACAGAGAGAGAGAGAGAGAGAGAACCAATTTTGAATCATTTACAGACATAGTCTACATAATTCTGGAGATCTTTAAGGTCACTGCAGCTACTCGGAAACTTGCAGTCAGTCATGGCTCACATGCTTAAAACGGCATTTTTTAGATGAAGGAGACCATATCCCATTGTAGTGGACCAAATGTTCATCTGTGACATCCTGAAAATTGGGTTAACAGTCACGAAACTTGATCTTCAGAACCTTCGCTTCAAAAACTTGGGCCAATCCCAAGGCAGCAGACGAAATGTGTAAACCCCCAACAGTCATACAGATCGTAAGACATAAGATGGTGAGTTAATCAGCATTTCACCAAAAATCTCCACAAGAACAATAGCCACTTTTAAAATGATGAAAACGATTTGTGTCTCGAACAATGATCTCCCTCCCTGTAAAATTTGATGTAACCTTCATAAAAGAATGACAATCCCCACAGATTCTAAGGTTCTTCATAATCCTGATAGGCACATTCTGAGGTAAGCACATCAGCCCAAAAGTAAGAGCAAGCTTCTCACTGTGGTGACTCAAAAGTTGTTGTTTTCTGCTCTCTTCCACATAATGAAAGTCATGTTCAGTCTCAGACTTGTAATCCAGCTTCTCCAACTTTTTAACCAAATCATCTAACTTAAGGTAAATCTCAGCAATTTTAGGATGATTTATCTCTCCAACCATAAATGAATGAACTTTGTCCTTGATTTCAATCCAACTCATACCCCTCTCCTTCTTCACCTCACTTTCCTTAAGAAGCTTCCTTGCTCTCGCAACTTCTTCCCACTTTCTGTTCGCTGCATAAATGTTTGAAAGCAAAATATGATTTCCTGCATTATTAGGTTCCATCTCAAACAAATGCTTAGCTGCAACCTCAGCCAATTCAAGATTTCCATGGACTCTACAAGAAGCCAAAAGTGAACCCCACATTGAAGCAGTCGCATCAAACGGCATCTTCTCTATCAAGTTATAAGCTTCACAAATCAGCCCTGCCCGACCAAAAATATCAACCATGCATGAATAGTGAAAGACATTGGGTGACACTCTGTGCTCCCTTATCATAAGATGGAAATATTTCCGTCCTTTTTCAACCAAACCCATATGACTACATGCAGATAAGATGGCAACATATGTTACTTCATTTGGATACATACCCATCTGCTGCATTTTCTCAAATAAAATCATTGCCTCTAGGGAGTGAGCATGCCTAGCAAACCCAGAAATCATTGCATTCCATAAAACAATGCTCCCCTCTTCCACACCTTGAAACACAACGTTAGCTTCTTGAATGCAGCCGCATTTGGCATACATGTCTATTAGAGAGGAAACAACATACATGTTTGAACCAAATCCAGTTTTACATAACACAGCATGCAGCTGCTTCCCTTCAATCAGAGCTGCCAGACCCGCACAAGCACAAATAGCAGATGAAATCATAAACTGGTTCTGCTCCAACCCCATCATTTGAGTTCGGAAAAACAGCACCAAAGCCTCTTCATGAAGGCCATTTTGCACATACCCCGCCACCATTGAACTCCAAGTAACGGCACTCCTCTCTGGCATGCACTCAAAAACCCAGCTTGCATCCTTTATCAAACTGCACTTAGCGTAAACATCAAGCAATGCAGTTCCCACAAACACATTAGACTCCATTGCAGCCTTAATAGCAAAAGCATGTAACTGTTTACACTCACACACAGCATATTTTGCAGCACAAGCACAAAGAACACTCGAAACTGTGAATTCACTACATTGGGTTCCTTCTCTTTGCATCTCAACAAAGAGACCAAGAGCTTCCTGCTCCTCACCATTTTGAGAAAGCGACCCAATCATCGTATTCCACGAAACCAAGCTTCGCTCCGGCATTTCATCAAACACTTTACGAGCACAATCAACCAAACCGCATTTGGAATACATATTAATTAGCATGTTTGACGTTAAAGTGTCTGCTTGCCACCCAACACGAATAACCTGTGCATGGCAAGCCTTCCCTTCCACTTTTGCTCTCGTTCTTGCACATAACTGCACGAGTCCATGCAAATTTGAGACATGGGTAGTAGCAGTTGTACCTACATAAACGAGGTCTTCCAGTTCTGGGTTTGAGCTCTGAGATCTGGCATTGGCAAAGACTGAAAAGTATCTACGATGTAGTCTCCAATATCTCAGGTTTTTCATTTCCTTCCCCACAACACATTAAAAATAAAACCAAAAAAATAAAAATGAAGTCACCACACTGCACCGTACATTTATTATTATTTTACAGAATGCACTAATCCGGACCATTAAGCACATGATCTCACGTAGAAGCATATGTTTGCACATGATGCTTAGGATTATATGTGCAAATAAAATTTTCCAGTCATTACTCGTTTCTATGCCACCTTAAAATATGCATTAAAATGCTTTCCTTTTTTATTCTAAGGTTTAGGGATTTTGAAGTTTATTTATAGAGACTTGTTAGGCACGAATTTTGTAAGAATTTTAAGTCTAGAATTCGGTGTGCTAAAAGAGACTATTTATAAACTCTTAGAGTTTTTTTTTTTTTTTTTTTTCTAATTTCTTTGTAAACCATGTAAACTCATCCTTGACAATTGAAGACTATAAGAGTTCCAATAAAGGAGATCAAGTAAAAAAAAATAATTCTAGACATTCTGGAGGGCGTATGCGATAGAAGTTAAGTGGCTCTTATGCAAGAGAAAGTCAAATTCAAAGGTTTTATAAGTAAGGGCGGAACTAGAATATTAAGTTTGGGGATAAAATTTTTAAAAAAAAAAACAATAAAAAAATAAAAATTGAGGGTACAAAAGCTAATTTTTAAAAGTATTTTATTTTACTTTTTTCTCTTTTAGGCATTCAAAGAATTTCCACTTCGTCACCAAATTACTTATATTGAGTATTCTTTATATTTGATAAATTTGTGTATGGTCCGCATTATTTGATAAACATCTCCCCCCCCCCCCCCCCCCCCCTCTAAGCCTAGTTTGTAGTCTAGTTTTATATTTTCAAATGGTATGAGAGCCAGAGTTATGAGTTCAAGTTGTAGATGCATCACATTGAGGGATGAATTATTGAGGTGCAATAGTACTGCTCTGCTTAGGTGGATGGCTCTTAGAACATATCTCATAGGGTTTTTTAATGTCATAAAAGGTTTTAGTTTCCCTAATTGGCCATCAATTAATTTTTAGATGAGATGGTAAAAAGCTTGATCCAACAAAATAAAAGCAATAATGCACAAGGGATTGAGCGCATCTTTGATCTTTCCCCTCTACTAAGCCTACTTCCGAAGCAACTAAGTCGCCTGAGTATAATAAGATGTGCTGTTAGGTACACTCTTAGGAATGCTGCTAGTGAAGCCGGGTAAAGGAAAGTAAGGGCGGGCAAAGATAATCATAAGTATTAAGTCATACATTATTTAGTTATTAGGCGAAATTACGCTTTATGACAGATTCTAGGAAAGCTCTTTTTCCTAGATCATGACATAAACACTTTTAAAATTAAATAAATGCCGTATACACTCCCACTTCCGCAAGCTGTGATTTTAAAATTACCTTTAGTATATAGCCACCTGAATTAATTTTCCATTTTTCCCTTTTAACTTTCGCCCTCATGGTAAATCAACACCATTATGTAGATCATATTTCCTTAAACTGAAGCCCATGATAATGATGAGATGGGTTGGAGTAAATATGGGTCATTGGATCGTAAGGCCCAAACAAAAGAACAAATGGGTGGTTTAGGTATAGATATCCAATGCCATATTAGTTGGGTCACATCAAGATAGCAGATTGCTATGATCCAACAAAATGCAGAAAAGGAAGTACAGGAGGATGTGGATCTTGTTGACTGATTTGACATAGCCCTTATCAGGAAAAAAAAAAAAATCTGAGGTCTAAATTGGTCAATATCTTAATGGTAGGGCTTTCAAAGAATATGAATATCTCAAATTTTTCTGTGGGTCAATTTTCAGATAGCCCTAATTTTGAATGTTATCCCTCCTTGCTCTGAGAGCTGAAAACCACACAATGTGGAGCCAATTGATTAAAAAAAATAAAAAATCTAATTGGGATATAGATTTTTTTTGCATTTGATGAAGATATTTATTTCGAATACGGTTTGATTCTACTTCCCATTAGAACTAGATTTGTTGAAATTCGAACACGGGCTCCTTATATTATATGAAATATATTATGATCTTGATAAGTTCAATTTTAATTAGAACTAAACCCAATTCAATCAACGATTATTTTTAAGGACCGATTGACACTGTCATATTAACAGTATAAAATAACAGTGAGATAAAAGTGTAGTTAAAGACAAAAACACATGACAGGTTAGCTAGTTTTTTGCATTTTCTTAACCCCATGAGTATGTGAACCATAAGAAATGCTTGCCATTATTGCTGACCATGAGCAAATAGATGATCCAAATAATTGATATCTTGTGAATTTAATGTACTCCATGGGCAAAATAAATATATGAGATTGACATAGAATGTCAGGCAGACATGACCAATCGATATGGGGCAGGCAGAGAAAGGACAGAAATGGAGACAAAAGATTGGCTGCTCATAAAACTAGGGTGGCCCTCCTATTGTCTTGTTTTGAGTACAAATTTCACTGTGTATAGTGAACCAAATGTCTCTCAATGGACACAAATCAAAGGCGTGAGATGGACATTGACAGGGCCACTTGAAATGAGAAGGAGACATGGAAGGGACAGAAATTGGGGCAAAAAGAAATTGCACAAAAATATGAGTGTGGACCTTACATTGCTCCTTTTCAATAGGGTACAAAAAAAATTTGAGTTGGATTGAATTCTTTTAAAAAGGTCAATTTCCATTAGATCAAGCATATCTTTAACCAAACTGAAAGGTGGGAATAAAGAGCCAAATATGAGATACCCAACCCAGCCTCCATAACATGATATCCTCCTCATCTCATCAGTCATCCCCCCTTTTTGTATCTTCCTTTTTATGGGGATGTAGTTTTCACAGCCATTATCAAGAGGTCAACTCAGATGGTGATGATGGCAAGTTGTGGTGAAAAAGTGTCTACTGACTTTTGTGGTTGGTTTGATGATAAGACCACTTGCTTTGGTCCTACTTGGAATTGACAAACTTTGTTTTCACTTGCCATCCTACCTCTAAAAAGTTAACTCTATACAAATAGGAAAAGACCACCTAAAAAAAATAACATAAAACGGAAAAGAAAAGGCAAAAATATCAGTTGGGACTTGGTAGCATGGTAGGCCAAGTAATCTAATAGGGATTTGCTTCAATAACATAATGTAAGTCAAATCTATCTAAGTGTTATGTGGATCAATTTAAGAGAAATACTAAAAATTATATTTTTATTTTACAATTATATAATAGTATTATTGATGTGTCAGCCTCAATTAGCCATTAATTTTTTTAAAAAATATATATATATATTAACAATGAAAGTTGTTTGCGGTCAGGGACGGAGGGCAGGGGGATTGGTATTAGCCATGGCTCCCCTCTAATTCCTAACAACAACAAAATTTTAAGGTTAAAAAAAAAAAAAAGCCAATCAGCCTCTAGCAGCAAATTTTTTTGACTCCTGGCCCCTACTCATAATAGTTTATGGCTGTGTCTTTGTTTGTAATTGTTACGTCAATATTGTGGGTTAATTGTAAAATAAAAATATAATTTTAAAAAATAAATAAATAAATAAATAAACTTTACGGTACACGACCCAACATTGGTCTTGGGCCTATATAAGTAACACAATTGATGCATGAGTACTTATAGGGATATTCAACTTTTACTATAAGTTTCATACAAATTATAAGAGCATCTCTAATAATGATAACTATTTTAGCTACTTGAAATACATATTTTTTATTTTAGTTACTAGTTTTTAAATACAAACTTTATTTTATCTATTCAAGTCACTCTTTACCGGAGATGCTTTCAGTTTACATTACAATTACCACCACGTCAGTTATTAAATAATTTAATTTAATTGTATTTGCCATAGTAATGACATAAATTCTCACATCCATTTGTAAGAAATTATATTAAATGACCGATCTATACAAGACAATAATATTTTAAAAATAGAGTGGTTGCTGTCAATGTGCTGAAGTTCCTCTCTTCTTCTTTTTTCTTTTTTTCTTTTTTAAAGTGAACATGTTCTCACCAATAGGATTATTTTATATTGTCCAAAAGCTGTTTAGGTAAAGGATATTCAAAGGTGGTACTATTCCACTTTTAATAGCATTAAAAAGAATCCTCTACATCATAGAATGATAGCAGAAATCCTTCTCCAGTTGAAGACAATATATAAATGCTTTTTTATTTTTATTTTTAGTGCTCAAAACTATATATATATATATATATATTCTTTTTATCTATGGAATCCAAGTAAAGGTGGGAATTGATCTTTTACAAACTGATGAGAACATAATCAGCATCTTCTACAGTATTTTGAAATAATTCATGAAATTGCAGGGAAAATATTTGTACTCAAAGATTCAAAGGGAGAAGAAAAAAAATGTGAGTAAATCATGGCGTGGACAAGGTATTGGTTACTACTGTGCCCTTGCATTTTTTTTCAAAAAGTTGCAAAGTTCATCAATCTTTTCATGAAGCATTTTCATTGGCTATTAGTACCCAACTGCTGTAAAGATGGTTGTCTCTGTTCTCAAGTAATAGCTTGGTCTATACTACAGTAGGCCAATAATAATAATAATAATAATAGAGACATACTTCTTCGCATTCTGATGTTCATCTCATTTCTCATATATATTAGAGACATCCGAACCAACTAAGGCCAAATGGGGTGGCCAACAACCTAGTTTTTTTTTTAAAATATATATATATATATATGATGTGGCACTCAAAAAATTAGGTACCACGATACATGATGCCTTGAAACTACAGGTACCACGACACGTGTGGGTAACATGACGTTTCGTTAAAAAACTTAACAAAATCTTGACAGAAGTATCAAATGAGTTTATTTACTTATCACAAATACCATTTGTAACAATTTTAAAAACTCATGTGCCTATTTGATTTTGATGCAAACCACGTGTACTGAAAAGGTATTTATTTAACAAAAAAAAAAAAATTGGTTTGTTACTTTATGAAAGAATCCATTGAGCAAATTTGAGCAGCCCCAAGGAATATTTTTTATTTTCCGAATAACTCCTAAAACTATGCTCTCACTTGAAACAAATGGAAAACATAAAATAAGGAAAGCACATAAGCATTATTTTGTCGTTGAATGGGTCTTGTTTTTTTTGCGGTCGTCTCCATGTTGCCTTTTGCCCTTTTGACATAGAATCCAACTAGTGGAACAACCAATTGCAACTCCACTTGTGGAGAATCTACACCCTTCATTTTTATTTTTATTTTCACAAAGATGCTTTTGAAGCATCAATTCTTTTTTACTTCCCAATTCACAAAATTGAAAAGTGAAAATGGACGTTTCAAAATCAGTCATGCATTATGGTTTTGTTTTTTCCTTGACAATGTTTATAATTTTATAAGATATGAGTTGATGTGTCATTGGCGTGACAATCCAGCGTGATGTATGTCTGATGTAAGTTAGATAATTAAACGGTTTGGACACATCTACTTTTTTATTGCACATGATGTAGCCTAATGGCCTTTTGTCACTCAATATCATTTAAAATTTTAATAGAATGAGGACAACGAGTTATTTGATAATGATGTGAACTTTAGGTAGTGATTTGATAACTTGTTTAGGGATGAGTTGGTGAAAATATCCCTGATGCTTAAGTCAATAACGAACTTCGGAAAAACTTTCCTTTCCTGATATGAAGAAGTTTTAGGGAATTAGTGTGTGCTTCAACTAAATGAGTAAAGTATTTACCTTTAATTTTGAACAATGTTCCCTACAGTCGAAGATCATTCCTTTCTCGTATGATCATGTCATGTGTCGCCTTTCAATTAGGTTGTGTATGGCTCATTCATGGAGGTAGGTCACCAATTCTCACAATAAGTGTTCTCGTTAACCTCTCCTCTATCGTGCGTCAAGTGATATTAAACGCCAATTGCTTCAGTGACAGAGAAGAGTAGTACTCTCATGCCTTCTATGTAGTAGGTTATTGAAAAAGAAAAATGTTAGGTATTCTTTTAGTGTTCTCATGATGCATTCTCAACTATGATATGACTTTTAAAATTATACAGTTAATATGACCAGAAAAACACCAAAAGAGCATATAACATTTCTCATTAAAACTAAAAAAATAAAAAAATAAATAAATAAAAAAACATGCTAACATCTCAAGGTTTGGAGCCTTTTTAGGTGGGAGGAGAGATTGGGTATTCCGCAGCCTATTGTGATCCTTCTGCAACCATCAAAATGACGTTGACAGGCCAATCCAGGTCAGAGCTGGTCAAAACTCGAAAAAAGCTTGCTTGACCCAAGCTTGAAGGATAAAATCCAAGTGTATCAACATAGAGAGATGCTATTTTGTATTCTCTTAGCACTTTTTCCTGTATTTTTTGCTCATGTGACTTGTTTAATCCACCTTTAACTTTTTTAATTAAGAATTAAATGAACATTTCGCATCAGCACACAATAATAAAAAAAATAAAAACACTAAATAACATATCTCATTATCATCATCATCAACATATATCTCGAGATCTATCGAAACGAATAAACCCTAAACTTTTCGAGTACAACAATTTAGACCCTTTTGCCGAAAGACATATATGCAACCAAAAATTCAAAAACAAAGTCAAGATTCCCCCAACAGAGGAAAATTTTACAAACTAGAAGAGATAGGGAATTTTCCATTTATGCCAAAATTCGACCAAAGAACATGACTTCACTAGTATCCCATGGAGTACAAGTGTTGTAGAAAAAGAAGATGTGACAACTCCTACGTACTATTACAACAAAGGGCCCCCCCCTCCCACCCATTGAACAAAATATGAATAGGACGAAATATTGGTTGAGACCTTACAAAATTAATAGGGCCAAAATGCCCCAAATTGACCATGAAGTAGACAAAAAGGATTGAATTTGCAAAAATGGAACCAACATGATGGCCCATGGTTTTTTGTCTCTATAGTTGTTTTGTCAAGAAAGGGGATATCACTATCTTTGAACTAGAAAAGATTGATACTACATGGTGGCGTTGGTTTTTTGAGTGATCTTTTTTTTTTTTGGTGGATCTTCAATTATTAAACTATAGCCTTATCTAGTTATCTTGCACAAATTGCTCCTTTGGTACTTTGTATGCTACTTTTCTTTATTGTTATGCTGACTACATCGACAAAAGAGAAAGATTTGTACACGATAAATGTTGTGGGTATCAAGTTTTTTATCAAAAGATAGATATCAAAATTATATGACGTTTATTTATTGGTACCTATAACATTTCTTTTGATTAATTGTTTTTAGGGGCAAAACTATAAATTTGTGTTTGGAGGGGCATAATTCTATTAAAAAAAGAATTGGGAGGACCACCATATGCCTCGGGAGGTCTAGGGTCCCCCCAATGCCTAACGTGGTTCCGCCCCTGATTGTTTTCATCTTCTTCAATGAATAAGCTCTGTATTATTTTGGTATTTATTTATTGATAAAAGATTTAGTACTCTTAATATTTCTCTTATATCAATAGTTGTGAGATCGTTACAATTGGAAATGAAAAATTAAGATTATAGACCTGATTTTTATTTATATTTTTAAAATGCATGTGAGAATGAGAATAACGTGCTCTTAAAAATATATCAATTTAATAAATTGGGTTTGATAAAAAAAAAAAAATCAATATAATTTGAAAGAAAGATTTAGGGGAAAAAAAAAAAAAAAACTGTAGGTAAGAACCTGGCTTATTAGCAATTATTGATGAATAAAATTGGTGGGAGTTTTTCTCACATGGTTCAAAGATATTCCCCAAATATGCCTGGTAGATTTTTGCAAGAAATCTCAATAATTATGAATCTTTCCCTTTCATAATAATTCCCATAATTTAGAATCTAAGGAGCATTTTGAATAGGACTGCTATGACATTCAACGTTGATTTGAAAAAAATATGATGCGAGATAAAGATGAAAAATAGTTTTATGTTTTTAAGGGTGTTTTGTATTAGAGAGCATCTTCTGTGTGGTTGTTGCATAAAACAAGGGTTTTGTGCAATCCACTCAGAGTTTGACACATCAACATTGAAAGAAAATTGCAAAAAAAATATATGTGAGCAAAATACTAAATTATTTCTCTCAAAGACNTATTCCCCAAATATGCCTGGTAGATTTTTGCAAGAAATCTTAATAATTATGAATCTTTCCCTTTCATAATAATTCCCATAATTTAGAATCTAAGGACCATTTTGAATAGGACTGCTATGACATTCAACGTTGATTTGAAAAAAAATATGATGCGAGATAAAGATGAAAAATAGTTTTATGTTTTTAAGGGTGTTTTGTATTAGAGAGCATCTTCTGTGTAGTTGTTGCATAAAACAAGGGTTTTGTGCAATCCACTCAGAGTTTGACACATCAACATTGAAAGAAAATTGCAAAAAAAAAAATATGTGAGCAAAATACTAAATTATTTCTCTCAGAGACATTTGAACCACCACTTGCCTCTGCTAGACGCCAGCGCCGCTGCCTCAGACCGCCTCTGTCGACCATGTGGAGTGACTCGCCAGCCACCTAGGCCATGGGGCGAGCCACCCTAGATCCAGATCTAGGGTGGCCGCGCGGCCACTACATGGCCTGGGGTGGCTCGCCGGCCACCCTAGTTGTAGGTTTCGCCATGCCTCAAAACCGGATTTTAATGCCTCAAAATCGGATTCTAATGCCTCAAAATTCTTTTTGGATTCAAAATTAAAACTTAGAGGTGGAAAGTGAATCCTTTAGGGATTTTATCACCCTAAAGGCCGAAAAAATGAGCTCTGACGACAGAAAAACGACTAGACCCGTGGGTCTAGCTTGACCCGCTACCCAGCCAACCAATTTTCTCATTAATTAATTATTTTATTTTTTATCTCAATAATCTGGTGTAGATGTATTTATCTTCTTATTATGTGTTATGCTGATGTAGAAATTACTGAATGATGTGCACAAAACAGGAGTTTTGTGCAAAGAACACATTGAAGTTATTCTCTTTGTATTAATATTCATTTTTAGTATTTTTAAAAAAAATTTATAAAACTTTCTGAACTTCTACCCGTTTTGAAATTACCCCAAAGTTTGAAAACTTTCAATTTCTTTCAATTATCGCATTCTTTTAGGATTTTTTGTTAATTTTTTTTTTTTTTTGGTCAAAATACCCCTTTTTTTTAAAAAGAAATTGCAAATATTTTTTTTATAAAAAAGAATAAAATAAACACATGAATCTTTACAATTTTTATTTTATTTTATATAATAAAAAATGGATATTTTGAAAATTTTGACAATATCACAAGATTTAATGAAAAAGTCTAACGGAATGAGGTAATTTAAAAAAATTGAAAGTTCGATATATTTAATTAAGAGTTTTTGAAATTCGTGAATACTTTCAAAACAGGTTAAAGTTGATATGAGTTTTTATTTTGAGAAAATAAAACAAAATATAGAAAGCAAAAGTTTTAATAAAGAAAGCCCCACTAGGGTCATGACCCTTTGGAGAGTTCCAATGAGCAAGTCTTGATTCCAAATATTTCCAATTAGCTATGTTGAGGGGGAGAGCTACCACTTTTTTATTTTTTGTTTATTCTTCTTTAAATTTTAGGGAAAATGAGAGATATCAATAAATTAACTACAAATGTGGATGACGGATGAAAATAAATGTAATTTTTTTTTTCCCACTATCTAAAAGCCAAACAAAAAAACCAAAATTACAATGTTTTAAAAATGTTGGGTTCATGTCATGAATGCTGTCCACTAAGTGTAGGAAAGGGAGAGGAAATGATGGCATGTTGATATCATTATCCATAATTATCTTTAATTCCCCAATTCATTTTACTAGTTATACAATCAATTTAATTTCCTTTCCTCAATGTCAATGACATCATGTCCTCTTTATTTTTGCATTCATCACTTTCCTCAATACTCAATTCATCCTCAAAATTTGTCTCATTATTTTCTAAGTTATTATTTGTCTCAAAAGTTTAAACGGATAAGAAATAATAAATCTAATAATTCTAATTAATATTCTAACATCTCTCCTTACGTGTGAAATATTTAGTTAAAATGAAATATGAATAACAAAGACAAGATTAGAAAGTTTTACTATAATATTATATTAGAACGCCACTTATCCCAATAGGATATGATAAATTTAGTCATTTTAATTAGGAGTGGCAATTCGGGTCAGCGTGTCGGGTTTGGGTCCGACCCGATTATGACCCGACATGATTATGTTCGACACGACACGACACGATTAATTAATCGTGTCAAACCCTCCGACCCGAACACGACACGCTCCATAAACGGGTGACACGACACGAACCTGTTTGTATAAACGTGTCGTGTCACGACACGTGAACCCGAAACCGACACGACCCGAATATAAATTTATTTTTTATTTTTAGTAAAAAAAAAAAAAAAGAAACTTTTTAATAGCAAAATTTTAGCAACCAAAGCAACAAAATGACAAATACAATGTTCTTTTATCTAATAACACATTCTAATAGATGAAAGCAGTTACAAATCTAATACAAAAAATATAAAAGATCTTGATCCGTTTATTTGTGGTTTAGGAATAAGAACAGCTTGGTGGATATTTATTTACCAAAAGGATTATATTATTATCTCACTCTTAAAGATATTTGTGATGGACATGTGATAATTGTTTTCAATTCTGTCTATCAAATTGATATGTATTTAAAGTACATGTGTTTCTCATTTATATTTTTAAAAAATATTTGGTACATGTTCTACTAAAAATACATATATCAATTATATCAATTTTAGACACTACCAACCACTTTAATATATTAAATCAGAAAAAAAAAATTTAATTTAATTTGAAATAAAACTTTATACTTCAACAAAATAATTAATATTTACACAAACATTTGAGGAATTTTACAAGTGGAGATGTATTTGGAGATTTCAAAGTGATATAATAAGTTAATAACCACTAGCATGGAGAAAAAAAACAAAAAAAACAATTTTTTAAAAAAACAATAATTTTTTTTTTTAAAAAAAATAAACGTGTCAACCCGTGACCCGTCGGGTCACGGGTTGACCCGACACGACACGACAAAAACGTGTCAACCCGCAACCTGGTGGGTTGACACAACCCGGCACGATTATAAACGTGTCATAAACGGGTTGACTCATTTATGACCTGAACCCGATTATACCAAACCCTAACTCGATTTTCGCGTGTCGTGTTCTTGTCGGGTTCGCGTGTCACGGGTTAAATTGTCAGCCCTAATTTTAATTAATATTCTAACACTATTCTTAGACTTACAGCTTTCTAACATGTCATGTCAGCAAGTGATTTTGACTCACGTCAACCAACAAAAAAAATTAACACTCCAATTGCATGCCCATACATGCCAACATACACTTTTCACAAATTGGTTTGTAAAAGAGAAAACCTTTTATTAGGACCATCCTGATAATACCCTTTTACAGCTCTTAATCAATAACCGACACATAAGCAAAAAAATAAAAAGTGTACAAAAATAACTTGGACCAAAATACACTAGATTTTAGAGTGATAAAATCCCTAGAGGATTAACTTTTCACCTCTAGGTTTTAATTTTGAATAAAAAAAAAACGAGTTTTAAGACATTATAAACGGATTTTGAGGTATTAGAAACAAGTTTTGGGGAATTAGAAACAGGTTTTGAGGCATGAAAAATAGGTTTTGAGGCATTAAAAATGGGGTTTGAGATGTAATTGTGAGTATTGGGGATGTAATAAGGTGTTTTACTCTTGGTATAATTTTGTGTAATTTTTTTTTTTAAATGAGGTGTCAAAAAATAATTGCAGGCTACAAATGTGGTGTTATCAAGATAAACATGATAGTATAGTAGGGGCTCTCTTGTAAGAAACTCTCACACACCCATCTCTAAAAACAACATATATCCTTAAAGCTATTAAAAATTTATGTTAAAAGGGCGTGCTATTAAAAAATACACATGCTTCTTGCAAGTCACTTTTAGATATGTAGTATCACTCTTGATCATAGAGATCAACCAAGAAAACAAAAATCAGAATTTTTAAAATCACCAGAAGAGACAAATAGCCACATTACATTGAGCTTATGGCTGTCTGTTTTACATCATTTTTTTTTTTTTGACATGTCCGTACAAGAAATGGGAAGGGGATTTGAACTAGTGACCTCCGCTTTATTAAGCGTAATCCTAACCGATTGAACTATCTCTTGGGGACGTTTTACATCATTTTCTTGCATTAACTTTCAAGGTCAAACATCCAACTCTTCTAAAGTTGGTGGATTAAATGACCTAAATTTACAAAGAGTAAAGTAAGCCTACTTCCGACTATACAATTTCCCATTAGTGCAAAATTGCAGGCAAGCTATTATACCCTATTCTATTCTTCTCCTTTGCTATAAGCACCCTTTTCAAGTACCCATCAACCCACAAAAAGTGAAGTCCTGAGAAGAAAGAAAGCAAAGCAATTTTTACACTTTAAGGCGAAGGTCTTCACTTTCTCTTGATTCCATACGAATTCCACCATTCTTTTGACCAAGAAACCCATCTTCTTCAGCATCAAAGCTAGCATGAACACTGTAAAACACATATACAATCACCACAATAGCCGAAAACAATCCGAACCGCACATAGGATGGCCCATCCAGAGACCCCAGCAAAAACACGTTCAAGAAGATTGATAGGGAAGGTATCCATGGCATCCATGGGACACCCCAGAACTCTGGCTTCCTAGCTTGGGGGACCATCCAATGAAAAATCTGTAATATTGCAAGTGCAACTACACCACAGGCACCTAGCATGAAGGCCTTAGGCTTGCCATGTGGTGCAAAATGCCAAAGAAGGGTGAATATGATGGAGGTGAGAGTTAATGAGCATAAGAATGACAAGGTCGGGCGCGGATTCGTCGTCCCCAGCACAACGTAGCGTCTATAGACCACGGCGTTTGCCACCATGTAGAAGACGAAGAGGGTGCCGATCGATATAAGGTTGAGGAGGACATTTAGGTCAGTGAAGAGGGCAATCGCTGCCGTGAAGATTCCTGAAATGGAAATCATATACGTGTGATCTAGCACAAATCTGAAGTTTAAGCTATTTGTAACACAACGCAAATTTTGAAGTCAAACATTGACAGTTTATCTCAAATTTTAAGTAACATAATTCAAATGTTGTCTAATTCGATCTACAATTGAGGGAAAGTGTTAAAATATTAACATTTTATAATTTAGCACACGTGAAATAACAACTAGGATGGCAAAAGGTCAGAAGGCCCCAGGAGGAATAAATGCCCTAGCTGATACTAGAAAGATTGCCCTTGGGCCAATAAGATCTGTTTTTTGCTACTTTTGCCATTATTTTAAAGGGGACTCTCACTGGGGACCTTGTGAGCACCATTATTTTTCTGTCAATGGGAGATTTTCTAGTAGAACAAAGCATGGTTGGACCAATATAAACCATTCCTTGAGGATTCTAAAGCCACATGTGAAAGGAGTGACATAGACTACTCTTAAAATAAGCAGCCATTGCCCTTAATCCGTGAACAATCTTACCACTTTTCTTTCACATGCCTAACCTCTTTGTACCAACACACCCATGCATCTTTACAAGAATTTAAATCCTAATGCCATTTTCTAGTGCTTATCTAAATTGTCTCTATTGCCTAACATAGTATGACTTTTTAATTCAGTTGGACCCCAAAAGTACCTAGAGCAAACTAAAACAATGTATCATTAAGCATCAAGTATCAAAAGGCGAAGACAAATACAATTATAATCACTCCCAAACTCTCAATGACGCATCTATTGTCCACAGAGACGAAACTAGGGGCTCAGAAGAGCCCATGCCACCCGGTTTTAAAATTATCTTACCCAACTCTTGTCCATATTTTTGTAAACCCACCTTTGAATCCGTGAGACCTACATATGATCCTACAAATTCATTGGTAGATTTACCCATCTCACGTAAGGAGATAAACAAAAGATGGAAACCGAACATTTCTTAATATACATATACTAGCCCATCGACTCATTTTTAAAACATATTACGTCAATCGGTGCAAAATGAATGTGATAAATAAATGCGAAAACAAGATCACTCGACCTCCAAACCAAAACGGTTCGTAACCGGGTCCCCCCATCCCACCCATTCCCAACGACCCAAACTTCAAGAATCAGCACGAAACAACCAACCAACAACAGTCCAGATTGTTTGCTCCCAAGCTCCTCCACCTGTGCACACAGCACGCACCACAAGGCTCCAACGCCAACCCCCTCACACACGTGAGCCGCATTGAGCCCAACAATCCAAAAAAAAAAAAATCATCAAAGAGAATCTTGTTCCTAAGGACAATCTCACAAAATACTTCGAATTTAAAGTTGGACTACCATTTATTCGGTTGAATTTATATATATTATTTTGATAGTCTAAATAATATAAAATATTATCCGATAAAGCAAATCATGAAATTTTCTTCCTTTTTGAATTCAACGGGAATATCTGCATACTTAATAAATAAATTGGTCAAAAATTCAAATATGAATATAAAATAAGAACAGAAACGCTAATTATCATGTGAGGGAGTCCAATCTTCAGATTTTAGTTATAAAAAAAATAAAATAATAATAATAAATTCAAGCGGACTAACGTAAGTTGTAGCTAAGGAGGTCTCATAATTAACGTGGTCCATTTTATGATATTTGTCAACAACGTTAAGAGTAACGTACCAAGAAAAGTGGAGGCGTTGACAGGCGTAGATGTCTTAGGGTGGACCCTAGCGAACCAGGCGGGGACCACGCTGGACCGTCCGATCACACACATGTACCGAGCCTGGCCCAGCATCGCGACCAACAGCGACGTCAGGATCCCGAAGCTGGCTCCCGCGCCGATCACGTTCGATACCCATCCCAACCCGTTCTTATTCCCCCTGAACGCCGCCGAAAACGGCGCATCCGCATCGATCTGCGTGGTCACGCACACAGACGATCATCAGTAAATTCAACCAAACGACAAGGACATTTCTGTCTTTTCACAAATCACTCCACCGAAATTGAATCACATTATTCACTATCACTCACAGTATCACACTTTTTGAGTCTTGACAGTCACAAAAAAAAAAAAACCAACCCTCCAATTTTTATTTATTTTTTAATATTTACTAACATTAATTAAAAATATAAATATTTAATAATTACGCATTTATTCAATACCATGTCGTAAGGGAGGAGCATGGACATTGAAGCCGCCATGAGGCAGTAGAGAAAGGTGACGATGATAACGGAGCCCGAGACGCCGATAGGAATGTCCTTGACGGGGTCACGGACTTCCTCGGCCATGGTCGAGACGGCGTCGTATCCGATGTAGCTGATGTAAACCATGGCCGCCCCATTGAACACGCCGGAAGCCCCGTAGGGGAAGAACCCGGATGGGTGGTGTTTCGGGTCACCCGGCTCGATGAAATTACTCCACTCCCCTTGCCAAAACCCCACCACTATAATAAACGATATGAACAGAATGTGTAGCACTGTCAACACCATGTTCAACACTGAGCTTTCTCTCGTACTGCACAAATAAAGAAGAAAAAGAAAAGAAAATTTGAGTGATTTTAATTCACATTTTCCATTTCTATAAGTTTAGGCTTTTGGGTGATTGATAATTTTATGAGAATGTGGTGGTGGGTGTTGGTCGACCTGTAGCAGATGACGAGGGTGATTAACAGAACGACGACGACGGCGACGATGTCGATTTGGTTGAACCCATCGGGGATTGAATGGACGGTGAGACGCCATTTGGCGGTGGAGATTCCGAAGGCTGTACCCAGATAGGCGGTGAAGCTTCTAGCCACGGCGGCGTTCGACATCACATAGTCCATCACGAGGTTCGTGCCGGTCAGGAACGCTGCAAACTCACCGAACGTGATGCGGATATAGCTGAAGGCGCCACCGGCGACTGGCAGGTCGACGGCGAACTCTGTGTAGCAGAAGGCGGAGAGAAGGGCGCAGAGTCCTGCAATGGCGTAGGAAATAACGACAGCGGGGCCGGCCAAGTGGGTGGCGGCCCGACCGGTGGTGACGAATACCCCGGCGCCGACCATGCCGCCGATGCCGAGCCCGACGAGGTCGTACCAGCGAAGCGTTCTCCGCATGTCGGGGCCGGACAGGGCCTTGACCCGGCTTACTTCCTCGAACGACACTGAGCCTGCTCGGCGGGCCAGGCGGGCCGGGGTCTGAGCCAGAGCTCGGAGGTAAGCTCGGGCGCTCGAGAAGGACGAGCGGTGGCTCTCCATTCGGGTGGCTTTTTGCTGCTCTCTCTCACTCACCCACTAACTGAGTCGCTCGCAAGAGATCAAGAGATGGTGTGGAGAGGGAAGGTGGGCGTGAGATTTATAAAGCCGCTGTGTCTCGATGGACGGTGGAAGATGGGGTGGTGTTTGTAGTTGTTTTAATTGATTGGCCAAATCATCGTCATTTAGGGTGGGTGTGATTGTTTATATTCTATTATATGGGTTTAACTTGTTTTAAATTTTGTTTAGTAATATTTTGTTTCTTAAAAAATTATTTTGACGTGTTTTAAATATAAAAATAAAAATAATTTTGACTGTTTTGTGTGTATTTGTGTTTAAAACTGTTTATTAATGTATTTTAAAAATAGAAAGCAAAAGGGATTTTTTTTTTTTAAAAAAAAATTAACAAATAAGGTTAGCAAAAGGTTACTACATGGTTTCTTTTGATACTCTTTTGGTATTCTCCTGGTCTTACATAAATATTATTTTTTAAAACAAATATAAGGAACCAATGGAATAAGTTTTTTTTCTATTTTTTTTTAAATAATTTTCATTTAGGATCAAGAAAAACCATAACATTTCTCTTCAATTTTTATTCAACTATTATAGAAATAATTTTTGAGTGTTTTGTGAGTGTTAATGTTGATATTTTTTATTTTGAAAATAGAAAAATAAAAAAGCCTTAACAAATAAAGTTACTCCTCCAACTTTTTGGCCAAATTATATTCAACTATTAAACTTTTAAAAAGTAAGAATCTAACCTTTGAAACTATCTAATACTTTCGGTTAAATATACCATGTAATTGAAACTGTTGATTACACCTCCTATCATGTGTGAAAATATAACTATAGCTTGAATTTATATATATATATAAATTGAAAGTGTTTAATAAATTGTTGTTTTTTAAAGTATAATGAGAGTGCCCAGCCGATGGATAAGTGTATTTTTTTTTTCCTTCAATTATTTTTTATAAATAGGTTGAGAGTTTTTTAATTCTCCATCTTCCCAATATTATCTTCTTCTTCTTTTGTCTCTTTAGGGTGTGGGACTAAGGATTTTATTTTATTTTATTTTTATCAGGAGAGACTAATAAACTAAAGCATATATATATATATATATAACCGCTGAAGGTGAGAGGGGGCACAAGCATGGTAAAGTAGAGGTGTTTATGTGTTTTTTCCATTCTTGTTATATTTTTGTTTGTTGTTTTATTTTCTAGTTGTATTTTTGTCTTTCGGTGTTTGTTCACCGATTTTGTTTGTTGGGGTTTGAGTGCTTACTAGCGCTGTTGACCCAATTTTTCTCGGTGTCGATTCTATGATAGTTCTCTTTGCAAGAATACCAGAAGGTTTTCTTTCGATGATTCTTGTTTTGCCTTTATTAACAGTCATTTGTGGCCGCCTTTGTTCTCTTGATGGGCAAGATCATTCATTTGATCAATTCCAAACGATTCTCTGATTCTCTTACCGTTTTCTGGTTGATTTAGGGTTGTTGTATGTGTTGCCCACCTATTTTCTTTTTCATAGGATTCCGTACTCTCTTTCTTTTGGATCAAGAGCAAGAAAAATCTTTCAAAGTAATACTTTTCCCTTAATTGATTAAAAAATTTTTTTAAAAAAAGCACATTTTGTTAAGTTTTTTCTTAATTTTTGGAACATTGAAAATATGAAAAAAAAAAAAAAAAAAAAAAAACCAACAACAAAATTATGATGTTGATTGGAAAGCAAGTTGGGTCATTATTAATCTCACAGTATGTCATGCCGTTGATTGCGAGGTCTTGTTGGCTCATCAATTTCACATATCTTCTAAGGACCACATAAAGCATTTATCATATATTTGGTTTTTGTTTATAAAAAATAAACTATATATATAAAGAGATAAAAAGCTTAAATTATTGTTTTAAAGAAATAAATCCTAGTTTTTTTTTTTTTTTTTTTACATATCCACAAAAAAAAATGAGATGGGAGATTCAAATTAGTAACCATTGTTTCATGAGGCATAATCCACAACCACCAATTGAGATAACCCTCAAGGACGAGATAAATCGTAATTAGATGTGAAGTCCCCCATCATTTTTTGAGTCATTGCTTCCACAATTATTTTGCATACTACGAGTACTACTACTTTAATGCTCTAACTTTTAATGTCTATTTTATGATAATAACTGACTTGTCTTCTTGTAATGAAAATGATGTTTGGGAATTAATGTGTAGAAAAAAGTTCGGATACCAACAGATTTCACTTATTTAATCACCATTATGAAAGGAAAAAAAGACAAAATCCTCTTTCAAAACATGTGATTTCTCTCATTTCTTTTCTTTTTCTCCACATACGAGAGTTAGAATCATGACTATTTGAAAATTATGATCTTTTTTTTTAAGAGTAATTATTATTGATAAATCAATCAAAGAGGTGGAGCAGATTGCTCCCTCAAAAGAACATCACAGATACAATCCGAATTTTTCTCAATCCATGTTTCATCTATGGCACACCCTGTTTAGCCATAGTGGCCAGTTTATGGGCTGCTAAATTAACGTCTCTACAAACATGATTACATTGCCATCTACGTAGAGATTTAAGAACTCCCTTAATGTCAGCCACAATAATATGTCCGAATCTGGTTTCACTGGGTTCTATTTTTGAAATCTCGTTTACGACTAGCATCGCTTACCCTTCCAAAATTGTTAGAAAAATAACTTTTTATTTTTTTACACATACGTCCACACAAGGAAATGAGAAAGGGGAATTCGAACTGGTGATATTTGCTTCATGAGGCGTGGTTCACAGACGACGATTGAATTACCTTGTCTGAATTAAAAAAAATAACCATTTGGAAAAGGGAAAAAAAAAAAAAACAATTTGAAAAAAGAAACAACCGTTTAAGCAAATGCTCGTTTGAAAAATTGGCCATTAGAAAAATGTGACCGTTTGAAAAAAAAAATAAAAATGCTAGGGGTCAATATATATATTTTATATTTAGGCTCATTTCATCTTATAAATTAATTATTAGATTTGTAAATATATGTAGACCCATATAAGTAAATGATTGACTCTACAAATCTCATCATTCATCTATTGAATTCGTAAGAAAATATGGGTCAAATATAAGAAACTTATTGACCTATAGCATTAAAAAAAAAAAAGAGAGAGAAATGTCATGAGTAAATATTTTCTTCATATTTAGCTCATCTCATCTTACAAATCAACCAAACTTATATGAACTCCTCAGAAGGCAATAGTAGACCCCACAATAGTATAGAGTTCATCTTCAATAGAAAACAAAGCATGCATTTTTTTTTTTTAAAAAAAAAAATGTTAAGTAACAATAATCATATTTTTAAGAACTAGAATTAAAAGAAAAGAAAAAAAGAAAAAAAGAAAAAGAAAAAGGAGATTGGAAATGAAAGTCTCAATGGGGTAGAGTCAACAAAAAGTGAAGGGCAGTTGGGTGGAGACTGGAGAGGGGGCCAACAAAGGGAAGGGGAAGCGTTGATTTAGAACTAAACTGTGACAAAATAATTGCAGGTTGAATTTTACACGTGTATCCCATGATGACACGTGTATCCCATTTGTAGATAAGCACGGATTTTAGTGCAGGGCGGGCAGGAAGCGCAGGACACGTTGCCCGGAAAATGTCGCCCGGGGCTTTTTTTTGTTTTGTTTTGTCTTGTTGGCGTGAACATCTATGTCTATCTATGTGACTCACACGATTACCCATACACAAAGTAACGCCTCTTTCTCGTAACTGCTCCCCTATTTAATATCACTCTCTCTCTCTCTCTATTCATGGACAACAGGACGAGGAACCTTACTTTACTCTTCTTCCCTTTTTTTTTTTTTTTTTTTTTTTTTAGGGTCACAAATCAGAATAAATTACATTTTTTTGACTCATCTTTTGAGCCATCATTTTGATACAAGTTTTGCTAGTAATGCTTAGGGGTGGGTAGATTAATCGTCTATCAACTATGATTTAACTGACATTAACTACCTATAGATAACAGTTGGTTGATAATCCGTTAAGAATTTTTATATCGACGTCGGTTTAGTTAATCGGTATAAATGTGATCATGCATTTAACATAATTTTGACTTTTGTCTCTTCAGATGCGATGTGCCTTTTAAAATTACATTTTGATTGGAATTAATCGCTATTGAATTTTAATTCAATGGTAATTTTAAAAGCCACATTACCTATTCTCAAAGAGAGGCAAAAGTCTCCCTTCTAGCATTGCTCTGATTGAATAGACAATTGACTTCAATGTAATATACTATATTCCGTTCTCAAGAGGTAACTTAATCGGCTGTGAACCACGCCTTATGAATCGGAGGTCACAAATTCGAATCCCCCCTCCCCCTACCCTTACGTAGACATGTCAATATATATATACTATCTTCTGAAACTTAACCGCTAGGTCATGCAAATCCGAAGAAGTTGTCACGAAGGAGCCACATGTAGGAAAACTTGCACGTCTAGTTATGATTGATTTTTTCCGAGGTATTTCATAACTTTGCTTTAGCTTGCCGCTGGCGCACCTATCCTAACTATTATACATTATAGCATTATAGCATTATCACCAATTACTCACCAAAATAAATATAAGTATTTTTTTTTTCTATTTTAATTACTCACTTTTATAAAACACCTCTACAGCCTCACTATTTTAACAATTCACTTTTACTATTCTATTTAAATATATGTTTATTCTTTCTCTTACTATTAAAGAATGAGAGAGAGAAAAAAGGTGGGAGAGAGAAACTGTTTTTTATTCAATTGGTGAGTGAACAGTACTCACTATTAGTAGTGAAAATGGTGAGGCTGAAAGAGAAAGTTTTTAAGCATTTTCACCAAAATAACCAAAAAGTGGTTTTTGGTGATGCCACTAATAATGCTCTTAAATAAAATGATAAATAAGGTATGTGTTAGGTGAGATCATGACCACCTAGAAAATTATGTGAATTTAGGTCATTATATATGTTGAACGGCTAGAAAAATGCTACCTATTAAAAAAAAGGGTAATATGTTATCAAGGCAACCAAAAAACAATTTCCTTCCAAAAGGTTTCTTCATAATTTTTGAAGAGAATTTTCGTCTTTAAAAAACTAAAAGACAACTTTTGGCTCAAAAATTTTCTTCTACATAAAGTGTAAGAACCCAATGAAATTATACTCAATTTTCATTTGTAACATGCCACATTTTAAATAGGTATCATTTTTCAAGTTGTTTCAATGTAAGAAACGGACTGAATGCACATAATTCTAGAATCTACAATTTCAAACAAAAATTGTAGGGACCAAAGTACTAATGTATTTGTACTTATTCATTTAAACCATCACTCATTGCGAGCCAGACTTACAAATTATCACAATATTTCAAGTTATCCCTCAATCAAACCATCTATTTGGGTGGGGTGTGGTTGCACGACCATCCTTATCTATGGCCTGTTTGAATAGATGGGTGGCCTTGCACCCATACTTTTGTTTAGATGAGGATGGCCACTCAACCACCTTTCTATACATCACCCCCTTCCTATCTCCTTCTTATCCCTAAAATCTATATGTTGTGATTCTCCATAACATTTGGTACATGAAAATAAATTTTTTTGATTAGGAGGATCACGCCCCATAGGCATTAAAAAGATGAAGGGTGATAAATAGAATTACTGAACATAAGGATGGCACGACCCTTTTGTTTCCTTCTTCTTTATTTATTTATTTTTTTCATTTGAAGCATGTCATATCATGGTAAAGTTCTAATTGGTACTTCCAAAATGGGGTTAATTTGGGCAGCATAAAATGGATGTGATACACATAAGACTCAAAAGTGTAACATTTTTCATCCAAAACAAATGACCAAATCTAAATCAAAGTGTGAGTCAAAACGTTTTGAGAAATTATTAGTATGAGGAATCCGACTTACATGCTGTTATTAAAATAACAGCATATATGTTGTAATTTAAGCAACGATAATCTGAATTGCAGTGAGTCGTAGCTTAGAGATAATAAATGTAAATGAACTGGTAGTTTCAAGTAGTAAAGTGTATAAAACTTAGTTATCATTCAACATAGAAATATTTAATTTTCAAGTCTTGTAACTAGAGGTATTTATTTAAATCCCCAAAAATCCAATAGGAATTTTATTTTTCTGACATAGATAGACTTTCGAATAATAATTTTTTATGCTTCAAACAATGTCGTTTTTAGTGAGTATATACTAATTAAAACAAGGTCTTTTGCATTTTTCTCAAGACTATATCTATTCAGTAGACGACATAATATATTTCTGTAATAAAAAAAATAATAATTAGACAAATTATTTCTTCCTGACAAAAAAGAAACAAAAAAACGCACAACATTGTATTGGATTCATAGGTGAATAGTGGTCTAACCTTGTTGTCTTTCTGATCCAGAGGTGAAGATAAACCACAGCACCCAAGTGTTCATTACAATGACATTGACTGCCACCAATTGGTTCATTTCTCTTTGCTCCTCTGTTCAAGCCCCCTTTCTATTGGTCACCTCTGCTCTGTTTACTTCTCTCCTCTCTCTCTCTCACACACACGCACAGTTCTATCCTAAATGGATAAAATGGCCTGCAAAGTTCTGTGCAATCTTATTCCTGCAGCAAGGCTATGGCTACGGCTATGGCTATGGGGCTATGGCTATAGTATGGGCAAAATCTTATCTATATATGACCAATCAAAATATTCCCATGCCATAATGGGTTCCACAGGATGATCATAATGGTGGGGTGTGGGGGGTGTTCCTTTGAGGCCCCCAATGCTGCTGCATTCCTCTTTTGCTGGAAATTGGAATCCACAAACCCTTTTTTTCTGGGGTGGAGTTTACTGTGGTCAGATCATCCTTAATTGTTTTTATTTATTTATTTATTTGTTTTTACTTCTGGGGAAGGCTCAGTGCTCAGTCTGGCTCCAACTCTGATTGAAAAGGATTTATGCATTTGTTACTTTCACCTCATCATGACAGAAGAAAAAAATAAAAAGATAAAAAGAAATACTTCCACCTTAGTCTTACAATGATTGAGGAGCACTCTGGTTCATACTATCCACCTTATGTGAGTGATTAATATACTATAGTTGTGCCTATGCTTTTTTTTTTCGAAAGAGGAATTCAATTTTGAGAAATATTTTCCTCATATAACTGGAAAACCAGTCAATATGACCCAAATTTATAGACTTAAGTTTTTAAGTTGAGCGATATTTTAACGTGCTATATTATGGACTCTTAAAAAAACTCTCCAAAATATCAATCTCCATAAGAAATTTTCCTACTTAGAGCTTCACATCATATATGCTTTCAAATTAGAGGTGTTGGGTCTTGGATGGTAAGAATGGAAGATTTGATATTTTGAAAAGTCTCTTTTATGTGAATCTATTTTTCTTTTGTTCTATGTGAGATTTGATATGTTGTGTCTAGAAATGATATTAATTACATGATTAACATGTAAAAACTCAAACAATATCTTTTAAAAATTTAGGTCTTTGTGTTGTGGCATTGACAACTCAAAGAAAGAGAGAGAGAGAGAGATGTCATTTTCATTTGCTCATCCACCATTGCATGCAGCGTGGTCTCCAGCATTACATTGACTGCCAACATAGACAATGAAATCTAACCCAAAAATTCTAAGATTTTTCACAATCCTTTTGACCATTCTTCCTCTATTATTTATTTGATCTCTCAAATTCTCAATCAACAAAGTGGATGGAGTCCAAAACCTATCAACACCAGCCTATTTTGATTCCTACACCTTTATCTTTTCAAGCATAAACTCCACCACATTAAATCATAAGGCCAATTTAATTAATCCTCACTATAACATCATAGTCCCCTGGTCAAACTACACAAACAAATGGAGTTTTCTAGCAAATTCTCTGAAAATGGAAGGTAAAGCCTTTTAGGGTTAGGTTAGATTATAATCGTCTACTCGCATCGACGGGAAAATTTGGCCCCTTGACTTCGGTATAATCTAAAAGTTTAGCCACTTTGTTTATTGATTTATTTATTTTATCTTTCTGGTCTAGCTTAAAAAAATAATTCTTTTAGGTTATAAGAAGGCCTTAATTAATCTTCCCTGCAACTTTATGTGGCATTCTTGTTTAGGGATGTGTTGTCATGATCAAAATGATAGTGTAATACTTCAACAGACCACACCACGTTTACCCAAAAACATTATGGGTAATTTGATTGGAAAGTTGTCAACTTTTGGGTTTTTCAAAAGGACTTCAAATTAATTGTAGAGAATAAAAAAAATATTTATGGGAAATAATGGAGCAGGATCAGAAGTATGAACTCAAAGTTTCTGAAGCTCATCCTCTTTTTTTGGTCTGAGATGAAGTTCGTTTCCTTTTGTTGGCTCAAGTTGAAGCTCAGCTATTCTAAATTTTGTGTTTTTCTTTAATACTTTTGACTGAGTGTATTAAATTGACGTCTGTCTTTAGAGCATACATGTGAGAATCAGATGCCACATATTCTATTAATCCTATTAAAAAGATGTATATAAGAATCACATGCTCTAAGGGTCTGTTTGAAATTGTGTTAGAGAACTTAAAAAATACTTTAAGTACTTAAAAAGTTGTGACAAACAAAAGTTGACATGTTTTGTAAAAATTAAAAAAAAAAAAACTTTTTTTGAGTAATTTGACAGTCAATTTCGAGAAAGATTTTGCCAAAAAATGTTTTTTTTTGACTTAAAAGGCTATATTTTTTAAATACAGTCTGAAACATATTCTAGGAACAAATTCCAGTTTAATAAATAATTCCTCCAACTCAGTTTAAAAGAAAATTGTCCTTTTGTAAACCTAGTAGACCAGCGAGGTCAGTAGGCTCAACTAAGCAGTTTAGCTTGAACAAGGATCATCACTATTTCATTTGAAATATAGGTGAATCATTTTATGGTTAGGATTTTATGTTGTAACAACTAACCGTGTAAATGATGCCACATCATTTAAATTTTTTGAATGACATATAAACATATTTATTACTTGGCATCATCTACACCACCGTTAGATATAACAAAACTAAATCATGATTATAAAATAGCTTAAAATTGAGAGGATTCTATGCAAGCAGTAAAAAAAGCTTTAGGCCTCGTTTGGTTTGCGGATTGTCTAGTCCATTGGAAAATGATTAGCTACCACTGGGATTAGCTAACACTGGGAATAGATCAGCTATTCATATTCCTTTGTTTGGTTGTAACGCTGGAATAGACTACCTAATCATATTCCTTCGTTTGGTATAATGCAATATGTTGGTGAATGAAATCGTATTGTGATCTTATTTCCTAAAATACCCTTATAATACGAATACAATTTATATTATTAAGGACCTCCTTTTTTTTTCTTCGAAACATAAACAACTATATTATAATTTTTTTAAAAAAAAATTATGTCATGTAGGATTTTTTTTTTTTTTATTTTTTTTTGCAATTATGCTAGAAATTAAAATTATTTATATATATAAAAAATCACATAATCACCATATTTCATATTTCATATCAGTGATTCCTTTAGAATTCCAACCCAATTATATTGGTGATTTCCGTCTGAATGAGGGAAAAAAACTGAGAGAAGAAAATCAAAACTGTGTGCGATTTGAAAAAAAAAAAAGAAAAAAAAAACTCTGGGAGAGAAGAGAACGAAAAAAAAAAAAAGAGAAAGAATGAAGAAAAACTGAGAGAGAACGAAGAACGAAAAAAAAAACTACTGAGAGAAGAAAAAAAAATTCCAAGAAACATAGAGATAATGAAATAACCAAGAAAATAGAGATCGAAGAGAAGAGAGGGGAGAGAGATACCTTGCTTTGAGAGATGGATATCGTGAGAGGTGTGAGAAGTATAAGGTTTTTTAGGCAATTTTATAAGATATTTTTAATCCCACAGGAAAGGATTAACTAAGCCACTCATTTTTGAGTGGCTTAGCTAACCCTGTGTGTATGGGATTAGTAGTCCCATGGGAATAAACTACTCACAGGAATAACATGTTACCAAACAAAGGATTAGCTAAGTGTTAGCTAGTCTAATCCAATGGCCTAATCCGCGAACCAAACGGGGCCTTAATGTGCAGAGACAATGGAGTATTTAGGCCCATTACACAACAATGGCGATGGGTGTTCTGAAAAGGGCCCAAAGATAATGGGCTCCAATTCTTGTTTTCTTCATTGGATTCACTTGTGGCCCATGAGGTTACCTTCTGTCATTGAACTCTATAATTTCAATTTGGTCGTAGCTTCAAATTTCATCTTATATTACAATCAAGAATAATAGACACCAAAAAGATAATGGTTAAGTGGTCTCAAGTCAATTTTTATGTGGTTAGGCACGTATTAGGAAACAATTTTTAGCCACCTTAAGTCCCAACTTCTTAGTGAAGCTGAGTCAAGTTATGGTTCAATTGGTCTTAAGAGAACGTTTGTGGTTCTTTCCCATCTATGCCCCTTCTTAGCAATTCAATGAAGGCTTATAATGAAGTAAACAAGTTCAACTTACACATGAAATATTTAATTAAGATAAGGTTAAACTCAAAATCTATATTATTATAAATAATTACTTATTCTAAAAACTTAAAATTTAATATAAAATTTTAAATTTAATTATTTGAATAATATTCTAATAATATGTCTTGTTTCATTTTATTTTTTAAATATATGTTTGTTTTCGTTGTTCTTTGAAATAGTCCAGAATTCATGCAGTCAAACTAATGGGCCTAACTTAGAAGGTCTTCTCTGGAAAATTTGCGTCATTTGGTGATTTTGGGCCTTACTTTATAGCTTCAATATCATTAGATATAAATTAATATACATGTCCCAAGGCTAATTAATATCTTTGTCTATATTAGCTTTAACAACTCCCTTATATTCATACCTAGACAAAAATAAAAATAAAAATAAATCTTGAAGACTAGCAGTCTCTCAATGCAGTAGGAAGGAGATCTCAATGTTGGGCAATAATTTTAATTTGGCCTTTTTATTATTTAAAACTCTCTTTCTAGAAGCCGCCACTACCACTCTTATCACTGTTACACTAATATTACTAGTTTCTCATTACTAGGGCTGTTAAGTGAACGAAGTGTCTCATGAGTAAACTTAGGCTCGGCTCGCATAAGCTCGGTCCGCGCTCGACTCGAATATTAAATGAAGCATTTCATAAACACAAATTATAGCTTGAATATTAAACGAAACAAGCTCGGCTCGACTCGGTTAAGCTCGTGAATCAGCTCGTATAAGCTCGTGTGTGTGTGTATATATATATATATATATAAAGAATTGCAATAATTAATTGATTATATGTTAAACCCATTTGATAGCCCAACCCAAACACTTAGGCTTGCTTTTATACTTAACACTTCCCTCTAATTGAATTAAAGATGCTCAACTTGTTTGATAGCCCAACCCATAATTTTATTCATTTAAATCTGGTAGAATTACTAAAATTATGTTGTTTTGTTGGTTGTGAATGAAAAATGCCCAATTAGCTAAGTCCACTGAGTAGTCCAAATAAGACTTAAGGCAAATCCTTAGCCTAAGGGCCTCTAAGGCTAAGGCCCAATTTAGCTTCCATCATTTAAAAAAAAAAAACAGTGCAAATCTTTGTCCCACATCGAGAAGACTAACTAACTCCCTCCCATCCCTGTCTATAAATAGGATGTACATCTCAATGGCAAAGAAACAACAAACAAGCGACCATTTCCGCATCAATGAGTAAAGCTCTAGCCAATACTTGGCTAAGTGCAAATCAAGTGCAAGTTGGCTAATTTAGCTGTTTTATATTATTTAAATTTTATTTAAAGCTTCATGAGCTGGCTCGGCTTGGTTAATATACGAGCCGAGCTCAAACACAGTTTTGGGGCTCGGCCTTGAGCTCGGCTCGAGCTTGAGTAAAAGTTTAATGAGCCGAGCTTGAACAAGCAAAGCTCACCCAAGCTCGGCTTATTTACACCCCTACTCATTACTATCAGTGGGACGGAGTCAAAAAATTTTATCGACATGGGTCAAAGTATATGAATTATAAATATATTTAAATAGGGGATCACATAATTGATGAAAAATATATTAAAATTAAAGACTAAATTAATATATAAAAAAATAAAATTAGTATTTATTAAATGTTGAGAAAATTAAAAAAAAAAAACATTTTTTAAATTTAATCTCTGAATGTAAAGTGTATTAAAACTTATCAGTGATAAACATCACACAAAATCACTCAACACAAATGTAAAACGTATTAAAACTTAAAAAATTTAGGCTATTTTTTGTGGTCCAAGACCAAACTTTGGACTACCTTTTAATGGGTTCGGGGTTGAACTAATAACTTTTGGCTCAAATTTACATTTTAAAGCATATTTAATATTAAAAAAAAAATCAAAATTGGGGGTGGCCATGGCCCACCTTTGTTAGCATGTAGTTTTGTCCTTGACTACCACCGTTAGAGGTGGCCGACTATTCCTTTGTTAGCATGTAGCATAAAATCGTAGCCTTTTTTTATTTTTATTTTTTTCATGTCCATACAAGGAAATGAGAGAGGAAATTCGAACTAATGACCACTACTTCATGAGACATAATCCACAACCACCAATTGAGATAACCATTACAAACAAGATAAATCATAATTAGATGTGAATTCTCCCATCATTTTTTGAGTCATTGCTTCCACAATTATTTTGCATACTACTACTACTTTAATGCTCTAACTTTTAATGTCTATTTTATGATAATAACTGGCTTGTCTTCTTGTAATGAAAATGATGTTTGGGAATTAATGTGTAGAAAAAAGTTCGGATGCCAACAGATTTCACTTATTTAATCACCATTATGAAAGGAAAAAAAGACAAAATCCTCTTTCAAAACATGTGATTTCTCTCATTTCTTTTCTTTTCCTCCACATACGAGAGTAAGAATCATGACTATTTGAAAATTATGATTGTTAGAAAAATAACTTTTTTATTTTTTTTACATATACGTCCACACAAGGAAAAGAGGATGGAGAATTCGAATTAGTGATCTCTGCTTTTTGAGGCGTGGTTCACAAGCGATTGAGTTACCCATTGGAGACAGAAAAATAACCATTTGAAAAAGAAAAAAAAAACAATTTGAAAAAAGAAACAACCATTTGAACAATTGCTTGTTTGAAAAATTGGCCGTTAGAAAAATGTGACTGTTTGAAGAAAAAAAAATGCTAGGGGTCAATATATATATATTTTATATTTTGGCCCATTTCATCTTATAAATTAACTATTAGATAATTTAGATTTGTAGATTTATGTGAACCCATATAAGTCAATGATGAACTCCACAAATCTCATCCTTGATCCATTGAATTTATAAAAAAAATATGGGTCAAATATGAGAAACTTATTGACCTATAGCATTAAAAAAAAAAGAAAAAAAGAGAGAGAGAGAAATGTCATGAGTAAATATTTTCTCTATATTTGGCTCATCTCATCTTATAAATTAACCTAACTTATGTGAACCCCACATAAGGTAATAATAGACCCCACAACTTAAAAAAAAATAAAAATAAAGAATATATATATATTTTTTATAGTATAGAGTTCATCTTCAATAGAAAACAAAGCATGCATTAAAAAAAAAAAAAAATACAAGTAATAATAATCACATATTTTGAAGAACTAGAATAAAAAGAAAAGAAAAAGACAAAGGAGATTGGAAATGAAAGTCCGAATGGGGTAGTCAACAAAAAGGGAAGGGCCGGGCACAAATGCATCCCCTGAAATTTCCAAGACTTGACGGTTTTGCAGCTTGTTTTTACCACCAGTCTTGGAGTACGGTACGTATTGATGTGTGCAAAGCTGTTCTTGATTTTTTAAATAATGGTATTTTTTATGCAGATATTAATATGACAAACATTGCTCTTATTCCGAAAGTTAACCACCCCAATCGTATAACAGAATTCCGCCCACTAGTCTCTGGCAGCCAATGCCTCCACAAGGACTGGGTCTTGGACAAGGAGCATGGTGTCACACATCATGGCCAATACATTACCATCAGAATCCCTCACAATAGCTCCCATTCCTATNAAAAAAAAAAAAAATACAAGTAATAATAATCACATATTTTGAAGAACTAGAATAAAAAGAAAAGAAAAAGACAAAGGAGATTGGAAATGAAAGTCCGAATGGGGTAGTCAACAAAAAGGGAAGGGCCGGGCACAAATGCATCCCCTGAAATTTCCAAGACTTGACGGTTTTGCAGCTTGTTTTTACCACCAGTCTTGGAGTACGGTACGTATTGATGTGTGCAAAGCTGTTCTTGATTGTTTAAATAATGGTATTTTTGATGCAGATATTAATATGACAAACATTGCTCTTATTCCGAAAGTTAACCACCCCAATCGTATAACAGAATTCCGCCCCACTAGTCTCTGAAACATTATTTATAAATTTATTGCAAAGGTGCTGGCAAATAGACTGAAGAAGGTTTTGGCAGAAATTTTTTCCCCAAATCAAAGTGCCTTTATCCCCGGAAGACTTATTACTGATAATGTTCTAATAGCTTTTGAGGCTTTGCACACTATGGATACACGGTTGAAAGGTAAAGAGGGTTATATGGCTCTGAAGTTTGATATGAGCAAGGCTTATGACAAGGTTGAATGGGATTTTCTAGAAGTAGTCATGAAACAAATTAGTTTTGCAGATAGGTGGATTTTTCTGGTAATGACCTGTGTACGAACAGTTAAATATTAGGTCCTTATAAATGGGCAACCCTTTGGGTTGATTACACCAACTATAGGGTCACGACAAGGAGATCCATTATCACCTTACTTCTTCATCTTATGTGCGGAAGGGCTGAGTACGATAATAAATAGAGCAGAAGGAGAGGGAGCTAGGCATTACGGGTCTATCTATCACCAGAAGGGGTATGAGATTGAATCACCTTTTCTTTACAGATGATAGTCTCTTGTTTTGTAAAACAAAGGTTCCGGAGTTGTTGTGTCTTCAAAAGGTGTTAGAAATATATGAAAAAGCGTCGGGGCAAAATTTGAATAAAGAGAAAACCTCTCTATTCTTTAGTCGCAATACCAATATGGAGGATAGAAGGAATATTTTACAAGTTGCAGGGGTGGGCTCTACTCAACGGTATGAAAAATACTTGGGTCTATGATGCAGCGCGACTTAGTGGGCTGCAGCGAAGAATAACAATAAGTAGCGGATATGTAATTCTAGATTGTGAGTCTATCAACGACCTAAGAACTCTTTTCAAAATCTAGAATCTATCTACGATTTTAAGGGAAAAAAAGGGAAGAAAGCTCAACTCTGAGATTCTTATTTAGAGAAAACTGATAATAAACAACAATTGAATTGTTTGGAGGCTATAAGCATATATTTATAGCCACAAATCCTAAACCTATTAAAATATTACATAAATACCCTCTATAACCCCAAACCTAATAAAATAACAAAATAAAGACTCCCAAAACCCTAATACTGCTAAAACAAAGAAATAACGGCGGTTTAATAACTAAAACGCATAAATGTAACATAGAGCCCCGTGTGCGCTCGAGCGTAGTCACAGGTGCTATCGAGCGCACTTGGGCGCTTGACTAGTGTGATCGATCCCCTGCCATCGGTCGCTTCCTTAGAAGCTATTGAGTCTGGGGCTCCAATTTTGCGATCGATCGCAATCATTGGTGCAATTGAGCGCAGTAACAGAGAGGCTCCAAACTCTGTCTGATCTGCATCATCCTCTCCAGGTTGGAGAGAATTCGTCCTCGAATTCGGCCGACCTTTTCCACGGTCCTTCGGGTGTCTGGTCAACTCATTACACTCATCCTTCCTCAAGATCAAAACAAGGCAACATCCTAAAATAAGTGTGACGCTTCTCATCATTGGAATACTTTGATGTCTATCATGAACGCCCCACACCACTTGTCAATTCTTCGGATTTGCCATATTTTTCTTGTTCATTTTCTCTCCACGTGCCATGAAAATGCTCACGAATAGATCAGCTGTTACTTCCCTTATGAACATATAATTCTCCTTATCCGTATAAAATTCATCAACATCATTATTAGGAGAATTTAAAATATCTTCAACACCAAGGAAATCAACATACTCAACCTCTTCTTCATTATAATTAGACACCTCACCTGAAAGGCCTTCATCAACCTCTTCATAATCGGCGATGTCATCTTCTTCATAATCGGCAATATCATCCGTGAGCTCTTTATCTTCCAATTGGTCATCTTCATCGGCGATGCCATCCATGGGCTCTTCATCTTCCAATTGGTCATCTTCATCGGGGTAGAGGCCGCTAAACATAGGATGCAACCCATATTCTTCGTACTCTTCCTCTAGGTAGGATGCCAAAGGTTCTTCAATTGGCTCTTCTTCATTGACGTCATCATCATATACTGGTGGAGTATTCCAATCTACAAACCCTTGTGAAGTATCTTCATCTTCAACGCATTTATGTTCGAACTCCTCATCAATGATTTCGGATTCTATACACAGTACATCCATAAATTCTTTTTCTTTCTCCACAGAATATGGACTCGGTGTATGAATTTGTGGTTGGAAAGTACAAGCCCAATTGGCCGGTGGTGGACTCTTCGCCATACTTTGTGTTTCCCGAAACACTATTTTTTTGTCAGAATTTTCTAATTTTTTCATCAATCTTGTGGCTGTCTGCCCATGGTATAATATTGGAGCACGAAAGCGTCTATCATCCTTTTCAATAGTTGCTCCCAACTACTGATCTTCAATTTGTTTTGTCGCCTCCTACGTTGCTTTAGATGTTTCCATCACACGGCAACTACTCCCCGGAATGTGAGTACCACCAAAGGGACTCGTTGTGCATCGGCCACTCCGTTGACTTCAAAAAACTCTTCAACAGCCAACATCCAATACCAAAATTCTGAAGGTTGTAACACCCCTGGGAATTCTGGAATCTTGAGTTTGGACCCGTCCACCCACCGAGTGGCATGAGCTTGCGTATGGTGCTAACGTCTGTGCGTTCGGCGCTCCACATAAAGGTTTCTAGATCCAATCCCTTTGTGACAATACAAGTTGGATATTTGGGTAGGCGAGGCTTCACGTCAATCCTCCGATGCCCGAAATTGATCCTCCTTGTATAGCCGGGTTTCAGCTTTAGTTTTGCCTTCTGCCACCACAAATTGCGGTCTTGGTTGACGACGATAATCGTTCGTCCTACGACCCATGTGCCGCAAACGAATTGCCGATTGCTCCTTACATGCTGTCTTCGTGTGTGCGTACACTTCGTTCATGTCTATAAAGCAGTTGCTCCTTCCCATTCATGGAAAGTAACTAAGCTCAGATACCAACTGATGTAGCGCGACTTAGTGGGTTGCAACGAAGAACAACAATAAGCAGCGGATATGTAATTCTAGATCGTGAGTCTATCAACGATCTAAGAACTCTTCTCAAAATCTAGAGTCTATCTACGATTTCAAAGAAAATATGGAGAAAACTCGTCTACGAGTAATTCTTATTCAACAAAATAACAATCAATAACAAAACATCTTGTCTGAAGGCTATAAACATATATTTATAGCTCAAAACCCTAAACCTAATAAAATATGACATAAATACCCCCAAAACCCTAAACCTAATAAAATAACAAAAAAAAGATAATTAAATAAAACATATGCGTCCGGAAGGGACATCTAGCCGTTCGGACGGGACTCAAGCAAAACATAAATAAAGCATAAAAATAACATAACGTCCGGACAGCTAGATCACCGTTCAGACGGTCTTCAACAGTTAGACCACTGATCTGCATCAATCTACCAGCTCTTATTGGTTGGTCTCGGACAAAATCTTTTGAGGGGCTAAAAGGAAAAATTTGGGAGAAAATGCATGGGTGGAAGGAGAAGTTTTTATCCCAAGCTGGGAAAGAGGTGTTATTAAAAGCTGTTGTGCAAGCCATTCCAACCTATACTATGAGTGTCTTCCAATTACCCAAAACTTTGTGTAAGGATATAAATTCAATAATGGCAAAATTTTGGTGGGGGCACAAGGCCAGAGAAGGAAAATAAAATTGCATGGATGAGTTGGGAAAAGATGGCCGGGTAGATCAAAGGAATCTGGTGGTTTGGGTTATCGGGATTTAGAAAGTTTTAATTTGGCTTTGTTGGCTAAGCAAGGATGGAGGATAATCAAATTCCCAGAATCTATGGTAGCAAAATTTTTTAAAGAGAAATATTTTCCTAATGGTACTTTTATGGAAACTCCTTTGGGGAAAAAACCTTCTTATGCCTGGCGAAGTATTTGGAATGCAAAAGTTCTTTTGAAAGAAGGAATTGTGTGGCGAGTGGGAGATGGGCGCTCAATTGAAATTTGGGGCGATAGGTGGCTGCCAACGAAAATAATGCATGCAATACAATCTCCTCACATTCTTGGTGAAACAGCAAAGGTATGTGAGCTTATAGATTCTGAGACAAACTGGTGGAATATTTATGTGAGCTTATAGATTCTGAGACAAACTGGTGGAATATTCCGCTGGTTGAGACGATTTTTAATCCGGAGGAGGCCCATACCATTTATGGTATGAGTATATGCCCAAGGACGCAACAAGATCAGATTGTATGGGGAGCAAACAAGCAGGGTCAGTTCATACTCCGAAGCGTATACCACCTTGCTAATGAGGTTAGGTTTCACAAAACAGAGTATTACGCAGTATGGAAATGCAAGCAATCTTAGAGAAAGCTATGGAAGCTTTTAGAGAGAAAATTGAAGAAGCTTCAGATCATTTGCATTAATGAATAATATTACAGAAGATCAGTATTTATACTGCTCATATACAAAGGAATCATCTAACAGTTTTAGTCAACGAATTATCTAACTAAACAACTGTATAACAGTTCTAAACCTCCTAACAAACTTGCTTAACAAACTTAATTACAGCTCACTATACACGTGTCAAATACTCTATCAACAAACTCACTTCTAGCTCATTGTACAGGTGTTGCTTAACTAATTCTGCTAACTTGTAATACCCCCCTTCAAGATGAAGCATATATGTTCGGAAGATTCATCTTGGAAGTAATAGCAGAAAAAGAAACAGAGCCAAGAGGCTTAGTAAATATGTCTGCTAGTTGGTGTTCTGATTTTACATGAAAAGTGTGAACAACCCCTTGTTGAATCTGCTCACAAACCAAATGACAGTCAATATCAATGTGTTTAGTACACTCATGAAACATTGGATTTGCAGCAATATGTAGAGCAGCCTTAGAATCACAAAACAACAAGGCAGACTGTGAAATTGAAACCTGCAAATCACTAAGCAAGGACTTAATCCACATGATTTCACAGTATGCAACTGCCATGGCCCTATACTCTGCTTCAGCTGAGGAACGAGATATGGTCTGCTGCTTCTTGGATTTCCAGGAAATCAAAGAGTCTCCAAGAAATAAACAAAATCCAGTTACAGACTTCCTTGTGTCAGGACAAGCAGCCCAATCAGCATCATAAAAAGCCTTGAGCTTAAAATCAGATGAAGTTGGGAAGAACAACCCTTGACTTGGAGCAGACTTGATGTAATGGAGTACTTTAGTTGCAACATCTAAATGAGGTTGGCGAGGCTGAGACATAAATTGACTCAAAACTTGGATGGAATAAACCAAGTCAGGCCGAGTAATAGTAAGATACAATAGCCTGCCAATCAATCTTCTATATGAAGTAGAACCATCTAATAACAAGCCCTCATGTTTAGAAAGTCTAAGGTTCGAATCCATAGGAAACTTCGATGGTTTGCAAGCAAGCAAACCAGAATCATCAAGGATATCAGGAGCATACTTTCGTTGGCAAACAGAAATACCAGAGGACTTCCTAGCAATTTCTAAACCCAAGAAGAACTTCAAATCACCTAAGTCCTTGAGTTTAAATTGCTGATTGAGAAGTTGTGTGAAAATAGAAATTGTCTTAGCATCATTCCCAGCCAGAACAATGTCATCTACATAAACCAACAAGGCAATGAATGATGATCCATCTAATCTAGTAAACAGACTGTAATCACTCTTGGATTGAATGAAACCAAGCTTAATTAAAGTGTTAGAAAACTTGGCAAACCACTGCCTGCTGGCCTGCTTCAATCCATAAAGGGATTTGGTTAACCTGCATACTTGGGACCCCCTTTTAGCACCAAAACCAGGAGGCAATTCCATGTACACCTCCTCATCTAACTCCCCATGAAGAAAGGCATTATTTACATCCAACTTATGTAAATGCCAATTCTTAGCTGCAGCCACTACCAACAAACATCTCACAGTGGTTAACTTGGCTACTAGAGAAAAAGTCTCATAGTAGTCAAGCCCTTCACTTTGTGTGTAACCCTTTGCAACCAACCTAGCTTTATATCTCTCAAGGGAACCATCAGCCTTAAGCTTCACCTTATATACCCATTTACATCCAATAGCCTTCTTATCAGGTGGTAAAGAAGTAAGCTGCCAAGTCTTGTTGAGCTCAAGTGCATCTATCTTAGACTTCATAGCATCACACCAATGAGGAATCTTAACAGCTTGATGATAGAACCGAGGTTCTTAATGTGAGGAAACTGAAAGACTAAATGATTTTTAAGTAGGAGAAAGTTTATCATAAGATAGAAAAGATGATAAACCAAAAGAGTTACTTGATGTGGAAGCTTCTGTCATGAACTTGGATGAAGATTGGGCTGGTAAAGAGGCAGCAACCAGTTGACAGTGATATTCCTATAAATAACTTGGTTGGACCCTTGTTTTAGTGGACCTACGAAGTGACCTAGGAGGAACAGATGATATGGACAATGTACTATCATCATGTGATGAAGGAGAAAATGAAGTGGAAGTAGATTCTGGTGGAGAAGTTGGATGTGATGTTAAAACAGAATTATCTATAGAATGAATAAAAGTAGGAATGACATTCTGATTTGAACATGAGACTTTGAAGAAAATGTAGATGAAGAATAAGGAAATATGTCCTCACGAAAAATAACATCACGAGAAATGAAAAACGTATTAAGAGAAGTATCATACAACCTATACCCTTTGACACCATAAGGATAGCCAAGAAAAATACAAGCACGAGCCCTAGGATCAAACTTAGATCTATCCCTAGAAATTGTAGAAGCATAACAAAGGCAACCAAAAACTCTTAGATGAGTGTACTGAGGAATGACAAAGTATAGAGACTCAAAAGGGGTTTTGTTGGATAGAATTGGAGTAGGAATACGATTTATAAGATATGCAGCAGTTAAAACACACTCACCCCATAAATGTAAAGGTAAGTTGGCTTGAAATCTAAGGGCACGAGCAACATTTAAAAGGAGTTGGTATTTTCTTTCTGCTATTGCATTCTGTTGAGGTGTTTCAACACATGTGAGTTGATGGTTAACACCCTTTGAAGAAAAAAAATCAGGCATGTTAAACTCACTTCCATTGTCAGTTCTTAAACATTTGATTTTCATATTGAATTGAGTTTCAACTAGGTGAAAGAAGGACTTGAGAAGTAATCGTGTTTGAGATTTATTTTGCATCAAGAACACCCAAGTAAACCTACTGTAATCATCAACGATTGTCAGAAAAAATTTAAAGTTATTTGATGAAGGAGTAGAGAAGGGGCCCCATATATCACAATGAATAAGATCAAAGATATGAGTTGAGTAAGTAATGCTGGTTGGAAAAGAAATTCTGTGATGTTTAGCTAAAGGACATATAAAACAAGCTTTATTTGATTCTGAAGAAAATTCAGGAATTACATGATGAAGCAAATGCAGTCCTGAGTCAGACAAATGACCCAATCTAGAGTGCCAAACATTGGCAGAAACTTTTACAGCAGCAACTGAATTTAAATTGCAAACATATTTGAAAACAGGAATGGAAACTGATTTTATTTGAGCAGAATTGAGACCTAAAACAGGAACACTTGAAACATTGAGACCTTCCAAGTTATGCAGTATCAAATGCTACAAGCCATCAACCTCTTTACCCTGTCCAATCGTCTTCTAGCCTGACAGTTGCTGAATAAAGCAGAATTGAGACAGAAAAATGAAGCAACAGTTAAAGCATTTGACCAATTTACTGACATAAATTAAGTTGAAAGAGAAAGAAGGAACACATAGGACATTTGTTAGAGTCAAAGTTGCAGAAATCTTAACACTACCAATATTGTAACATCCCACCCCAATGACACACAATATTGTCCGCTTTTGGCTCCCCTAAACCAGACTTCCCAGGAGGTCACCCATCTTAGTACTACTCTCGTAGAAGCACGCTTAACTACGGAGTTCTGATGGGATCATTACCATCACGGCTTTAAAACGCGTTGTTGTCATTAGGGGTGTAAGTATACATATAAGTACATCCCCATCTCCATACCCAGACGATGTGGGACGTCACAAATATGTGTAACATCAGCAGAATTACCATTTGGTAATCTGACTTTCTTAGAAACAATTAAGGTAATTGTAGTGAGAAAAGAAACAGAACAAACAATATGATATGTTGCACCCGTGTCAATGATCCATGGATACTTAGCTGCATTCTTAACAGCTAATTGAAAAAGGGAACTTGAAGAAAAAACAGAATGTTTATCTTCTAGAGTAGGTGTATTAACAGAAGATTGAAAATAGGAAGAATGAGAATTATAACCTGCCATCTCAGAGAACAAATGATCCTGGTTATCATTGCTAACAGTCTGAGCACATGAAACATCATCAGCAGCTTTAGTCTTGAGCAAATTTAGTATCTGATGGCATTGTTCAAAAGTAATGTTTGAAAACTGAGGCATAGAAGAATCAAAAACCTGATTTGCTGATGGAACATACTTCCCTTTCGTGGACTTGTACCCTGGAGGATATCCATGCAGCTTATAACATCTCTTAACTGTGTGACCAAGAAGACCACAGTGAGTGCAGAGAGGGTGCTCATTGCGAGGATACTGTGTCCTTGAACCTTGATATTGTGATGAAGAAGGTGGAGCTGAACCTTGATATCGTGATGATGAAGGTGGAACATACTTAGTTGCCATTGCAGCTGGAGTATGATTCAAAGGAGCAAAGAAAGTGGAAGTGATCTCTCTTTGGCGCTCTTCTTGCACAACCATGGAGAAAACCTTATTAATGGCTAGCAGAGGATCCATGAGCAAAATCTGACCTCGGACGTGCGAGAAGGACTCATTGAGTCCCATCAAGAATTGAAACACATACTCACGATGTTGATATTCAAGAACAGTTCGTGAAGTACCACATGAACACAAAGGCAGGGGGCGATAGTTGTTCAATTCATCCCAATAACCTTTGAGAGAGGTGAAATATGAACTCACTGAGTTATTGCTCTGAGGGAGAGCAGAGATAGCTTTCTGCAGCTGAAAAATCCGAGGTCCATTGGACTGTGAAAAATGCTCCTTGATGTCATTCCACATCTCTTGAGCAGACTCGATGTAAATGATGCTGGAGGATATCTCTTGAGAGACAAAATTGAGAATCCACGAGAGCACCATGTTGTTGCACCTATCCCATGCAAAATGTTTAGGAGTCTCCACAGCTGGTTTCTCCAAAGTGCCATCAATGAAACCAAGTTTGTTTTTGGCAGAAAGTGCCATGGACATAGATCTCTTCCAGGTATGATAGTTGTTTCCAACCAAAGGTTGTGAAACAAGCAGAGTCCCTGGACTATCTCCATGATGAAGATAGAAAGGACTGGAAAACTCTACAGTTGAAGGTGCAAAGTTTGGTGGAATAGTATCCACAGGATTATCACCATCAACAAAGGCATTAACAGGAATGGAAGGCATTGTTCAAAGAACAAGATTGAATGAAAATAGAAGGAAGAAGCAATAGAAAAGGAAAAGAAACGAAGAACAGAGGAAAGAATTAAGCGGAAACGAAAGAAGAACAAGTAAGAAAGAAGATGAACAGTATGTGCTTTGATACCATTTCACAAAACAGAGTATTACGCAGTATGGAAATGCAAGCAATCTTAGAGAGAGCTATGGAAGCTTTTAGAGAGAAAACTGACGAAGCTTCAGATCATTTGCATTAATGAATAATATTACAGAAGATCAGTATTTATACTGCTCATATACAAAGGAATCATCTAACAGTTTTAGTCAACGAATTATCTAACTAAACAACTGTATAACAGTTCTAAACCTCCTAACAAACTTGCTTAACAAACTTAATTACAGCTCATTATACACGTGTCAAATACTCTCTCAACAAACTCACTTCCAGCTCATTGTACAGGTGTTGCTCAACTAATTCTGCTAACTTGTAATATTAGGCAACGGACAGGGGGGTGTACTTCAACTTCTAAGAACATGCACCAAATTTGGAAGCGTATATGGAAGATAAAAGGGCCAAGAATGGTTAAAATGTTTATGTGGCAGGCATGTAGTAATATATTACCCACTAGAGAGAATTTGTTTAAGCGAAAGGTGACAACAGATTCTCTATGTCCGATATGCCAGACTGAGGTGGAATCCGTGGGACGTGCTTTGTGGAGTTGCCCAGCCGCCACAGATGTCTGGCTAGCTTGCCTGAAACGAATACAGAAGACAACCTATGATGAAGATGTTTTTTAAATATTTTCGAAAAGTTGCTGGGTCGGTTGGAGGAGGACGAAATAAATTTGGTAGCATGTGTTGCTAGGCAAATCTGGTTGCGAAGGAACAGGTTGGTATTTGAGGGTGTCTTTTCCTCGCCTATGTAGCTAATCTAAAATGCAAAGGCCCAGATGGAGGCAGCAGAACAAGCGGAGCAAGAAATACGGAGAGTCGAAAAGAATCAGGGACCAAAGGTACGGGTAGGATGGAATGCACCGCCTGCAGGGATGGTCAAGTGCAATTGGGATGCTGCCGTACGTGGATGTAGCAGGACGAAGGATCGATGGGGGTGGGAATTGTAATCCGATCCCATGAAAGAGAGGTGATGGCGAATAAATGTTTGACAAAGCCTTACATAACGGATCCCCTAACCGCTGAGGCAGTAGCAGCGTGGACAGCAACAACTCTCATAGGGCAGCTGGAGCTCAAGGACGTGATTTTAGAAGGTGATTCACTCTCAGTGGTGCAGGTGCTTCGAAGTGAAGGAAGCGTTGATTTAGAACTAAACTATGACAAATAATTGCAGATTGAATTTTACACTTGTATCCCATGATGACACGTGGGAGAAAAAGTGCCCCATTTGTAGATAAGCAAGGATTTTAGTGCAGGGCGGGCAAGAAGCACAGGACACCTTGCCCGGAAAATGTCGCGCGGGGCTTTTTTATTTTGTTTTGTTTTTGTTGGCATGAACATCTATGTCTATCTATGCGACTCACACGATACCCATCCACAAAATAACGCCTCTTTCTCATAACTGCTCCCCCATTTAATATAACTCTCTCTCTCTCTCTCTCTCTCTCTCTATTCATGGACAAAGGACGAGGAACCTTACTTTACTCTCTCTTTTTAGGGGTCACAAATCAGACTAAATTACATTTTGCTCCCCGAAATTACCATATATTTTGCTGACTCATCTTCTGAGCCATCATTTTGATACAAGTTTTGCTAGTAATGCTTAGGGGTGGGTAGATTAATTGTCTATCAACTTTGATCTAACCGACGTTAACTGCCTACAAATAACAGTTCATCGGTAATCCGTTAAGAACTTTTATATCGACGTCAGTTCAGTTAATCGGTATAAATGTGGTCATGCATTTAATATAATTTTGACTTTTGTCTCTTCATATGTGATGTGCCTTTTAAAATTACATTTTGATTGAAATTGATCACTATTGAATTTTAATTCAATGGTAATTTTAAAAGCCGCATTACCTATTCTAAAAGAGAGGCAAAAGTCTCCCTTCTACCATTACTCTGATTGAATAGACAATTGACTTCAATGTAATATACTATCTTCCGAAACTTAACTGCTAGGTCATGCAAACCCGAAGAAGTTATCACAAAGGAGCCACATGTAGGAAAACTTGCACGTCTGGTTATGACTGGTCTTTTCCGAGGTATTTGATAACTTTGCTTTAGCTCGCCGCTGGCACACCTATCCTAACTATTATACATTATAGCATTATTAGCAGCATCACCAATTACTCACTAAAATAAATATAAGTATTTTTTTTTCTATTTTAATTACTCACTTTTTTAGAGCACCTCCACAGCCTCACTATTTTAACAATTCACTTTCAATATTCAATCTAAATATCTGTTTATTCTTTTTCTTACTATTAAAGAATGAGAGAGAGAAAAAAGCTAGGAAAGAAACTATTTTTTATTCAATTAGTGAGTGAACAGTACTCACTGTTAGTAATGAAAGTGGTGAGGCTGAAAAAGAAAGTTTTTAAGCATTTTCACCAAATTGCCTCACCAAAATAACCAAAAAGTGGTTTTTGGTGATGCCACTAATAATGCTCTTAAATAAAATGATAAATAAGGTATGTGTTTTTTTTTTTTTTTTTTGAAGTGGAAATAATTCTTCATTAATCAAAATTAGCATTACATCAGACTCCTCAAAAATAAAACCTCAAATCAAAATCCCACATCCCCCTCTCTTCCTAGTGGAATACAGACAGCAACGAGAGCCACCATAAAGGCTACCCAGGCTACTGCCCCCCCTAGGTTTTTGAGAAAGGAGGCTGGAATTACATTACAATGACATCATATAGGAGCCGAGACTGCTTCTCATGAGACTACATGCACCGTACCAATAACACCAATGATCAGGAAAAAGGAAAATTATCTCTCCAAATTGTGTACCCATCTCGTGATAGAGCCAACTTAGCAAGTCTGTGAGCCTCCCCGTTAGCCCCTCTGAGGACATGTCTCACTTCAAAATCCAAGAATCTTCTACATAAGGACCGGGCATTTTCAACAATCGGGCCAATAACAAGTGGTCCCCTATTAGAAACCTGTAGAGCATGAACAACCTGGAGCAAATCACCTTCCGAGATAATTTTCCGAATTCCCATTAGCAAGCATAGTTCGATGGCACGTCTGGCAGCCAATGCCTCCACAAGGACTGGGTCTTGGACAAGGAGCATGGTGTCACACATCATGGCCAATACATTACCATCAGAATCCCTCACAATAGCTCTCATTCCTATCATCTTCCTTCCACCATCAACTGCCGCATCCCAATTAACTTTTATTAAACCCTCAGGTGGCTTCTGCCAAGGAGTTGCCACCATCTTAGAATGACCTACTACTTGTCTCCCATGGGGCTTCGCTACCATTGTAAATATTTGATGTTGATCTTGCGCCACTCTCAATAATGCTTTAGGACTTGAAAACGCCCCCCCAAACACTACTGGATTCCATCTGTGCCATATTTGTCGTGCAACTAAGGTAGCCATTTGAACCTCCTCCACGGAGCATTTGTCCAGCAACCATTCCATGATACTCATAAAATCGCGAACTTCATAGGAGCTCTTCTGAATCCGTTTGGAATAGTCGGCCCAAACATCCTATGCAGAAGGACAGCTCCAAAGCGCATACACCGTATTTTCAATCGCCAAATTGCATATCGGGCATAGGGGGTCAGAGGTAATTTTCCTTTTGTGCAATTTCTCCTTCGTTGGCAATATACCGCTATAGGCCTTCCAGATAAATATTTTGGTTGCTCGCGGAACTTCAATCTGCCATATAGCTTTCCACAATAACCGGTTACTATCTCTGTTGGAGCAGCTTCCTTTATCAACCTCAAATTTATCTTTAGCTAGGTGATACGCACTTCTAACTGTAAACTCACCATTTTTTGTGCACCTCTAGACCAATCGATCCTCCCCGATACGTGGACTCACCGCCATACCACAAATTAATTCTGCTTCCTCCGCCGTAAATATTTCACTAATGAGGGATGTATTCCACCAATTAGTGTTTGTGTTCAGAAGCTCATCATGATCACCTATAAAATTATGTGAATTTAGGTCATTATATATGTTGAACGGCTAGAAAAATGCTACCTATTAAAAAAAAGGGTAATATGTTATGGAGGCAACCAAAAAACAATTTCCTTCCAAAAGGTTTCTTCTTAACTTTTGAAGAGAATTCTCATCTTTAAAAAACTAAACGACAACTTTTGGCTCAAAAATTTTCTACTACATAATGTGCAAGAACCCAATGAAATTATACTCAATTTTCATTTGTAACATGCCACATTTTAAATAGGTATCATTTTTCAACTACATAATGTGCAAGAACCCAATGAAATTATACTCAATTTTCATTTGTAACATGCCACATTTTAAATATGTATCATTTTTCAAGTTGTTCAATGTAAGAAACAGCCTGAATTCACATAATTCTAGAATCTACAATTTCAAACAAAAATTGTAGGGACCAAAGTACCAATGCATTTGTACTTATTCATTTAAACCATCACTCATTGCGAGCCAGACTTATAAATTATCACAATATTTCAAGTTATCCCTCAATCAAACCATCTATTTGGGTGGGGCGTGGTTGCACGACCATCCTTATCTATGGCCCATTTGAATAGATGGGTGGCCTTGCATCCATACTTTTGTTTAGATGAGGATGGCCACTCAACCACCTTTCTATACATCACCCCCTTCCTATCTCCTTCTTATCCCTAAAATCTATATGTCGTGGTTCTCCATAACATTTGGTACATGAAAATAAATTTTTTTTTATTAGGATGATCACACCACATAGGCATTGGAAAGATGAAGGGTGATAAATAGAATTACTTAACATAAGGATGGCACGGCCCTTTTGTTTCCTTCTTCTTCTTCTTCTTCTTCTTCTTTATTTATTTTATTTTTTTTCATTTGAAGCATGTCATATCATGGTAAAGTTCTAATTGGTACTTCCAAAATGGGGTTAATTTGGGCAGCATAAAATGGATGTGATGCACATAAGACTCAAAAGTGTAACATTTTTCATCCAAAACAAATGACCAAATCTAAATCAAGGTGCGAGTCAAAACATTTTGATAAATTATTAGTATGAGAGATCTGGCTTACATGCTGTTATTAAAATAACAACATGTATGTTGTAGTTTAAACCATGGTAATCTAAGTTGCAGTGAGTCGTAGCTTAGAGATAATAAGTGTAAATGAGCTGGTAGTTACAAGTAGTAAAGTGTATAAAACTTAGTTATCGTTCAACATAGAAATATTTAATTTTCAAGTCTTGTAACTAGAGGTATTTATTTAAATCCCCAAAAATCCAATAGGAATTTTATTTTTCCGACATAGATAGACTTTCGAATAATAATTTTTTATGCTTCAAACAATGTCGTTTTTAGTGAGTATATACTAATTAAAACAAGGTCTTTTGCATTTTTCTCAAGACTATATCTATTTAGTAGACGATATAATATATTTCTGTAATAAAAATAATAATAATTAGACAAATTATTTCTTCCTGACAAAAAAGAAACAAAAAAACACACAACATTGTATTGGATTCATAGGTGAATAGTGGTCTAACCTTGTTGTCTTTCTGATCCAGAGGTGAAGATAAACCACAGCACCCAAGTGTTCATTACAATGACATTGACTGCCACCAATTGGTTCATTTCTCTTTGCTCCTCTGTTCAAGCCCCCTTTTTATTGGTCACCTCTGCTCTGTTTACTTCTCTCCTCTCTCTCTCTCACACACACGCACAGTTCTATCCTAAATGGATAAAATGGCCTGCAAAGTTCTGTGCAATCTTATTCCTGCAGCAAGGCTATGGCTACGGCTATGGCTATGGGGCTATGGCTATAGTATGGGCAAAATCTTATCTATATATGACCAATCAAAATATTCCCATGCCATAATGGGTTCCACAGGATGATCATAATGGTGGGGTGTGGGGGGTGTTCCTTTGAGGCCCCCAATGCTGCTGCATTCCTCTTTTGCTGGAAATTGGAATCCACAAACCCTTTTTTTCTGGGGTGGAGTTTACTGTGGTCAGATCATCCTTAATTGTTTTTATTTATTTATTTATTTGTTTTTACTTCTGGGGAAGGCTCAGTGCTCAGTCTGGCTCCAACTCTGATTGAAAAGGATTTATGCATTTGTTACTTTCACCTCATCATGACAGAAGAAAAAAATAAAAAGATAAAAAGAAATACTTCCACCTTAGTCTTACAATGATTGAGGAGCACTCTGGTTCATACTATCCACCTTATGTGAGTGATTAATATACTATAGTTGTGCCTATGCTTTTTTTTTTCGAAAGAGGAATTCAATTTTGAGAAATATTTTCCTCATATAACTGGAAAACCAGTCAATATGACCCAAATTTATAGACTTAAGTTTTTAAGTTGAGCGATATTTTAACGTGCTATATTATGGACTCTTAAAAAAACTCTCCAAAATATCAATCTCCATAAGAAATTTTCCTACTTAGAGCTTCACATCATATATGCTTTCAAATTAGAGGTGTTGGGTCTTGGATGGTAAGAATGGAAGATTTGATATTTTGAAAAGTCTCTTTTATGTGAATCTATTTTTCTTTTGTTCTATGTGAGATTTGATATGTTGTGTCTAGAAATGATATTAATTACATGATTAACATGTAAAAACTCAAACAATATCTTTTAAAAATTTAGGTCTTTGTGTTGTGGCATTGACAACTCAAAGAAAGAGAGAGAGAGAGAGATGTCATTTTCATTTGCTCATCCACCATTGCATGCAGCGTGGTCTCCAGCATTACATTGACTGCCAACATAGACAATGAAATCTAACCCAAAAATTCTAAGATTTTTCACAATCCTTTTGACCATTCTTCCTCTATTATTTATTTGATCTCTCAAATTCTCAATCAACAAAGTGGACGGAGTCTAAAACCTATCAACACCAGCCTATTTTGATTCCTACACCTTTATCTTTTCAAGCATAAACTCCACCACATTAAATCATAAGGCCAATTTAATTAATCCTCACTATAACATCATAGTCCCCTGGTCAAACTACACAAACAAATGGAGTTTTCTAGCAAATTCTCTGAAAATGGAAGGTAAAGCCTTTTAGGGTTAGGTTAGATTATAATCGTCTACTCGCATCGACGGGAAAATTTGGCCCCTTGACTTCGGTATAATCTAAAAGTTTAGCCACTTTGTTTATTGATTTATTTATTTTATCTTTCTGGTCTAGCTTAAAAAAATAATTCTTTTAGGTTATAAGAAGGCCTTAATTAATCTTCCCTGCAACTTTATGTGGCATTCTTGTTTAGGGATGTGTTGTCATGATCAAAATGATAGTGTAATACTTCAACAGACCAC
>CM017324.1:20978354-21009251 GCA_006937295.1 Carpinus fangiana
ACTTGACTGGGACCCGCCCGGGACTTGACCCGCCAAGTCCCGGGTGGGTCCTGAACAAGTCTCGGGTGGGTCCAAGTCAAGTCCCGTGCGAGTCCCGGTCAAGTCCCGAGCAAGTCCCAGGCGGGTCCCGAACAAGTCCCGGGCGAGTCCCAGACAAGTCCCAGGCAGGTCCTGGCCAGGTCCCGAGCGGGTCCCGATCAAGTCCAGGGCTGGTCCCAGGCAAGTCCCTAGCGGGTGCCGGTCAAGTCCCGGGCGGGTCCCGGACAAGTCCCGGGCAGGTCCCAGTCAAGTCTCGGGCAGGTCCCACGCGGTGAACAAGTCCTAGGCAGGTCTCGGACAAGTTCCAGACGGGTCCCGGTCAAGTCCCAAGCAGGTCCCGATCAAGTCCCAAGCAGGTCCCAGTCAAGTCTCGGGCGAGTCCCAACCGGGTCCTAGACAAGTCCCGGGCAAGTCCTGGTCAAGTCCCGGGCAGGTCTAGAACAGGTCCCGATAAAGTCCCGGGCTGGTCCAGGTTAAGTCTTGAGCAAGTCCCGGGCGGGTCCTGGGCATCTGCCAGTCATGTCTCGGGCGGGTCCCATTAAAGTTTCGGATAGGTCCTGGCCAAGTCTCGAAGGGTCTTGGTCAAGTCCCGGCGGGTCCCGAGCAAGTCCCGGGACTTACCCGTAAATTTAGAGTTTAATATGATTTAATGAATATATATATAAATTTTGTGATTTTCCGTACGTGCGGTAAACACCGTAAAATGTTTTCGACATAAAACATTTTTAGGGAAAATGACTTCTCTAAAAATATTTTTCGACGGAAACCATTTTACGTCGAAGTAAACGGAGCCTAAGTGTATTAAATTGACGTCTGTCTTTAGAGCATGCATATGAGAATCAGATGCCACATATTTTATTAATCCTATTAAAAAAATGTATGTGAGAATCACATGCTCTAAGGGTCTCTTTGGGATTGTGTTAGAGAACTTAAAAAGTACTTTAAATACCTAAAAAGTTGTAACAAACAAAAGTTCACATGTTTAGTAAAAGTTTTCAAAAATATTTTTTTGAGTAATTTGCCAGTCAATTTTGAGAAAGATTCTGCCAAAAAATAATTTTTTTTACTTTAAAAGTTATATTTTTCAAATACAGTCTCATACATATTCTAGGAACAAATTACAGTTTAATAGATAATTTCCCCAAGTCAATTTAAAAGAAAATTGTCCTTTTGTAAACCTAGTAGACCGGCGAGGTCAATTTGGCCCAACTGAGCACAAACACGTTTAGCTTGAACAAGGATCATCTTTATTTCATTTGAAATATAGATGAATCATTTCATGGTTAGGATTTTATGTTGTAACAACTAACCGTGTAAATAATGTCACATCATTTAAACAGTTTGAATGACGTATTAGATATAACAAAACTAAATCATGATCATAAAATAGCTTAAAATTGAGAGGATTCTATGCAAGTAGTAAAAAAAGCTAATGTGCAGGGACATTGGAGTGTTTAGGCCCATTACACAACAATGACAATGGGTGTTCTGAAAAGGGCCCAAAGATAATGGGCTCCAATTCTTCTTACCTTCATTGGATGCATTTGTGGCCCATAAGGTTGCCCTTTGTCGTTGAACTCTATAATTTCAATTTGGTCGTAGCTTCAAATTTCATCTTATATTACAATCAAGAATAATATACACCAAAAAGATAATGGTTAAGTGGTCTCAAGTCAATTTTTATGTAGTTAGGCACGTATTAGGGAACAATTGTTAGCCACCTTAAGCGCCGACTCCTTAGTGGAGCTGAGTCAAGTTATGGCTCAATTGGTCTTGAGAGAACATTTGTGATTCTTTGTTGTCTATGCCCCTTCTTAGCAATTTTTTATGAAGGCTTATGATGAAGTAAACAAGTTCAACTTACGCGTGAAATATTTAATTAAAATAAGGTCAAACTCAAAATCTATATTATTTTAAATAATTATTTATTTTAAAAACTTAAAATTTAATTTTAAATTTTAAATTTAATTATTTGAATAATATTCTATTAATACGTCTTGTTTCATTTTATTTTTTAAATATATGTTTGTTTTCATTGTTCTTTGAAATATTCCTGAATTCATGCAGTCAAACTAATGGGCCTAACTTAGAAGATCATCTCTGGAAAATTTGCGTCATTTGGTGATTTTGGGCCTTACTTTATAGCCTTTGATATCATTAGATATAAATTAATATACATGTCCTAGGGCTAATTAATATCTTTGTCTATATTAGCATTAACAACTCCCTTATATTCATACCTAGACAAAATAAAAATAAAAATAACAAATCTTGAAGACTAGCTCAGTCGTCTCTCAATGCAGTAGGATGGAGATCTCAATGTTGTGCAATAATTTTAATTTGGACATTTTAAAACTCTCTTTCTAGAAGCCGCCACCACTCTTATCACAGTCGTACTGATACTACTAGTTTCTCATTACTACCAGTGGGACGGAGTCAGAAATTTTTATCGACATGGGTTAAAGTATGAATTAAAAATATGTTTAAATAGGGGATCAAATAATTGATGACAAATATATTAAAATTAAAGACTAAATTAATATATAAAAAAAATAAAATTAGTATTTATTAAATGTTAAGAAAATATAAAAAAATAAACATTTTTAAAATTTAATCTATTGAGTGTAAAGTGTATTAAAACTTATCAGTGATAAACATCACACAAAATCACACAACACAAATGTAAAACGTATTCAAACTTAAAGAATTTAGGCTATTTTTTGTGGTCCAAGACCAAACTTTGGACTGCCTTTTAATGGTTCGGGGTTGAACTAATAACTTTTGGCTCAAATTTACATTTTAAAGCATATTTAATATTTTTTTTAAAAAAAAAAAATCAAAATTGGGGGTGGCCATGGCCCACCTCTGTCAAGTTCCATCCCTGACTGCCACCATTAGGATCTACCACCATAAGGATTTAGGGGTGGCCGACTATTCCTTTGATTGCTTTGTTCTGTCACAACAATTAATTTTTTTTTAAAAAACTTCCCTTTTTCCAAAACTTGTCATCTTCACCTCTGCTATGGCAATACCAGTGGATCACTACTATCAACTAGGATGAAGCCAGAAACTATTATGGATCAATTGTAAAAAAAATTGTTGTTAAGGGCCGGTTGGTTTATTTTTTTCGTTTTTTTCTTTTTTGGAAAATTTTAGAAAGCCCCCCAATCTTCTAGCCTTTTACACAAATAACCAATGAACGAAAAAAACTCTCATTTACTACCCATAATCTTTCATTTCCTCTCACTTTGGACCCTTAAAGGCTCAAAACGGCCCAAAACGACGTTGTTTTGATGCCCAAAAAAGACACCATTTTGGGGCTCAAAACGGTGAGTTCATGGTTTAGGGATTCAAAGTGAGAGAAAACGAAAGATCAAGGGGGGTAAGTGAGAAATTTTTATTCATGGGTTTCTTATGTAAAAGACCCTTTTTTAAAAAAAAAAGTCTACATACCCCTCAAACTACCACCAAATTGACAATGTCTTTTCTCAAACTTTCAATTGGAACAATGTCCCCAAAGTTTAACAAAAAGACTAAGATAACCCTCTATTTTCGTTAATAGAACAAAAATACCCATATTAATTCTTTACTTTAACAAATTTTTTTTTTTTTTAAACCACTCTCTTTTTTTCACTATTTTTTTAAAAAAATTATTAAAGATACTTAAGAGACATTAATAATTTTTGGTAAATTTGAGGAGACATTATCGTAATTGAAAGTTTGAAAACATTATTAATTGGGTGGCAGTGACGTTACTCTTTTTTTTTTCTTACCTATGCCAATACCCCTCCATCCATCTAGGATTATCAGCAATGGTTAAGGGCGGCTGGCTATCGATGACTGCCGCAATGACAATACCAACTACCACAGTTAGGACCCGCTGGCGGCTACCTCTTTGGCTACTTTAAGAGATTATAAGTTATCTTTTTTTAAACATTACTGGACAAAGTAAACTCGTCCATTCCAGAAGAGCAATTTGCCCTACTTTTTTCTTTTTTCTTTCCTACCTTTACAAGTCTTCTTTGTTGAATCCGTGTATTCCCCCAACCAAATCTTGAAGACCATTCCAGTCTGGATGCAATGAGGCCACTGCTTTGGGACAAAAGTCTATGAGGTCATGGTTTTGGCAGTACAAACAATTATCACGTCAACTAATCCTCCCAGGTTAAAAAAATATTCTCTCCAAAATACTGTTAAATTTTCAATTCTCCTAAACGTTTAAGCTGATATAAATATGTAAATTTAATCACTTAATTAACACTTTCGCTCACGTCACGTCATGTATGAGCTCACTCTCTTTTAATAGGTGAGACCCAATACATGAAATATTTAACTTAAATTGAGTGATTTGATGGAGTCAATGTTCGATCCTACGATATTTAACTTTAATATTATGTTAAATCATCACTTCTCTTAAAAACTTAAGCTTTTGAAATAATTGATAATTTTATCAGAGCAATAAGGAAAAGGCTCACGTCATCCTTGCTTTTGCTGCCTCTTTGAACCCTTTTATCAAACACCCTAGCCGCACCTCAAATGGCTTCTTCACCCTCAGCCATAAACTCCACCGAAAATGCCAATAACAACATCCCTATCACCCCTGTCATCCCCAACCCAACTGCCCCACCTCAAAATATCCCTGCGGCATCCCTTTCCCACTTTGCCCAATCAGTTCCAAAGCTCACTAGAACCAGCTTCTTGGTCTGGCGTGGTCTTCTTGAACCATTCCTCGAGGCCACGATCTCTATGGATTTATCGATGGCAACAAAACGATTAGATTTATGAAATAATGAATTTAATTATTTAATTAATATTTTAATAAATTATATATATATATTTTAAAACACCTAACGTAAAGCAACTAATATATATAGGGGTTCTTCTCATAGTGTTTTTCTAAGTTCTTCCAGACTTATGTAAAATATTATTTAAGAAAAAATAAAATTGTAGTACCATTTTTTTTGTCAACAAATTAATTTTTATGAGTTAATACTTAGGTTTTAATGCTTTAAAACTTATTTTTTTATTCAAAACTAAAACCTAAGGGTGGAATGTTAACTCTTTAAGAATGGTATCACCTAAAATGGATTTGATCATCTTAAATTTAGTGCTAATGTCTCAATTTTTGGTGCTAATGCCTAAAAAACCAGTAGTGAAGGTTACTACAATTTTATTTTTTCTTAAATCATGTTTTACGTAAGTCTGGAATAACCCAAGAGAACACTATGAATAGAACCCCTAGTATTTTCCATATATATATAACAACTAGTGTTAGGGTTTGTATGCATTTACAGTTCTAAAATGCAATTTTTTAAAAACACTGTTGAAGTTAAAATGATGATTTGGCTTCTAAAATCGAAGTTTAGTATTTAAGATCGCATGTTTTTAAAAATTGGCTCCCTTGCTTGCTATTTGTGTTTTGTCTACTATCTGAAAATACAATGATCCCCAAGAGGTAGTTCAATCGGCTGCGACTATATCTAATGAAGCGGAGATCACTAGTTTGAATCTCATTTCCCCCTCTTGTGTGGACATGTAAAAAGAAAGAAAAAAAAAAAAAACAATGTTTTCAAATTACAATTTTTAAAAACACACTAATATCTATATATGTTTTCATGATTTTGTTTCAAATTCCACTTTTAGCATGTGAAACCGTAGGCCAATTAGATTTTTTTTTTTTTTTTGGTGACATGTCTATACAAGAGGGAAAAGGAGAATTCGAACTAATGATTTCTACTTTATTTTTATTAGGCGTGATCTCAGTCAATTTAATTACCTCTTAGAGACCAATTAAATTCTTAGACAACATTGAAAGCGTTAATAAGGATCTTCCTATATTTACCTTACCGTCCACTAAACAATGTATCGCCAATTTTTTCTTAATTGAAAACCCAAGAAAATATGTTTGAAAATATACTATACCAAGGAGTATATATTCAATAAATACAATTTTTTTTTTTTCAATATTCAATAAATTCTAAATTGGGTAGATGTAAATTACTAATGGCCCATCCAATCAAATCCCATTATACGGGAATAATTAGAGTGCTACAAGTCCGACACCGTGAGAAGCATCTAGGGATTATACCAAGGAGTCTCTCACATTTATAGGGCATATCCCTCCAAAAATCAAATACCACCCATATTCCCCCTTTTCCTCACGCATTCTTCTACACACACCCTTCTTCTCCGTAATTGTCTCTCCATTTTCATTTTTCTTCTCAAAAGAACACTTTATTGACTTAAGTATCGGAGGTTGTTTGATCCTGTAAGGATCAACGATTTTTTGGTAACCTTTTTCATATTTTTTTGCAGAATTCATGTCGCTTAGTCCTATTGCCAAAAAATATGCTTCGACATTAAACCTATAATGATTTTTTATTATTATTATTATTAAAAGAATACATTAAAAAGGAGAAAAAAAATATTACAAAATAATCTGTTTGAGATTACGTTTGAAAAATAAAGTTTTTAAGTTAAAATGAGTTTTTGGATAAAAACTTTATTTTAAAGTTTTGCTAAAAGTATTTTTTGATCATTTTTAAGTTTTTTGAATACTTAAAAACGCTATTAATTTTTTTTCTTCTGTTTTGTTCTAATTCCAACCTTATTTATATTGAAAGCATATGATTATTTAAATTGAAAAAAATGTGACCATTAACAAAATATAAATTTTTAAATATGAATAAAATATATATATATGATTGTCTACCGATTACTTTGTCAAACCTTGAATTTTTTTTTTACCCAAATGAAAAATAATAATAAAAAAAGGCCAAAAAAATATCTAAAAAAAAAAGTCATCCATTCTATTTTGTCTTTTTCTGCTTTCCGGTTTTGTAAAAAACATCTAATGACGTGACAATATTAATCTTATCCAAAACTTTTCTAGGACGGATCCAAGTGGTGTACACGTGTAATTTAATTAGCAGGCCACGTAGATAAATATCATAATTGGAGAGGATACTTCCGAGGGATTCTCAGCAGTTTCTAGAGGAAACGATTGGCTGATGCGGCTTTTTGAAGTGACAGCTGTGTAACTAAAGCTTTACCAACACGTCAACCGCTGACAGGCGGTAGCCGACACCACATGGCGTGCAAGCGCTACTATTTATCGTCACCATTTTTTATTTATTTCTTTCTTTAATGGCTTACGAGTATTCGTCACCTGAATAATGTGACTATTTCTCATCATATTTTATTACTCACTGCTTTTATAGTTGCCGGTGGCCGCTAAAAAGGCAAAAATTAAAAAGTGACCGAGATCTTTAACGCTATGTTTGACGAAGGATCGAAATTGAAAAATGGATCGATGTAACAGATTTAATAGATATAAAAAAAATAAGAATATTTTATATAAAAAAATAAAATTTTTGTTTTGTATTGATTTTTTTATTTAAATAGTAATAAAAAAATGATTGATGTGATATAAAAAGTAAAATTATTGGGGTTGATTTTAAATTTTTTTTTTTGAGATTTTGGGTCAGATTTGGTTAATTCCTTTGTCAAATATAGCCTAAAATTCTTTACCACATTTTACATTTTTTTTTTCTTTTAAATCTTAATCATTATGACTATATATATTAGTATTTGTTAAAACAATTTTCGATACGGTGTGAACTATGTGTTCTTCGAGTCCTTCTAAATCCACAATACATCATCCGAAGTCTACGGGGGAAAACTCTAATGCTTAGATATATCATCAGACGTCTACGGGGGAAAACTCTGATGCCTGGAGAAAGATTATGCTTTAATGTACAATAATTCAATTAGATAATATGGACTAATTTAGCCATATTTCGTATTCTCTAGTATGATAATCAAAGAGTCTGAGAGTATCAAAGATAAGATGTCTTTGTACCTTGGGTATGAGCCTATTTATAGATTGGAGAGTTGAGATAGTCTTGGACTAAATTTTTTCTTTGAGTTGATTTGGGAGTTCTAATGAGAGCTAGAATTGGACCTAAGTTCTTATTCCAATTAAGACTTTAAATAGGACTTATTTACCCAAATTCTCTAACTAGAACTCCACTTGGATTATATCTCCCACTACTAATTAATAGCTTTGTGGGCCTGTCATTGACCTTAAGGCCCAAAATCTGATGGGCTTGTAGTGCAATTTTATTCTCAACAGTATTCTCTTAATCCTATGTGGATATTATTTTTTAAAAAAAATATGAGGGACATAAGTTTATATTTTTTTAAAAAAATAATATCCACATAGGCCCAGGAAAACACTAGGAAGAACCCTAGCATTCCTCATATTTTTAAGAGTATTTTGTATTTGAGTTATTCGTTAATATTATTTTTTTAGAAGAAAAACAAAAGTTGAAAAAAAAAAAATTAATAAATGGAGTCTATATATATTTTCAAATGGATGGTTGAGATTTTTCTATAACAATATTTATTGTTTTTAAAATACAATAAATACTAAATGTGATATATAAAATCTCAACCATTTAATTTAAAAATAATATATCATTGACGTTTGATTGTAATTAAATTATAGAGATTTAATTATCATTTTTGTATTCTCTTTCACCTATTGTACAATTTCTAGCGGTGGTCGTAAGCGTCTAACTAACCACCCCAAAATCTTTTGTCACTATTTTTTTTTCTCACTTCTGGAAATTTCTCATATTTCATATTTTATTTCAAATCTGTCCTATAAGATATGAGTAATAATAGGAAAAGTAAGTGGTGATAAATATCTGTAATTGTCCTTCTTTCATAATTTGTTCAATGTGGCATAAAAGACTATGATTTTTGCTTATGACTTTAATGTGAAAAATCATAAAAGTAATGAGACCATGATCACAAATTGGATGCTTTAATGAACATTATTCAATATTAGACATAAATATTGGAAAAATAAAATATAACATATATGCTTCCAAAGTTATATGCAACAAGCATGAGTACAATTTTGGATCTATGATGCAATTATATATAGCCATGAGACACTCCACTATGACTAAACAAAAGTTAGTGGTCGTGTTGAGTTTAAGAAGAAAAAAAAAGAAAAAAAAAAACACTCTTATAATTAGGTTTTAGGCTAACTATATGTGATTAAGTGCTTATAATAGATACCAACAATTGATTAAAATTGGAGCTGGTATAGACATCTCATTAAGGAAGTTATGGGGCTTATTGAATAGTTTGTCTCAATGAAAGATTAATCATGTGAAGCGAGCATCTCCAAAAAAAATAGTCATATGGCTCATAATAGTCAAATTTGACTATTATGATTTATGAGCCATTTTTCATCTCTAGCATATTAGGCTTTTTAACTTTTTTCCAACTATTTTGCTACATTGAATGTAGACACTAGAAAAAATTGTTTATTAATGTTTTTTTCTCTTTCCCTCTCCATTTGCCCTATCTCTCTCTCTCCCCCATCCACACAATAATGGTTAAAAAAATAATAAAAATAATATTTGAAGAAAGTAGAGAATTGAATGGATAGTCTATTGAAGTTTGTATTGAAAAACTATTATTTAACATTAAAGTGACAATTTAAACTAACATTTTATTTTTATTTTTTTAACAAAAACTTATAAAAAAAAAATCAACACGAACTATCATATTAATATTACAAAATAATTATAAAATGAAAATATAATACGATAATATCTATCCTTCCTCTTTAAAAAACACAAAAACCAAGGACGACGTGGCATAGCAAGTGGATCCGAAAAGGCAAAATACAAGTCTCAATTGCACAAGCGACTTTTGTAGGCTTGCAAGGGTCACTTCAACAAAGTCGGCATCAACTTTATTATACGAAACTACACAAAAGACAACAAAAAAAAAAATAAAAATAAAAATAAAGCCTCTAAATTTGGGACCATATCAACCAGTAGAACCATCACATTACAAATGACGACAACAACCTTTACTTATATCCTAATCATTACATTGATCGCTAAGTGAAACCCTGCTCGATCACTCCTTAAAACTCTTGCTAGGATTATCCTTGGACTTGGAAGGAGGTCATAATGGGTTGATGAAGATCACCAAACTATGTATCATTTGGGAGTTAGATCGGGTGCAATGATTTGCACGTATTGCATATAATTTGGTCAACATGATCATCTTTAATTAATTATATTTGATAGGTCTTTTTGTTATTTTTTTTTTTAAATAGGACAAAAATACCCATAAAACATAATTAGCCGAATATTCTTCTGTTTAATTAAAATTCATAATACAGGTGGTTTATGAGATTTTTTTTGGATGGGATTCACATAGTTATATAGGTACTTGGCACTCGACAACATCAATTGTAGGACCACACTTTTTTGGACAAATAAGTTTTATTAGGTTTAATTAAAAATGCGGCTACCTCTTGTACATGGATGGATACAATACTTGCAATTGAGGTGTTGAGAAAACAAATGATGACACATAACCTTATCGCCAAGAAATTTGACGATTGCTTACATATAATATTTTTTATTTATCAGCGTTTTAAAAACTTTGGAGACATTTCTTGTTGGTGTTGGCGATATATTTTTTTATGTGACCAATGTTGGATGTATTATGACTAGCTTATTGCATCCTATCTTTGTAGAACATGTCTAATTAAATTTAACTCTTAGTAATGATATGTAGTTAGGTGTAACATAAATATCAGACCAGGCTAGGGTTGCGTAGCTTGCAAGTGAACCTTGGATATGGAAGTACATAGAGGTATGGAGATCGGGTGATGCTATTTTAGCACATTTTTTTAATATATATTCAACATCCACCTTTCACGTACCCACTTGTAGTGAAACATCAAAGAAAATGCCAAAATATCATAAAAAGAAAAGAGTAAAGTATATTTTACGTACCTACCAATAGTTAGCTTCGAGGTCACTTTGCCAATTGCCAATTGCCAATTTGAGACTCAAATAGTTCAACTTTTATCCACTTGAAATCAGTATCCACTTGATAATAATAATAATAATAATAATAATAATGCATAAAGCGTGTGAGTGGTCCTATTTCTCAATAATGCATAAAGTTTGTGAGTGGTCCTATTTCTTAGCTTGTAGGAGAGTCAATGTATTGAGCACTATTGTTTCTTAGTTTGACTAAACTTAGCTATAATAACAAATGTTAAAAATTGGGATGATAGATGCACAAACAATAGTCTTTCTCTATGTAATTATGAGATTGAGAGAGGTAAAACAAAGTGAATAAAATAGAAACCAACTTTAACGTGGGAAATTGAGGAAGTATTGTACGTGGGTAAAATTGATCTGCATAATTTATTAAGTAAAAGACCTAAATAGACTCTAAATGAAATACACGCTAATAAAATGATGTCTTCATTGTACAATTTTGATGTTAAAAATTGGGATGATAGTTAGGTTTATGGCAAGCCGCGGTGGTAACCCTTCACAGCCATCACTCTCACTCTCTAGGTATGACATTTTCCAAGACCTTCATGATTTGGTAGAGAAAAGCTATAATGAAATTGGCATTTTAGTAGACACTCTCAGGGATCTTTGAAAGAAAATGCAAAGCTGTTGTTTTGTCATTTAACAAGCTTTGGATGAATCTATCTTTCCTTGAATTGATGCGGTAACAAGTCGAAGGATGCTTGGGATGCACCATAAAAAAGGTATCAAGGCTTTTTTTAAGTTTTCTAATTTTTTTTCTATTTCTTTTAATTTTTAAATAATCTGAGGACCACATATTCGTCTTTTAATAGCATTAATGTGAATTTCTATCAATTTATAGACGGAAGTTAGACAATGAAACCATCTCCTTTTTTTTTGGATAAGTCCACACGAGAGAGGGGAGGGAAATTTGAACTATTGACCTCCGCTTTATTAAACGTGATTCCAGCTGATTGAACTACCTCTTGGGGACAGACCATCTCCTTTTTAGCCATAAGCGATATACAATATACAATACAAATTAAAACTTAGGTGAAAACAAAATAAAGTTGTTAAATTACATGGGAGTCAAAGGTATTTAACCCAACAATATATATATATATATATATATTTTTTGATACGTCCGCATAAGAGGGGTGATGGGGGATTCGAACTAGTGACTTCTGCTTCATTAAGCGTGGTCCCAGCCGATTGAACTACCTCTTGGAAACACCCAACAATATTTTTCATATTCATTTCTTGAATTTTTCATGCTATAATAAAGTTTGAATGAAAATAAAATGCTTAAAATAAAAATGTTCATGCAAACTATGCATTATTCAGCCAAATAAACTTTACTAAGGGCTTTTAATTTTTATTTTTTTTAACATTCAAATTAGAGTAATGTTATATAACAATTTTTTTTTTTACATATCCACACAAGAGGGAGAGGAGGGATTCGAACTAGTGACCTCCGCTTCATTAGGTGTGGTTCCAGTTGATTAAGCTACCTCTTGGGGACTATATAACACATTATTGTTCCACAACTATATCACAATTTTGAGGTGGTCGTTTCAATTAACAATTGATTTTTTTTTTTAAAAAAAAGGGTTAAATACTTTTTCGGTACCTGTGTTTTGAGCCAAAATCAAATAGCCACCTTAGTTTTTAAAAATATCGCAAATGGTACATGTGGTTATCAAATAAACTCACTTGATACTTCTGTCAGAATTCCGTTAGTTTTTTTAACGGAGTACCATGTCACCCTTACACGTGGCGTGATACCTGTGTTTTCAAGGCACCATGTGGCATGGTACCTGAGTTTTTGGGTGCCACATCAGATTAAATAATATTAAAATTATGTAAAAAAAAAAAAAAAAAAAAAAACGAAAATTAAAAAAAACCTGGGTCTTCCAAAAAAAAAAAAAAAAACTAAAACTAAAAAAACAAAAGAAAACCCATCGTCATTCTCCTCTCCTCTCCCCCAACCCCTAGGTGTTTGCAAACCCACATTCTTTCTTTGCCATCCATCTCTCAACGCCATCGCCGTCCCTCTCAGAGCCGTCGCCGTCTCCGTCCCTCTCAATGCAGTCACCATTCACTCCTCAACACGCCGTCGCCGTCCACTCTCAACACGCTATCGCCGTCCACTCCTTAACACGCTGTCGCCATATCGCCACCGTTGGTCTTCCTTAGCCACCGGTCTTCCCCAAAGAAAAGATTTTCCACCATTACCCTTTGTCTGAGGTAAGTCCCTTTTCCACAATATTTACAATTTGTTTTGAGAAGGTTGATTTGCAAAAATAGATTTTTTTGAGTATATTGTGTAAAAGTTCGCATCTTGTTTATTGAAGGGTTGACTGCAATTTTGGCAGAATATATACTGAAAAGAGGTAACCGATTGCCACCCCAAGCTTGCAGATAATTCAAATTATAGGATGGGTAGCCCAAATTCATTACTTGTTGAATTAGGGCTACTCATCCTAGAATTTGAGAGGGACGGAGACGGCAACGGCGTTGAGAGAGATGGAGACGACGACGGTGACGGCGTTGAGAGAGGGATGGCAAAGAAAGAATGTGGGTCTGCAAACATCAAAGGGGTTGGGGGAGAGGAGAATGACGATGGATTTTCTTTTGTTTTTTTAGTTTTAGTTTTAGTTTTTTTTTTTTTTTTGAAGACGTAGGTTTTTTTTTTGAAGTTTTTTCAATTTTCGTTTTTTTTTTTACATAATTTTAATATTATTTAATCTGATGTGGCACCCAAAAACTCAGGTACCAGGCCACGTGTAAGGGTGACGTGGTACTCCGTTAAAAAAACTAACGGAATTCTGACAGAAGTATCAAGTGGGTTTATTTGATAACCACAAGTACCATTTGCGATATTTTTGAAAACTAAGGTGGCTATTTGATTTTGATTCAAAACACAGGTACTGAAAAAGTATTTAACCCTAAAAAAAAAATAGTTGATTCAATGGTTGACTGGTATTATTAGCATTTAATAGTACAATTATTAGCATTTAATAATACAATTATTAGCATTTAATCCATTGAGTCATTTAATCGGAAAAAGATTTTCTACATTTCATTTAAGTTTTTGAATAATTTTACCCTTCTAAAATATATTAATGGTATACTACCTATTTCATTTAAAATTAAGAGGATCATATTCCAGATTTTCCCATTTCGGATACAAATTCTCTGTATTTCACTTATGCCATGCTATTTAAAAATTTGAAGTAATATATCAATTTATTTATCATATAAAATTATGTTTTAAAATTAAATGTAACAAAATAAGATTTTGACCATTTACACGAAGGAGTGATGAATAATGTTCTTCCACTCAGGAAAAAAAAAAAGTGTCCTTCCACTCACGTTTATTCTTAGTATATTCTTCACCCTTTATTGAACATAGGAAAAATGAAAGAGATGTGTTTGGTATTATTTTCTCATATATCTTTCGTTTTTTTTTTTTTTTTTTAATTCACTGATAAAATTGGTTCTTGTGGTTAGCCTAATTTACAAATCACTTCGTATGGTATAAAAAATAATTTATATGTCCATAGGATAGGCCTAAATAATATTTTACTTCCTAAACTCATTTTCCATTAGATAACTTAATAGAAACTGTTTCATTGCCGCCTCACATCCGATAAAAATAAGACACATGTTCTTTTTTATTTTTGCTTTAAAAAAAAAATGACAAGTAAGTTTTTCCATGTCATTTTGAGGCTCCAACACACGCTCTACGTCAAATTAAATAACCTAATCCATCTATATCTCCACTTGTGCCGCCATCATCTTCATCTTCCTCACTGATTCACTATCCATCTCCAAGCGAGCGCTATAGGCTTTCATAGCATGATTGAAATCGCCGTCAGAGAATCTTGGAAAGGTCACGACATTAAGCTGCCTTGCTTTGAAGCTTTTTTACTCCAGTTTAAAAATTTTGGGTATCTTCAATCTATGAGTTACTTTGAGATTTTTGAGCATCTACGTTTTTAGAGTAATGCGTTTTTGGGCAATCTTTCTATGAAAATTTGGATTTGTTTTTGGGAATTGAAGCATCTTCCAACATCTATTTAAGACAAACCAGAAAGCAATTGCTATAGAACCAAAAAAAAAAAAAACCAGACTTGACGTGGAGATTGTGTGCTGCCGCCTCATGCTAGATGACATGAAAAAAGTTATCTGTCATTTTTTTAAATCAGAAATTTAAAAAAAAAACACATGTCACATTTTTATTGGGTGTAACGTGGCAATGAGACGGTTTTTGTTAAGTCATGTAACAGAAAATGGTTTCAAAGAGTAAAATGATATTTTGGCCTACTTTGAGGACTTTTAAATTATTTTCTAAACCATATGGAGTGATTTGTAAATTAGACCAACTACATAGATCAATTTTGCATTTATCCTATTTTATTATGAATTTTTTTCATTTCCTTAATAGAGTTAGATTTGCTTTAATTATTTTATTCTTCTTATTAGGATTAGGTTTACTATTGCTACTAGGATTATGTTTACTATTACTATTAGGATTAGGTTTACTTTCTCCACAAGTAGTTCTCTTTTATAAACACTCTAGTGTTTTTTTTTTTCTTCTTTTCTTTCCTTTTTCTTTTTCTTTTTCTTTTTCTAATTTAAAGGTTGGGGGGATGGGGGCCAATTGTAGCTATCTTACAAGGACGTGACTATAGTAGCACCAACCCGTAAGGCGCTGCTCAAGAATGGCTTAACCGACCAAGTCATAGCTTAACACTCGCCCCATCAAGGCATCAATGAGACTCAAAGTGACGAACACTAAGCCCTAGTGCGTGCCCAATCTCATGAGAATTCTCTTGAGATCATTGAACTACCACTCTTGATGGTTATAAATAGGCTACTTTATTATGTAAAACTCATTCATTGAATCATTATCAAATTATATAATTTTCTCTCAAACACTAGAAGACGAAGACACTTTCTGCTTCTCCTTGCAGAATCAAAACGCTATTCTTTAATTAATTATTTTAGTCTTTCGCTAAGTCATATTCTTACCGATTTAATAATAAATTTGTCACTCTCTTATACAGGGAAAAAAAATGAAAACCAAAATTCTCTTAATTTAAAACTCTGAATATTGGACTATTTTGTTTTATTGTGTACGCAATATTCAACTGATTGATTTAATTTTCTCATAAAAAGTTTCGTAAAATGTGTCGGTAGTTCCACACTTCCATTTCACGCCGAGAAAGATATTTCGGACGTGTATCTAGGAAAAAGAGGGAGAGAGATGGATAATGCCAAGTCAGCATCACGAAGCTTTTTGACTCTTTTGAATAAGAAACAATCTTTCATATCATATCACCCCCCATTTTCTTGCAGATTTTGGAAGAAAGGACTGATCATTTTGCAGTTTAGTGCTTGAAATTTTATAGATTTGCAAATATTTATTTTGAAACTTATCACATTTTAATTTAGGGTCGATTTAAAATTGCGTTTGAATGGTCTAAAAGTGTTTTTAAAACTCATAAGTCCGTTTGAAGAAAAGAAAAAAAAAATCGTTTGGTAAAAAAATTAAAAGCGTTTTTAAGGGTTAAAAAAAACTTAAAAATGATCAAAAAACTATTTTTGACTTAAAAACTCTATTTATCAAACACAATCCTAAATACACTCTCATATTCCTAGTGTTAAGAGTGTTGAGAAATAGAGATTTTAAGTCAAAAGTGTTTTTTGACAAAAGCTTCATTTTTACACTTTTGCCAAAAATGTTTTTAAGTACTTTTAAAATTTTTAAACAAACAAGCCAATTTTTGTATACCAAAACTTTTTAGGTATTGAAAGCACGCAATCTTAAGCTGGCTCTAAATAATAGAAGATGTTTAATTTTAGACAAAATGGGATGGAGGGTATACCGCCATTACAATTGCATCTACATGATAGGGTTTGGCTTGAGTTTAGTTTAGTTATATTTGACTTGTCCGAATTTAGATTCAAACGAACCTAAATTTAAGCTTAATCCAATAGGGTGACGATCTAAAATCATAACAAAAAAAACAAAGAAAGAAATAACTTTCTTTTTGTTGAAGGATCAAGTAATTCAATGTTGTTATTGAATTTAGTTTAAATTTGACCTAGTAATTATTGGTGTATCATAAAATAAGTTCTCAATAAGTAAACCTTTCAATAAAGTCTACAAACCAGAAGAACCCAGTTAGTTAATCGGTCCCTATAAGCTCATTCTCAGTAAAACCCTATAAAATAATTGAACCCAACCTAATTGAAAGGACAGGCGCACGAGGCTTTCCATTATTCTCGGGAGCTTAGGAGCGTGTGACCAAGAAAGCGGAGGTCGCATAATCAAATCTATTACCCCTTAAATCTCTCTCCTAACTAACAATACGCTTGAAAAATTGGGTCATTAAGAGGTACTCTTGGTTGAGGATTTGACGTACGATCAACTAGTTTGTCGGTTAGAATATTGTTCTTTCTAGCTGTGATTATGTAATATTTTAATAAAGTTGGCCTTAAATTTAAAATTTTCTTCGGATTAAGGTTAGGTTGATTATCATTAACTTTTGGAATTAGATTCTATGGACCACTTAGAGAACCATTTGTTGCATGACAGGCTTTATTGATTTGGTCGGTTTGACAATCTGTAGCTTAAACCAAATCCTATTGGTGGGTTTGGAGATTTCAACCTAGATAAGTTAATAAATAGAGGAACACGAAGAAGAATAGTTCTTAAAGCCATAAAAATTTGAAGGCTTTTTTAGTCAGTTTATTTAGTGTCGGTCAAAAGAGTCAAAACATATGCCTAAAATTAATATAGGGTTTATAGATGGTATGCCACGTATACAACGGTTTCACTACAAATCATACACTTCTTTATTGTGCCACGTCATGATGTGTTTTCAAAAGTTGATAATGACAATTAAGTTTCTTTTTCTGTCCTTTCTAAATTCTCCCATTAGAGACCCCAAAAATTTAAAAATAAAAATCCCAATTTTTTTAGGTCCTTACTTGAATTAGAGACAAACTTTTTTTGTCCAAATTTGTTTTTCAAGGTTTGATAAGGACCCAATTGATACTAAGTTTCTTTTGTCTTTTCTTTCATTAGAGTCTAGAGACAATTTTTTTTTCTTTTTTCTTTTTTAGATTTAGATGAAGAAAATTGTTATTTGAATAATTTTGTAATACATAACGGGATAAATTTGTTAGGTTTTGAGTGAACCTATATCTTTAAATTTGTATAAAAAGCTTAAAAATTTTGGCAAACTCAAAATTTAAAGATAATATTCTATGTACTCTTTATTAATTGATCATAGGTTAAAGGAAAAAGTATACTGTCCCCCTCAAACTATCACCTAATTGATAATGCTCTCCCATTTTAATAAGGACAATGTCTCTCCAATCTAACAAAAATTATTAATGTTCTCCCAAATCCTAATAATAAAATAAAAAATACTAAGAATTAAAAAAAAAACCCTACAATGCAAAATTAAAAATAAACTAGGGGTTGCCAAATAAAAAATAAAAAACATTTTTTTTTTAATTTTAAAACATTCAAATTTTTTATTTTTTTTAAATTAAATATTTGAATTTTTATTTGCTAGTATTTTTTTTTTATTTTAAGAGAATATTTCATATTCATTCATTGAAAAAAGATTAAAAGCATAAAACTCTGATAAATCATAGCTAAAGTTATGAGCTTACAACGTCATAGAGACAAACATAGAATCTTACAATCATTACAAAAAAAAATTAGGTTTAATTACATATCATGCATAATATGAATTTTCCTTGTTAATTTATGATTAATCATTGTTATGCGATTAACGGTGAAATCAACCCCATATTCTTTCTCTTATTATTTTTTATCTTTACTTTTACTTTTATGCATTTAGTTTAAAAACAAAAACAATCTTCTTTCAATTGAGTTCCTTTTGATATTGAAAAACTTAATAACGACGTCTTTGCAGTCCTAATATAGCTCTATCCCACAAGGATTCATTCTATTGTGAGCGATTATTTTTATTATTGATATTTTTGCTTACAAAAATACCACATCAATAATGATAAACTAAAATCCTAATCTAACACAATTCTTCTTTCGCAACAAAAGTTCTTTCAATTTAGTCTAGTAAATTGGTATTTATTCTTAGAATATTTGATTTTATATGTATTTTTAATACTATTAACAAAGTATGTGACATATGTACTTAAAATATATAAATTACATAAATTACTAAATTTGAAAACAAATGTCAATTTAATAATAGCATTAATGATCTCATTACCAAGTGAAGGAGGTCATTTACGCATTACAAGTTTCCATACATGCTATGATGAGGCTTGTACAGTTGTACCCTAGAGTGCTTTTTACTATTTGTTATCCATCGGATACTTATTGATTTTTTTTTCAAATTGAGTTAGGACTTTCTTTTAATATGATTTATAAAATGACACGTGTTTATTTACATGTGAAAAACATATTTTTTATTTTTAGTTGCAATGACAAATTTGGAAGAAATTTTGTTAAAAAAGCATGTAAGACACATGTTATTTAAAAGATACGTGCGTTTTACATATAAAAAAAACACATTATTTTATAAATTGGGTTGGAAGAAATTCTTTTAACATAATTTAAAAGAAAATTCTGTACTCAGAGTAGAAGAGTACCATAATACTCCACTCATGATAAGAGAAAACCACAATTTAACTAAATCATTATTCTTATTAATAACCAAATGGTCTTTAAATATAAATACAAGTAGATAAAGCTTAAAATGATAACATTTAAAGTTCAAATATTCAAATTCAAATAAACTTTGCTCTAAGGTGTTTTGGACAAATAAGCATCGCACTTTGAACTACCCAAAAATTCTAAGCATTTCGAATCTCACACTTTATGTTTCATTTTCTACCTGAATTTTTCTAAAATTTCAAGAGATTGGGATCCATTCCAATAATATAAGTAATTAAGTATATTCCATCCGATGCCTTAGAAAGATTATATATTATAAATGTCAAAACATTCCTTATATGATTATCTTTTTTCCATTTTGCTCAAATTTTAAAATCTAACAAACACCCACATCTTAAGGAATTCGTCCCTATACATTACATTAATGTCTCACTTTTATTTTGAAATATAAACTATAAATTAGGTTATAAGGGAACCCTATTGTTACGTCCCTACCATATTGTTACAAACCTATAAATTAGGTTATAAGGGAACCCTAAACCTTTCAAATATAAGATTTGTGATTAATTATTTTTCATTCCTTTAATCATAGGATAACCCCTTTAAATAGAGAATTTATTACACATTACATAAGACAGTTAAGATTGAATCAGCAGCTCTTATTGAAATATAAACTAGAACTAAGTCATCATGAGACTGTTATTAAAATAATATCATAACTCTAATACGCTAGGGTTAACTGACTTATGTTAACATAATATAAACCTAATACGGCTAGCCTAATATGAAAAGACTTGTAACACATATCAGCATCGTAAAATAATAGTATAGTATGTGACATTTTTCAAATAAAAAAAAACCCTCAAAATAAAAATTTGATTTTTTTTTATGCATCGGTCGGGTTTGTTCAAGTTAAATTAGTTTGAATTTTGTCTCATACACCAAAATATCAAACTCATTTTTTGTTTGGAAGCAAATATATATATTTTTGTTTTCATTACAAATTAATATGTAAATTTAGATTTGTTTTTTCTGTTAAATAAACTTATAGTTATTGACTTTTCCTCTGTCTCTCCAGCAATTATCAATTATAGACGAGAAAATCATGCTACAAAGCAGGAGACGTAGAGCAATGAAAGAGAAATGGAAATAATAAAATAGCTTTTCAAAAAAAGAAATAAAAAAAAATAGTAAAAAACAGGCCAGCAATTGCCGTCTCATCTCAGGTGACCTCCTACGGTTTTCAACGACAAATCAAAAGAAATTTTAAGTTTAACGAAAAAACATCCAATAAAAGCAAAAACGTGTTGGTTTTGGATACTCTGAGTTGGTCCCAACACCCCCCAAAACTCCAACACATATCCAATTCATATTCGACTGTTGACTCTCTCTCTCTCTCTATCTCTCTGTTTATATATATATATATATATATAGAGGGAGGTTTTTCCGAATCTCCCACCAAATCCAATTTGCGAAATCCCCAAGAAAGTGAGAGTCTTTTGAATGCTTTGAGAAAAAACAAGAAGAAGAAAAAAAAGAAAGAGCTAAAAACCCAGTAGGGATATGATGATGACGAGTATGGCGGCGACTCAGTGGTCAAGGTTGGATGATAAGCTGTTCGAGAGGGCTCTGGTGATGGTGCCGGAGGAGTATCCGGATAGGTGGCTGAGGGTGGCCGAGTGTGTGCCGGGGAAGTCACCGAGGGAGGTGAGGGAACACTACGAGGATCTGGTGCGGGACGTGCTCGACATCGACTCGGGCAGGGTCGAGCTGCCGACTTATGCCGACGACTCTGATGGGTGGGATTCGCCCAGTCAGATCTCGTTTGGGTCGAAGACTAGGGAGGCTGAGAGAAAGAAGGGGACTCCTTGGACTGAAGAAGAGCACAAGTACTCCCTCTTTCTCCCTCTCTCTCTCTCTATGTTCTTTCCTTATTTTTGATTTTATTGATTTTTTTTTAAAAAAATTTTTGCTTGGTACGATGAGAATTGAACTAAACTATATTCAGAGCAGGTTTTTGAGAATGATTTTGTTTTGTTTCTTTAAAGATTTTTTTTTTTTTTTTTTTTGGATGGCTGAAAAATAAAGGAAAGTGAAAGAAGAGAGAAATTTTGGGTTCTTCAGATGATAATTGAACTCAGGAAGAATTATTATTATTATTTTTGACAGAACTTTTTTCTGGTTTAGAAAATTGAGGAAAATGAAGAACATAGAATTCTTGCGTTTTGTATCTACAGACTACAGGTCTAGGGTAAACAGGGAGAAAGACTTTTTTATTTTTTTGTAATCCTTTGGGTGGCTGATAAATGGAAGGAAAGAAAGAGAATTCTTGGGTTTTGTTTCTACAGGTGAGAATTGAATTAAACTCTGGACAGAAAATGGAAGAACATGAAAGAAAAACACAGAATTTGCGTTTTTATGTTCCTCCTGTTCTCTTTAAATGTCTCCCTTGTGACTTTAATTTTCAATCCCTTTTTTTCTTTGAATTCTTTGGTACTTTAAAATGGTTCCTTTTGCTGGGAAAATGGAAGGGAGAAGAGAGTTGAAAAATTGGGTCTTGTGTTTTCTGTAGATTTTGCTGGTGTGATTGTAAAATTCAACCCCAACTAAGCTTATGAGTGGAATTCTTTGGTTTTTTATCTGCCAAATGATAAAAATAGTATATGATCATTCAGAGTTTCAAGACCATTCCTGATGTTACACCCATGTGGATATAACATTTTTGTTTGTGTCTAAACCCAGAGAATCCTTTTGTAATTTGGATTGCAGATTATGATTGCCCCAAGTGAATCAAGTAGGTTCCATCAATTTACCGTCATTATCATTGAAACCAAAACTTGGTGTGTATATATAAAACAATTTTCGAAAGCACATAGTTTCTCCTCCAAAAATTACCTCTCCGGCCGGGAAACGCATAAGAAATTAACCTAAACCGGTAGGTCATTGAGTGGATTTCATGTTAGCCCCAAGGTGTTGGTCTCTAACTAGAAAAGTAAATATTGTGATCATGTTGCCTTTGATATGAAATGCTAGTTGCGGCCTACAAGTGCTTAGATTATATTTGTGTTATCAGATGTATTGCTGTGGCAGCTGATTTTCTTTTTTGGTATGGTAACAGGTTATTTCTGGTAGGGCTGGAGAGATTTGGCAAGGGTGATTGGAGGAGCATTTCAAGGAATGTTGTTGTGACAAGGACACCGACTCAAGTGGCTAGCCATGCCCAGAAGTACTTTCTTCGCCAGACCTCGGTGAAGAAAGAGAGGAAGAGATCGAGCATCCACGACATCACCTCAGTGGATAACAACAACACGGCGGCTCTACCTGTTGATCAGAACTGGATTCCTCCATCGGGTGGTGCGGTACTTCAGCCGCCTGCACCACCTGCTTTGCCACAGATGACCATGCCGAGGAATGTGCCCGATCAATCGGCCTCATTTGGTTATCAAAACTTTGGCTTTCAAATGTAAAGATGCATAGTAGCAGCTGTATGCTCTGTACGTAAAGTAGCCTTAGTTTAGCAAATCCAATTTGTATAGTTCTGCGTATGCTTTTGTTAGGTGCTAGGTGATAAGGAGGGTTGGAAAGTGAATTTGATGGTGTATGTAGTATTCTTAAGTCTTTTAGTGAACTAAAGAAATCTTCTTTGCTGGAGAACATAGTTGCTGCATATGGTTGAAAAACATCTAAAAAAACACAAAAGAAAACAAGGGAAAAAACAAGTAGAAAAGGAGGGGGAGATTAGGGAGGGTGAGAAGAGGAGGCGAGGCTCCTCCTAGAATGGTTCTCTGGGGGCCAGGATTTTTGTAGGAATTCTTTTTGGCATTCAAGTTGTTGAATACCTCGAGTCTGCATCATCAAAATCCCAAGTCTTAAATTAATTTCTGTTGGAACAACCGAACAACTCCATGATTTTCAATGCTTGTTTGACCTTTAGATTATTGGAAATCTAATGTTACTTTTGAATTAATATCTATATGGATTTTTGGGTTTTTTTAGGGTATATTATTTTGGTCGCTGATTTTTTTTTTTAAATTTAATTTAATGTAATCACGATTTATCTTAAAAAGCTTAAGTTGATAGAAAATGATTAATTTAATTAGTTAATTATTCATCTAACACATTTTCTCACAAATGGGAAAAGTAAGGTCATAAAAAAAAAAACAAAAAAACAAAATTGGGTTACCAGCCGGAAAACCAGTTGGAAAACATTGGTAACTGGGTACCTGGTTTCGGTTTTTGGCATTTGGTTATAACTAGGTAACAGGGTATAAAATAATTTTTTTTAAGGGCATTTTTAAACATTGAATTTTTATGGCATTTGTAAACATTGGATTTTATGGGCATTTTTAAACAATGAAGTTTTAGGACTTTTTTAAACATTGGATTTTTATATTTTTAGGCCCAAAAAGCCAAAAACTGTGATTTTTTTTTAGAATTTTTTGTGATTTTTTGTTTGACTATCACAACAAAGCCCAACTTATTAGGACAAAAACACTAATTATTTTTTTAAAAAAATGGGCAAAAAACTGTTAAATTTAACACAAAAATTTGACCCAATACCTCAAACAAGCCCAAAAATTAGGCCCAATACTCTTTTTATTCTTCTTCTTCTTTAATTTTTTTTTTAATATAATTTTATTTTATTTTAAAAGTTTTTTTTTTATTCAAAGCGGCAGAGGGGGAAAAGCGAAAGGCCTAATACTTAAAATAAGCCCAAAATGTTTTTTTTTTGTTTTTTTTTTTAACCGATTACCCCGGTCTGGATAACCGGGTACCAACTGGAACTGGCCGATTGTTGTATAACTAGGTAATTGGTTTTGGTTTTCCAAAATAAAAAAAAAAAAATGGGATACCCCGATTCTGGTTCCCAATTTTGGCCAATAATCGAGAACCAGGACCAAGTTAACATCCCTAATAAAAAGTGACTGTTTGAACCATTTAATTAATATTCTAACGCTCTCCTTCTTGTATAGGTTCAAATCTTTTTTCACATGTTTCAGATAACCTGAATTAACTTGAACTTGATTATATAAAACTTTATTATATTAATTTTGTGTTGGATTCCTGTTGGGTTCATAGATTGTGTCAAATATTGACAATCCTATGTGTGGGCTCGCCATATTCTAGGGTATTATTTTGTACCGGATTTTTGGATAGTGAACAAGGGATATAACAAGTTAAACCGAATAATCAAAAGAGAGTAATGCTAGAATGAAGACTATAATCACTGTGTATCCTCATATTTAGGGTCTGTTTGGGAGTGCGTTTTAAAAAAAATAATCTGCGTTTTAAAACCAAATCGCAATTTTTAAGTGTTTGGGATTGCGATTTTAAAAACGGAAATTTTAAAATCGTGGAAAAATCTGCGATTTCAATAAGCTGACTAGAGGGTGTTTATTTGAAAAAGTGCGAATTTAAACCAAAATCACGATTTCGCTTAAAAAAATATTTAAGGCAATATTTACCTATTTGGTCTGAAATTGCAATTATATGCAAATTTTACCCAAACACTCGATTTATAAAAAAATACTTTTTAACATATTTTACCAAACGTTTGTGCAATTTTAAAAAGTAGCGATTTAAAAAACACAATTTTTAAAAACGTAATTTTTAAAATCGCACTTATTGAAATCGCACTCCCAAACAGGCACTTAGAATGACAGTAGTCTTTCTAGCAATACTCTAAAGAAAAAACATCTTCATTAAAAAAAGAAAAAGGGAAAACTATTCTCAAAAAAAAAAAAAAAAAAAAATTAAAAAGGAAAAACTTCACTTATCGTCCATAATCTTTCATCACTTTTACAATCATACTTTTAAACTTTTAAAAGCGTCAATATGGGTTACCATATTTCAGAAGTTTGAAATGTCAATCATTCCTATCAAAATTTAGCATTAAATCAAATTGCTGATAAACGAAATTCTCAAAATATCCCAAAGATATTTATAAAATTACAAAAATACATTGAAATTGGATGGAGATATTTTAGAAATTTCACTTCCTTAGTTAAGATTTAACTCTGAATTTGGACAAAATAGTTGACATTGTGAACTTCTGACAGACAATAATATAAAAACTGACACTTTTTAAAAGTTTAAAAGTATGATTGTAAAAGTGACAAAAGATTACGAATGGTAAGTTAAGTTTTTGAAAATAAAAAAACTTAACGGTCCAATTTAACATAAGTTTGTTTAATGTGGACAACGTCATGGAGAAGAGGCAAAACTTTGAGGAAACGGATAGTATACGTTTAGTGCATTTAGGAGGACAATAATGTCTTTTTCTTGGGAGGCAAATTTTTTGAACAAATTTATACTCTAAATGCACTATGAAATGGAAAGCATCCTTCCCTTTTCCAAACTTTGGAGGCAAACGTTCAAGGATGAACACACTTGACGCCATTTAAAGGCGGAGGGGGAAACACCTCTGCGTACCAGCATCTACGGTCCCATCTTCTTCTTTCTTCAGCGCTCCAGAGGGATGAAATATTTGGATTCATGGTGCATTCTGTTTCAATAAGAATGAGTTTTGGATTTGATGTATATTTTTGAGTACGATGATTGAAATTTACGTGAAATGCTGGTATGTAAGTTATGCCCGTGACTTGTTTGATCAGGTGTCGCATAGAGATTTGGTTTCTTGGACGTCAGTTATTTTAGGGTATGTTAATGAAGGAAACGTTGGTGGAGGTTTTGATTTGTTCTCGGAAATGAGGGTAGAGTTTTAATCCATTGCAGTGACTGTGTTGCAGGGGTGTTGTGGCTGTGGAAGTTTGTTCCAGCTAAGGCAAGTACTTCATGCTTATGGAATCAACAACATGGGTCTCTGCAAAATTCAGTTTTTGAGAAGCTACAAAAAAAACTTATATATAGTATTTTAACGGTTAAGATTTAATTTTAATTTTTTTTTTTTTAAAAAAAAGTGAAAAAAAAAAAAGGTTTTTTAGCGAGATTGACCGACGAAATATTTAATAGAATATAAGCCGATTAAAATTGTAATTTTATTAATTTAATTAATACTTTAACATTAGCGTCATTACGAACTTCAATTAAAAGTTCTTTGAGAAAACTTACCCCCTCCAAAGTTTGGGGCGGTTTTCAATTTGATATTCAATGTTTCAATTTTTTCAATGCACACCCCAAACTTTCAAATTTTTGCAATTTGACCAATTTTATCCCAAACTTCTCATATTGCCCATAATTTTTTTTTTTATAATAAAATTAAAAAAAAAAATCGAGGTGGCTGTAGCCATATCCCTTTGGCCATTTGGCCATTTTTGCACCCTCAATTATTATTAATAAAAAAAATAAATAAAAAATTATGAGGAATATGGGAATTTTGGGATAAAATTGGTTGAATTGCAAAAATTTTGAAGTTTGGGGGTGCATTGCAAAAATTAAAACATTGGAGGTCAAATTGAAAATCGCCCAAATCTTTGGAAGGTAAAGTGTAATTTTCCCTTAGTTCTTTGATCAACAAAATTGTGCCAAATTACTACTTTGACAAAGAAAATTTAAATAAGTGACCAAACCAAAATTTGAATTAAGGCAATTCCCTCACCAATGGAGCACAAGCAGTACTGCTCAGTTACACAACATCCATCGACTATCAGCAATTGATGGAATATTCAAAGATAAAGAAGACACCATTTGTAGAATGGTAGCACACATGTAAAATATCTTTTGCATTAATTTACACAAATTACTTGTACATCAGTAATGATGTACAAGTAGGAAATATGAACCATATTCATGATAAGGCATACTAATTCTTCTTTTTTATTTGTTGAGGTGCTCTAGCAAATTTATATTTTCCTCCATCTACAAATTATATAATTGCTTCTTCACATACAACTTACTTGTCAAATTCATTACCATATATAGACTCTCTAATATCTATCAAATTGACTCTACTTTTTCCTCACTAATCACATTGTAAAGTACTTCATCGAATCATCTAACAAATTAAAACGGATCGCATTGGAAGCATTCACGTCCATCTCTTCTTGGTCATCATTGTCTATTTTCTCGGATTTCTTCGTCTTTTCCAATAATGTTTGGTAGATTCCTTGTTGATTGAAAGATCATTCATCATTTTCTACCAAATAGAGATTTTTTATTTTATTTTATCGAACTTCTCCATTTCATAATGGTATATGTCATATTTATCATTATTAATTGAATCTCAAGGCTTAGTTGTGATACTACCTATTGTGCAAAAGACCACAATTATGGTAAATAAGGCAAGACAATCAGACAAATAATATCAAGATTTAGTTGGTTCCTTCAATATAAGGTATGTTTACTAGCGGAGGAGATCGCAAAGAAATTTAGAATAAAAAATGGAGTACAAAAATAATAGATATAGAGAAAATCACTTAGAAGCCAAAACTCTAATACACCTAAATTTCACTATCAAACGAGATTTTTTTTCAAGGGAAAACTTTTTCTCTATCACTGTAGCACCATTTCTTTTTTCTTTTTTTGTTTTGGCTCTTCCAAAACCAAGAAGAAAACAAGTCTGGTGCTCTCTAAATGCTCTGTCATGTGGTGCCTCCCAGAAGAGAAATTCTTCTTGCGATCCTGCTTGCTATCTTTCTCACTATTGAAGAATTGGATTGGCAGTTGCACTATGTTCTTCACTTGTGCGGCTTGCATCACATCAATTAACTAATTAGAAAAAGAAAAAGAAAAAGAAAAAATTTAACAAGGGACTCTTTTTAAAGTGTGATTAAGTCGGTTGACCTACTCCAAAACAAATCAAACTTGGAGAGAAATACTCTCCAAAACCCATTAGGAATAGCAAATAGTGGCTCACATTGACTTGGTGGCTTCAAGGCACACGCATGTTCACTTTTTTATTGTCTCTGTCATTCACTTTTACGTGAGGGGGAGTGTTAAAATTGTTTTTGTCATTCACATTTTATTTCAATTAAATATTGTATGTGTTGTCTCATCTATTAAGGGATGAGCTTAAGTTTTTATGATAAGTGGTGATTTAATACCCCCACATTAAGAATTGGTCAACATGAGGGTTGGGGACCACGGCTATGGAAGAAAAATTTAGAAGGAGCTGACCCTAGGTTGGGAGAGAGCTCTCTCCTCCTTTTACCTCTTCCCTACTCCTCTCTCTTCTTTCCTCAACACCCCCACCACCTTTTTTTGTTTTTGTTTTTTTTTTCTTCTTCAGTTTTTCCAACCAATTTAGTTGTTCCGGCCATCCCTTTACTTATGTTGCGCTACCTCCGTTCGTCCTGTGTCGCTCTTCGACTCCCCGGCCTATTTTTGCAAAACGGCTCCATCTTGTCCACCATGCATGGTCAGTGCGCTTTGCCTCCCTCGCTCCGGCTGTTGTAGCTGTTTGCTTGCTTTTTTATTTTTTATTTTGTTTTGAATAAGGGTTTGACTTCTCTTTTAGGGGTTGTTTGAAAACCCGGTTGTGGTTCCACTGTTCACTGGGATGTATTGTAGCGCCTAATATGTTTGACTCGAGTTTGAATTTTTATTGCAAAGGTCAGTTAGTCAATTACAATTTTACCCTTATTGTTGTTTGTTTTCCTTCACCCACGTTTTCCCAACAACGTTTGTTCTCTCCACTGTTCCCTCCAGCACTCAGACGAACCTTCAACGCGGTTCCTTCAACGGCTTCAGCACAGTTCAATCACTCTGTCTCTCTGTCTCTCTCTCTCGACTGAATTTGATCGGGCAAAAATGTCGAATCGTTACAGTAGCGCAACAGGCAAGAGGGAAACAAGGAGGGTTTCGGTAAAACCCATAAGAAATTCGTACCCAAAAATCAGAGCTCAAGCCCAAAAGAACCGAACCCAAATCCCAACTCCAACCTACACTCTCAAATTCTCTGAGACAATGGCTTTCGAAGCAATCGGATGGCGCCACGGCGAGCTCCAGCGTCGAGGCGCCGACGACGACTAGGATTCGGATAGGGGAGAACGGAGAGTGGGTGTCGTCCGAGAGAGCTCAGGACGGCAATTTCGTAAATTACTTGCCCCAAGACGAGGTGGTGGCGGCTGGGCTCAACGCCAACGAAGGTGGATTGGACCCCGTGGAGTCTCAGAGAGTTGTGGATCTTTTGAACAGAGAGTTGTCTCAACCCCTAAGTTTTGGGGTTCGGTGGAACTAGAAGCTACAGAGGATGGATTTTGAGGAGGGCGAGGACAACGACGACGCCGACGCCGCTTGCGACTGCTTGAGCCCCACCAGCAACTCCACCACCACTGCATCGTCTATCATCGCCTCCCTTACCCACTCGTCCCTAGCCATCTTCGTCTGCGCGTCTCTGACAAAGAGTATAAACAAAACCATGGATGAAGAGAAACCATGGATAAACCATCTTCATCTTCGTCTGCTTGAACGAAACCATGGATGAAAAGAACCAAGAACAAGAACAAGAAGAGGGGTATTTCGGTGATGTGTAGAAGAGTTATTAAGAAAAAGACAAAAATATGAGCAGTACATCCACAAACAGTACATCCACAAAACCTTTGTCAAACACCACCTTAATCTATTTTCATGAGCAATCTTTGGGGTGAAGATTTTAATCTTGGCCTTTGGGTCGAGAAGGATTAGTTTTGGTGCGAGGGTTTTACTCACATAACAGAGAAAATAAAAGTTATGAGCTACCTATATATTAGATTGAGTCTGCATGGAGCAATCTGTTATATAATTGAAGTTTAGACATGGGTTAGCGAATGTTGAAGTCATAGATAGAATTTAATTGTAAGATTTTTGTCTTCGTTTTTATGGCGTTGTAATCTCATAACTTTGATTATGATTTATTAGAGCTTTATGTGTTTTTATGTAAGAGCTTTATACTCTTGATATTTTTTCAATGAATGAATATGAAAGATTCTCCTAAAAAAAAAAAAAAAAATCTCATATGCAATTTACGACATTATCATTGAAGAAATTCCATTTAAGATGTCCCCTATGTCATATATACTTATTGTGATTATAAAGTATATATAATTACGGTGTTTAGTGATTTATTCCAATTAAAGGTTATTCTGTGAAATCAAATATTTTGAATTAAATTATTGATTAGGAAAAATATAAAAAAAAAATCCCAAACTATCAGCCGTTTACAATTTAGCCCCCCAATGTTCAAAAAGTAATAAAGTAGCCCTCCAAACTACCAAAATGTAACAAAAATGCCACTTATTTTTTTATATTCCTATAATACCCCTATTCTTTTAATAAAAAATAATAATAAAATAATTCTAAAAAAACTAAACAATTTTTTAAAAATACAAAAAAACAATGGGCTGATAAATACAAAAAAAAAAAAAA
>CM017324.1:21009268-21025522 GCA_006937295.1 Carpinus fangiana
AAAAAAAAAAAAAAAAAAAAAAAGCTTTTTGGAATAAATAAATATTTGCCCATTATTATTTTTGTTGGGTTTTTTACAATTATTTTAATATTTTATTTGTTAAAAGAATGGAGGTATTATAGGAATATAAAAAAATAAGTGGCATTTTTATTGTATTTCGGTAGTTTGACGGGCTACTTTATTACTTTTTAAACATTAGGGGGCTAAATTATAAACGACTGATAATTTGAGGAGCTTTTTTTTTATATTTTCCCTTATTGATCTGATTCTTATGAAAAAAAATATTTGAATTCATTATTGATTTTATTTTTGTGGAATCAAATAATCTAAATTGATGGTTGATTTGATTCTTATTCTTTGATAGGAGGATTAAATAAGGTAATAATTTTGATTGAGGGTCTCTACTAACCTGTAGACACACAGCCTTCGTCCATTGCAGGCAGAGAGAGAGAGTCAGAGAGACAGAGGACGAAGAGGTGGATCAGCTAGGAGGTCANATATAAAAAAAATAAGTGACCTTTTTTATTGTATTTTGGTAGTTTGATGGGTTACTTTATTACTTTTTGAACATTAAGGGACTAAATTATAAACTGATAATTTGAGGGCCTTTTTTTATATTTTTCCCTTATTGATTTGATTCTTATGAAAATAAATATTTGAATTCATTATTGGTTTTATTTTTGTGGAATCAAATAATCTAAATTGATTGTTGATTTGATTCTTATTCTTTGATAGGAGGATTAAATAAGGTAATAATTTTGATTGAGGGTCTCTACTTACCTTTAGACACACAGCCTTCGTCCATTGCAGGCAGAGAGAGAGAGACAGAGGACGAAGAGGTGGATTAGCTAGGAGGTCACTCGCTACAGTTTGCCCAGATTTTATTTCCCTCTCTTGAGCTCTGCGAGTGCCGCTCTCTTCCATTGCCTCACGATGTCAAACTATCTCCCACTCGAGCTTATCACCGACATCCTCTCACGACTGCCGGTGAAGTCCCTCATGAGATTGAGGTGCGTTTCAAAGGCATGGCGCTCTCTAATCTCCACCCCCCACTTCATCTCTACCCACCTTAATCGCTCTCTTTCCAACTCCCAACATGCACCTTGCCTTTTCCTCAGCCATTTCTACGACAAACCCGACTATTCGGGCTTCAAACACACCCTCCGGCCTGCTGTATCTCAATCAAGAAATAGAGCAGAAAGGGGATTTCTTTGCATATCCATCAGATCGCATAGAATTGCGTGGTATGCAGCCGAAAACCAAGTATTTATTGCATTTAGTTGGTTCATCTAATGGCCTACTTTGTCTTGCCAATAGGGTTTACATTAGCAAAAATGAGTTATGTGTTCTCTGGAACCCTTCTATTCAAAAAGGCATATCACTTCCGGAGCCTAAGATTGGATTTCACGATTCGTTATACGATTCTGTTGGCTTTGGGTACGAGCCCATGACCGATGATTACAAATTGGTGAGGCTTGTGTATCTCCGAGGCACTGATATTATTGATTTCAACAATGCACCACCTCTGGCTGAGATTTATACGCTTAGAACCGACATATGGCGCTCTATTACAGCCCCTGGTCCTCCCTACATCATGCAGATGTCGACGTCATCGGTTTTCGTGAGTGGAGCAGTCCACTGGCCCGCACACACTCCATGGGGCCAGGGCACCTTTCTCAATGTGATCGTGTCCTTTAATATGAAGGATGAGACCTTTGGTGAATTGGCTATGCCTGAGGGTTTCCAAGGTGACACCAACTTGAACGTTTCTGTGGCGGTAGTTGATGGGTTGCTTGCGCTTGTCCCTTGGAACCAATCTGGCAGCAAGGCGTCTGAAGCCGTGTGGGTGATGAAAGAGTATGGAGTAGCAGAATCTTGGACAAAGTTGTTTGATAATGACATTGGGAGATTTCACAGTGTGATAGGCTTTACAAAGAGTGGTGAAGTTCTAGTTAACCAGGCTACAAGGTTGTCTGCTTTTGGACGAGGATATTTGGAACTTCCCATTTGTGACCCATATTATATTTATTTGGGTACTTATGTGGAGAGCCTTGTTCTACTGAATGTAGCAGACTGTATTTTCCAAAAAAAAAATAAGGCTCGTGTATTTCATCATTTACACACGGTATTGCACCGGTAGACAGGCACAGGTCAAAAGAACATTTCTCTATATTTTGTTTTTATAGATTTCTAGATTCTCTGTTGCTAAGGAGTTTTCTTCATTTCGCTTAAGGAAACAACAGCTGGAGGTATTTATATAATTGATTATTTCGCTGATAATTTTATTATCAATTAGCATTTAATTATATATAGAATTAATTCTTACACGTCATTCTCAGTCGTTTCAAGTTCATATATATGGCAAGGAGGGAGCATGTACAAGAAGATTATGATTAAAAAGTAAACTTGGTTTTTTTATATTAATCTCTTCATGTTAGAATATTAATCAAACAAGTAAACTTCTCAATCCTTATTAACATAAGTCTTTGGGATAACTGATAATTTAATAGTATGATTTTAAGTTCGATCCTTGTTTCTCTTATCACTAATTTTAATTGAAGATTTTACTTGTTAGGCATTAATTATAATATTAATTAAATAACTAAATTTAAGATTTTTTTTTTTTAAATTTAAACTTTTAAAATAAATGGATTATGCCAAAAGGGTACATGCATATTCTTTCAGTTTCACACTTCAATCTCATTATATGTCAAAGTCTCAAAGATGTCTTGGAAATGATGAACAATATGTGTTTTGTAAGAGCTTATTAAAACTGTGGTCCTTGTTTTGGGATCCGAATTCTCTCAAATTTTTAGGGAATTTGAGGGTGTAAAATTCTTAATTTGGGCCATAGTTTTTCATCCAATGATCTAAATTATTCAATTAATAAATAATTATTATAAATTATTTATATTTAAAAAATAAATCAAAATCAAAATATTATTATTATTATTATTTTACATTTTTTGGTGGTGACTAGCCACCACTGTTAGACAGTAAGGGTTCGACCACCCCTTGGCCTTTGAGGGTGGTTCGGCTACCCACAAGGGCCAAGTACCACTGTTTTTTTAGCCCTTAGGGGGGGCCGAACCCACAATGGCCAATGACCACCTAAATTTTTATTTTATTTATTTATTTAGCCCTTGGGAGTGGCCGAACCATTCCCAAGGGCGGTCTGGGTTGGCCAAAGCCACCCTTTGCCTCTAACAATGGTGGCAGGTTACCCCTTGGGATGGCCTGCCACCACCAAAAAATGTAAAAATCTTTTTAAATATTTTATTATTTTGATTTAGATTTATTTTTTAAATATAAATAATTTTTTAATAATTATTTATTAGTTAAGCAATCTGGACCATTGCATGAAAACCAACGGTCCAGATTAAGAATTTTAGGCCCTCGAATTCCCTCATAAATTTGAGGGGATCCGGATCCCTTCTTTTGTTGCACAAGATTTGCATGTAAACTACTTGTTTATTGGAATTTGAGGGTGCATTTTTTCGTGGCCGAGAGGATTGATTGCATTCCATGGAACTTAGTTTTATTTATTTTTTAATGAAAATTTCATGATTTCATTAAACTTCTTCAAACTAAAATACTAGCTGAGATTACAACATCAGGAAATTCATCCATCCATATTTGCTCCGAAGATTGATGGAGAGCCGTCTTTGCTCAAGTGATGAGCTGCAATATTAGCTTCTCTTTTGATGTACTGCACATGCCATGAAGGAAGACTATTTAATGCCATCTTCGATCAGATTACCCTACCGACTCTATAATGGTTTTTCGCATCATCAATCAGATTACCATACTGACTCTATTATATGATTGTTTTGGTTGCATATGGAACTACTTAGTTTTATATTGGTGGAGTTGACGTGGTATTTGGTAAATAGTCTATTCGGGCAGATGGGCGGTTAATTAATGGCATGGGTTGACTGGAAGTATATCTTGATTTGAAAAATGAGTATAACCTAATCAATTGCAAGAAAATCCAAAGACTAATTCTATTTTTTTTTTTTTCCAGACATAGTTTTAAATTAAATTGGACCGAATGAATTTTGTTTAACCTAATTTATAAAAATAATATGTATTCATTATTTTAATAATATGTAAAATGCACATAAGTTTTTAATATTATTTATTTCAACTTTATTTCTGTTATTAAAAAATATGTGTATTTCACATGTTCAAATGATACATGTTATTTTTATAGACTAAGTTGAAAAAAGTTCATTCAATTCCGTTCGAAGAAAAACTGTCTTTTTTTTTTCCCTGAAAGAATAAAGAAAATAATTCATTTAATGAGATAAATCCATTACATGATCTAACTAGGATGGCCAGAAAAAAAGAAAAAAAAAAGTAAAATTACTATTCACATCTATTTATTACCTTCATATTAAATCGATAAATGTATTGTATTTTAAGTAAATTACAATTTTAATTTTTTTAAGTAATTAATATGAAATTCACTTAAAATAAATCACATTAACTAATAATATATATATATATACTCAAAACCGAACATGCATTTATTACTCATTAATGCCTTTAAAATGCATAATAAATAATAAAAACATAATAATAATTTAAGTTTTTCAAATATATATATATAACAAAAAGTCTTTATTATCTTTGATTATGTGCATAGCACAACTAAATATAAAAATTAAAAACAAAAACAAAATAAAAAAAATCTTATTTCTGCTTTTTAGTATTATTGGATCAAGATTGCCAGCAATTTTTTCAAAATTGCCAATCAATTTTTTTTAAAATCTTAATCATTGAAGTAATTTAATGACTCAAAATAAAACACTTTATTTTTTTAGTAGATAGTATAGATTTCGAGGTTAAATTTTAAAATTTAAAATTTTAAGTTTATCTCTCCTATATTAAATGTGTGTTTAATTTTGAGCCATTAAATTTTTTTAATGACTGAAATTTTCAAAAAAAATTGATTAGTAATTTTTCAAAATTACTGGGATCTTGATCCAGTATTATTAGTAGTAAACGCCGGCACGTCTCTTTCATTGCATCTGTTGTCTCGTAATTTGTGAGGAATCGTGACTTGTTTAGAACACGTGATATTACCGTTTCCTCTAAAACCTTTTGCACTTCTAAAGAAACTATAAATACTTTTTAAGAGCTTTTGTAGACTTGTAGTTCTAAGAAACTTATATCTTTACAGCTCTTATATATATATATATATATACACCTCTCCCTCTTTCTCTGCAGCTTAGCTTGCTTCTTCTTCTTCAATACCAGAGTTTATAGAAGAAGATGAAGACGTCAACTTGTGTAAGTCTCTCTTTATCTCTGTTTCTCTGTTTCTCTGTTTCAAATTCTTTGAAATTTTCATTCTTTCTTCACCAAAATAAATATGTACTTGAATTAATTTCAAAACCATAAGGTTCTTCAAGTGATCAGTCGGAGTTCGTTGATCTAACAGAGAATATACATGAAATGTATGCAAGTTCAAGTTGGGTAGAAACAAAAAGGGTTCTATTGAAGTCGTTATTTTAGCACGAAATTAAGTTATCTTTTTCATCTGCGTTTGTGAGTATGGGTGGTGGCTTCGGCTTCGTGTGGTCGTAGTTGGGTCTTGGTTTGAAAGCTCTGTGCTTTTCTTCCATGGTTCCTTTTGGGCTTTGAAAGTTTCTTGTTTTTCCCAATCTGATGACTTTCTAGGGAGATAAGTTGAAAAGTCAGATGGTGGGTTAGGTCCCCTGCATCTTATTTTGTAGTGGGTTTGGTGCAGTGGATTGAGAAAGCTTGATATAATAATCAGAGCAAAATATATTCAGGCAGTACTGTCTGCCACTTGCTCAGGGAGTCAGCTCCATAAAAACACGAGAAATGCTACAAGCCCTTCTTACGACGCTCTTATGTCTATTTAAGAATGATGTAACTCTTAAAATTACTATTGGGTTTGTGATCAATTATTATTAGATTTTGATCCAATAGTAATTTTAAAAGCTACCTATTTTTGGAGTGACACATAAATAATTTTTACAATTACTCCATAAAAACTTTCTCACGTATGCTGTTTGAATTGTTAGCAATCTGGATGTGTATGTTGACATGCCTCCAGCCACTTCGACTTTTGATGTGTCATGTCGATTTTTCATACATGCATGGTTAGGATTTATAGAATTCCAATATTTTACCATATAGATTTTCTTAAAATTTAATCATTGTTTTCAAATCAAAATGGTTAGGATTTTACCATATCAGTATTTATCAGTTTTACTACTTCAGTATTTTCTGTGCCCTAATGTACTTTTAAAGTAAAAAATGTTAATATGGTAACAATTTAATTTGAAGAAATGAAATTATTGGAATTTGAGGAAATTTACATGGTAGGATTCTTTAGGAATTCTAGAAGTTTTTAATCTGATAAGATCTATCTTATAAATTATTTAAAGAAATTAAACTTCTTGAATTTCAGTACTTGAGGAAATTGGAAGATTTTAAATACTGGGACCAAATCAAACCTAAGATTAATTTCTGAGACAAACAGTGTATTTCAATGCTATGAATACAATTACATTAATAACACCTCACCTACCACTTTTCACTGTATCTCTCTTTCAGGAACCCACCTTTTTTTTTTTTTTTGAATTTCTATTTGGATTAACATCCTCCAAAATTCTTAGTAAAACTTGAATGCATTGGTATTGACTGCCATTGCATGCCCACAATTTTTAGAATGATCATATATTGAACCCTGAAAATTCTCTGAGATACAGGAAAATTCAAAGTAAATGTGAGTAGTTGTTACTGCTCTAAAGGTATTATTTTAAAAGAACCAACCTGAGTGTATTATTTTTTTTATTTTATTTTATTTTTTTGACATGTGAGTGTATTATTTCTATTGTTGGTTTATGAATCCAGTCTTTATAGAAGAAAATCATGCGTTTCATGTTGTGTCCCCTGTAGGCTAATATTATTTATTTCATCTTTGCTTCCAGATACCTCTAATGGTGGAGCCTAGGAAGCAGATATCATTTAGATGCTTCCTTTCTTCTATCCTTTTGCTTTCTGCAGTTTTCTTCATAGGGAGTGCATTTATAATCACAGATTATAAAGAGGTAAAATATACTTTCAGCTCCATCATTACTACAGAGACAATTTAACTTTCTCTAGTGTGGTTTATTTAGTTTGCTTTCTGGAGAGCATTATTTTCTTACCTGCTTACAAATAAACTTGACTTATGTTCATTTTTTTCTTCTTTGAAAATGCTATAGTAATACAATTTTAGGAAAATTGAATGCACAGGCTCTATATGAATGCATTTTTATCTTGTGCATAAAATTTTTTAGACCCAAATAAATAACATGGCAAATCTAAAGTAATAATTGGGTTATCTTGGCACAGAGGTATTTGTCTTGCGGATCAGCTGATAATATGCAGAATACAAGATCTAAGATGTGTGAGGTATGTTGCTACCACTCAAAGGCCATATAGATGCACAATTTGTTCCCTGCTCTAGTATGTAATGATTAGCTTATATACTCTTATTAACACTTCTGTTTGTATTCAGAGCCAATGCATGCCCCAAGGAAGTGAATCACTACCTAAGGGAATTGTCTCAAAAAATTCGGACTTGAAAATGCGACCATTATGGGGCCCCATGGAAAAAAAGGTATGTCAACTTTATAGGTGAAAATTTCAGCGGTAGTTTGGCATTCTAGGTACTTTTTGTCATTTTACTAGGGGACCATGCAGTTTTTTACCTTGCTTGTTCAGCCACTTCTGATTTACAGCAATTATTGGTTTATTTGTACCCTCTATCAAGCATGACTACTATTGAGATAATTCATGCATATATGTTTAGTTGTCCATTTTCTGATAGTCGTATCACTAGGCTTGAATTCTTAAGAGCATTCAAAATTTTCTGGACATGGTTTGGGTTAGAGTTGATAGGCACTTATTATTCATGATATGCTGCCGAGCTGATTGCACTGTGAATATGAACTGTTCTTGGAGTCCTGTATTGCCTAAGCTTCATACACAAAACTATTTCTCTTTTGATTTGATACCTCACACAAGAACCATGGTCAATCAGTTCGGTCTTCAGCTGATACAAACATGATTCAGCCCAGTTTGTTTAATATTTATATGTAATATTAACGTCATCCAACTGAGTAGGTTGAATAATGGATAAGTTGAATATCACAATGGAAAATGCAGTATCTCTTTGCCCACTGATTACCTTTCTTTAAATTTATATTCTAATGCTCTGCTTCTGTCCAGAATTTGAAGTCATTCACAAACTTACTGGCCATTGCAGCTGGCATAAAGCAAAAGGAAAGTGTGAATAAAATTGTTAAGAAGGTGAAAAGCTAAATTTCATGCCCTCCTTTCCATACATTGTCTTTGATTTCATTGGATTTAATTTCTCTTTTTACTTACAAATTACAGTTTCTGTCAAGTGATTTTGTGGTGATGCTTTTTCATTATGATGGCAATGTGGATGATTGGAGAGATTTAGACTGGAGCGACCGTGCCATACATGTTTCTGCTATTAATCAAACTAAGTGGTAATGGCTATTAGCTAAAATTCAAAAAATGAAAATAAATTATATTGTCCAGATATTTCTGGTCCATTCTCACTAACTGGTATAGCATAATTGTTTTCATGATTAAGGTGGTTTGCCAAGCGTTTTTTACATCCTGATATTGTGGCCGAGTATGCCTACATCTTCCTCTGGGATGAAGATCTTGGAGTTGAAAATTTTGATGTTGGAAGGTAAATTATGAGTATACATATGTTTTATATGACTATGATGCGTTTGTGTCTGAACATATCCATGTGTACATAAGCACATCCATGCTGGAAGCAGTAGATTTATTGGGTGGTCATAACTTATGCCTCCTCCTTTTTCATTACTATTTTGTGTGAATATAGACGTGTATGTTGGAGAGAGGGGAAAAGTGTGCATCCCTGCAATTTACATCATGCATTCCAATCCATATAGTTCTCAAACCTTTTTTTTCTTCCAATTTAGGTTTTGTAGATTTGGTAACTATTGGAATCCAGCCAGTATGATATTTCTCATGCATGATAAATGTAGGAGGCATGTAACTTGACTGTTAGATAGGCTAAATATGGATCTATCATGAGACATGTAACCTGATAGATGGATAGGCAAAACATAGGCATCCCAAAAATGTACAGCATATTATTTTTCTGGCTGTCCTTTCTTTTGGTTGGGGGGAGCAAGAAGAGGTTGCTTGGTAATGGTTAGTTCAATTGCAATTGTAATTTTTTGCTGTGGTATTTAGTATGCATGGCTGGATACAAGACGCACATAACTTGATGGTTACACTTGCAAAAAAAGGGTTGCAAAAGAAGTTATGGATTGGTGTAATACTATTAACTTTTCCAGTAAACATTTGAAGATCGACTTTCTGTGCTTTAACTTCTTACATGCAGATATCTTACAATTATTAAAGAAGAAGGGCTTGAGATATCACAGCCAGCACTTGACGCTAATAAATCTGAGGTTCATCATCATCTCACAGCAAGAGACAGAAGATCAAAAGTACACAGGTTCTCTATCATTTCCTTAGAAAATAATGTTTAAGAATGAGAAAATCTATAGTTTGAGCCGAGTGAGAGTGCAATCATCATCTATACATTTGAAATATATATGGAATCTGATGGCAATATCCTTATGAATTCTTATATGTAGCTGTTGTGATATGTTTTTTCATTTGTTACCTTCAGTAGCATGTCATGAAGTATCAGGCTTTGATTTAATTAAATTTTGCAGTACAATGTCTTTCTAATTTTAAGGTCTATGTTGTGGTTGCTATTGCATTGGCTAACAGGAGGACTTACAAGATGATTGGTAGAAGGAGGTGCAATGAAAACAGCACAGAGCCTCCATGCACAGGGTAGAAAATTTGCATGCAGATCCTCTTCAGTTTCATAGTTTACACAGAAAAATATGTATCCATATACATAAAAATGGATACAAACATAGACGTATTTAGTATATATATATGTATTTTACTCTCAATTGTTCGTATTGAAAGTGCAACTTTATTTATTAATATGTATGACAGGTGGGTGGAAATGATGGCTCCTGTTTTCTCAAGTGCATCCTGGCGTTGTGCATGGCATATGATTCAGGTAGGGCATCTTTATATAAATTTTTCAGACACAATTATAAAGCTAAAAGGGTGGTGGATTTGGATAATTAGACATTGGGATGCAAAAAAAAAAAAAAAACCAGTTTATCCGCTCTTCAGAGCTTGAACAGTTGGTTAGAAGATTATGTATTCCTTTCTTATTAGTTTGGCTGACCAATGAAGTCTGAATTCCAGCCATCAATAATCCAATTTCTTATTAGGGCTTCATAAAGCTTTGCCACTAATTTACCCCTTTCGACTCTTCTTTTTCCCCCTTAATGTTTTGACAGAATGACTTAGTTCATGCATGGGGCTTGGATTTTCAGCTCGGCTACTGTGTACAGGCAATTTCCACATCCTATAACTATGTACCCATTTTTCAATTTTTGGATATCCATGAAGATATGTCTTATGTGCAAAGCATTCTTTAACAGGGTGATCGGACTAAAAATATTGGAATTGTTGATTCCGAATATGTTGTCCATTATGGTCTTCCTACACTGGGGGCATCGGTGACGAACAAGGTTAGAAATTTTTTATTATTAAATTTGACTAAGCCCTAATCCCACTAGTTGGGGTTGGCTGCAAGAATGTTTCCAGGCTTTCATGATCATGATGTTCCTCACAACTTCCACCTGCATCATTTTCGTCTTCCAACGCAGCTTGACTCAACTCACTCTTCTGCTCTGGTGTTTCCATAGCAGTAACTTTATTTTAAATCATACTTTGAAACATCTCATAAATTTGATCACTTTGCTTGAAGCTTTCATACTGTTAGCTACTTCAGTTTGTATTGCCTCTGTCAAGGCTCAGAGTATGCTACATGCTTACATGGGTCTAACATTTCATCAAGTCTACATTTCAATCACATGCTCTTCCCATAGATGTAATGCACCCTATTATAATTCATGATAACCAAACAGTCCAAATGCCTTTTGTTTTCTCTATTAAAACATTATTTCTTTTAGAAAAAATGTGAAGTTTGATTTTGAAAGGATTATAGAAATATTTATAAAAAAAAAAAAAGAAAAAAAAAACTCTCTTTCGCAAACACACCAACATGTGTAATTTCTCTGTTACTAACTAGTAAAGACCGTGATCAATGCAGAAAGTTGTGGAAACACCTAATCAATCTGCCCAAGATACGAGCTCGAATGCAGGACCACAGGTAATTAATCAAAATCCAATATGCAATTCATCACATTCTTTTGTAGTCTGAGACTTCTATTCATAAGCAGCTTTGAATTTGCAGGCAGCATCAGGGTTACATCAATCTGATGGTAGAACTGGGGTAAGCCTTTGAATAAATCTTCTATTCACATAAGCTCCTCACTTAATCTTCCCAAAGCAAGTACAAAGGGAGCAGGAAATTTTGTTTTTTTTTTTCATACACTCAAATTAATGTGTGCACTTCGCATTATTGGCTGTTCTTAGCACCTTTTTGTTAATAATCAGATATTTTGATGCTTTATGCATCCAAAGGGGTTTATACCTTGACCATGGTGTTAAATTACTTCTTATCACAAACACTTAAGCTGATAAGAAATGATGAATTTAATTATTTAATTAATATTCTGATAGTGTAGAGCTTCACTTTAGTATGCCATCTTTATATGATCCTCGCCATTTTAGGATACTTGATCATTGTTCCTGTGCAGGTGAGAACTCGATCCTATATTGAACTGGAGATCTTCAAGAACAGATGGAAAAAAGCAGTAAAGGAGGATTATTGCTGGGTTGATCCATATCAGAAACCACTGCAGCAAAGAAAACGGTAATTCATATTTGTAGAACCTGGTCCACTTTCTCATATTTTGAGAAGTTGATTGCTGAAGACATACACAGGATCACATACTGGCATTGACCTAAAATAGAAAGAGGAGGACAATAGAGCATCTTTTTAGAGATACGTTTTCCCAAATGTTAGAAGATTTTATATTCTCTATATTAGGCCTTGTAGGTCTATTTTCTTCCTTATTTAGTCTAGATTTTTTTTATTCATTACACTTTAACTTCTCTATAAATAGAGATTATTGTAATACAGTTATTATACATCAATAGTCAATATGCAGCCTTAAGAGTTTTCATCTGCTCTCTCTCTCTCTCTCTCTTTTCTTGGATAATTGAGCTTTCATTAAACCAACAGAAAGAAAAAACACCAAACCCAGCAAGAAACGGTTTGAACAAAAACAGGGGAGGCTACAAGCAGCCATCACCCAACAAGACAAAAGGAACAACTAGAGTAGCAAACTGCAGCAGAACCAAAGCAAATACAAACAACTACACAAAAAAAAAAAAAAAAAAAAACACAGCAAGACTACACCAACCAAACCTGCAGAACACAACCAGACCCTTAGATGAGAAGCTCCTCATTAATGTTCCACTTTTGGCAAAGAACTACATTATCTGCTCTCTCTCTCTCTTAATATATTCTATTTTATGTTTCTACACCAAACATAGATGACAATTTTCTTCTTCACTAAGAAAATATAGATGATGCTTAACATTGCTTTATTTTATAACAATATTAATTGATCTTCTTCATGACCTTTTAATCCTTCCTTGATAAATCCTCAAAACAGATCAATGTATATGCTATATATACATATAAACCTTCAGCAACTCATGTTTGGTGTACATTTTGTATGCCAATAAGGCCATGCCGATTGTTCCAGTAATGAAGTTAAGCCTCGTGAGCAAGTGGGATTGGGATTCCCATCAAATTTTCGCTTACAAATTGCAAATCACCCCCAATTCATCAAAATGTTGATTATTACCATCACAAATTGTGACAATGCTGATATCACTATGCCACCTCCCATGTCGGGTGCCTAACAAAGAACTACCACCGACATGAATGCATGAAAGAATTACATGCTCTAAAGATAGATATCAATTTAACTGAATAAATTGGAAAAATTTCCCTTAACTCAGTTTTGAGGAAAATTGTCCAAACTGGGTTAAAAATGTCCAAACTAAGTTGGAAGAACTTCCTTTTTAACTCAATCTATAAAAATGATGTGTTCCTTAAACATATGAAAAGCACATGCTTTTTTAGTAGCAGGGACAATTGAATTAAATTTTATTAAGAAATCATATACATCTCACATGTTATTAAAAACTAGCTAGCTTAGAACTTGCGCATTGCGCGGGATTATTTATTATAATTTAATTTTAAAAATTAATACACATCTTTATTTTATTTTTTTTATTATAGGTCAAAAAAGATGTGTAAAAAAAATCTATAATGCCTATTTCAATAATTAAAAAAAAAAACATATTAAAGGTTATAAAACAATATATTGTTGAATATAGTGACACAATTACACATAAGATTGTATGAATACATAAATTGCATAAAAATATACAATCATAAGAACCATATATAATTTTAGTTTTAATGCATATAAATTAAAACATATTAAAAAATTCTCATATTTGTAATTTAAAATGGAAAGAAGTGTAAAGAAAAAAGAAAACAGCAAAAAGAAAACTTGAAATGAGTTAAAACATAAGACCCTTAATTAATTTTAATTTAAGCACATTAAAAAATAATAGTAAATCATGCAAACAAACCAAAAAAAAAAAAAAAAACACACGAAAGAATATTAAAATATTTATTCCCAAATGAGTAGTCTTATCTCTTTCACGAAAGAAAGATAAAAATCATGGAAGGAATATTGGAACACAAATAATAATAATAATAATAACAAAGTCAATTAAATTTACAAAAGAAAAGTAATAAATTTGAATGAAAAATATTATATAAATTAGAACAATATTTGTCATAGTTTCAGGGGTATAAGAAAACATATTACAAATATTTTTCTTTACTTTTCTATTTCAACTATCCTTCACATATATAACCTAAAAGGAGCTAATTTTAGTACAAACTGAAGAAAAAAAAAAAAAAAACTCAATGATCGAACATCAACATAATCTAAAAATTCATATCTCATACCTCATTTTCACTATCATTTTCTTGAATTCAACGTAAAATTTACAAAAGAAAAATATGTGGTATCAATTTGAATTACATATATATTAGAACAAAATATAAGGAAAAAAAAAATGAATGAATGAAATAACATAACAACATATATAATGTAAAATGAACAATTTTTAGGACACATAGGAAGAAAAAAAAAATCTACTCACAAAACATCAATGTAATAAAAAAAGTCATACCTTGTAGCAAAAATAATGATAGGAAACTCTCTCTCACTATCATTTCCCTAAATTCAATGAAAAATTTACCAAAGAAAAATAATCAATTTGAATAAAAATAATATATATATAAATGAGTATAAAATTTAAGGAAAAAAAAAATGGAAGAACATAACCACATGAAATAAAGATAAAAAACTAAAATTAAAATTTTTAATATAATTGAAAGAACGGTCTTCTTCTACAGTATATCTTTCCCGATTCCAATTAAACCTTAAAAACCAATGTCATCCATTAATTAAGAATGTAAACAGAAAAATGAATTACTCAATGAACAACAACGCAAACTAAAAAATCATCAGCTAGGAATAAGAGAACTATCTCTCACTATCATCTCCTGAATTTAATCTAAAATTTACAAAAGAAAAGTAATCAATTTGAATAAAATAATATATACATTAGAATATATATATATATATATATAAAGAAAAAAAACAAAAATGGAAGAATATAACCACAGGATAAAGGAAAAAAAGAAGAAGAAGAAGAAGAAGAAAATACTAATATAATTGAAAAGAATTGTTCTAGAAAAAATAAAAATCAAAAGAAAGAGAAGAACTAAATTATATTTTTTTCATTTAGAAACAACAATTGAAAACTCTCTCTCTCCTTTTTTTTTTTCGTCCCTAAATTGAGTGTAGAACTTACAAAATAACATTGAGATATAAATAGAAAGCAAGAGAATAAAAGAAAAAAGTAAGAGAGAATTTGGGAACCTTTTGTTTTCTTTACTAAGACATCAATTAAATGCAACATAAATAAAACTCATATGTTTTAGTTGTAGGATATAAAGAGAAAGAAAGAGATCAGATATAAAGAAAAATAGGCACAAAAAGGCAAATTTTAGGAACTTTTTGTTTTCTTCATTAAAACAACTAAATATGTTACAGATAAAACTCATATGTTTTAATTGAAAAATTTACTGAATTAAATGTAAAATTTACAAAAAAGAAGTAATCAATTTGAAAAAATATATATATAAATTTGAAAAAAAAAAATTTAGGGACACAAACGAAAAATGGAAGAACATAACCATATGATAAAGATAAAAAAAATTAAAATACTAAATTGAGTGTAAAATTTACAAAATAACATTGGAATATAAATAGAAAGCAAGAGAAGAAAAAAGAAAAATAAACAAAAAGATAAAGGGAGAATTTGGGAAGCTTTTGTTTTTGTTTTTTTTTGTTTTTTCATTAAGACATCAATTGAATGCATTCCAAATAAAACTCATACGTTTTAATTGTCTTAACTTGAGGATATAAATGGAAAGTAATAGAAGATAAAAAGAAAAATAGAGAGAAAGATAAAATTTGGAAACCTTTTTGTTTTCTTCATTAAGACAATTAAATGCATTGATATATAAATATAAACTAAGAGAAAATAAAAAGAAAATTAAATAGAGAGTTAACACAATTAAATATGTTACGAATAAAACCTATACGTTTTAATTGTAAAATTTACTGAATTAAATGTAAAATTTACAAAAGATAAGTAATCAATTTGAAAAAAATATAATATATAAATTTCAAAAAAATATAAGGGACACAAACGAAAAATGGAAGAAGATAACCATTGGATAAAGGTTAAAAAAAGAAATAAAAAATAAATTAAAAAAAAAGATTTTAAAAAAAAGATAAAAAATGAAAATACTAATATATATATATATAGGGAAAAGTATAAAATGCCCCCTAAACTACCAGTCATTTGTAATTTAGCCCTCTAAAATTTCAATTGGTATAAAGTAGCCCCCCAAACTGCCAATCCCTTATAAAATGGCCCTCTCCGTTAGTTGAAACTGTGAAAATAGATGGAAAACTCAAAACAACGTCGTTTTGGGATGCAAAATTACTAAAATGCCATTGTTAAAAAAAAAAAAAAAAAAAAAAA
>CM017324.1:21025958-21080857 GCA_006937295.1 Carpinus fangiana
AAATTAAGACATCAATTGAATGCATTCCAAATAAAACCCCTAGGTTTTAATTGTCTTAACTTTAGGATATAAACGGAAGGGGTTTGCTAGGGGTTCTCCCCATAGTGTTCTCCTGGTGTTCTCCCAGTCTTACATAGAACATGATTTAAGAAAAAATAAAATTGTAGTACCGTTTTTTTGCCAACCGATTAATTTTTATGAGTTAATAGTTATGTTCTAATGCTTTAAAACTTATTTTTGGATTCAAAACTAAAACCTAAGGGTGAAAGGTTAACCCTTTAGGGATGGTATCACCCAAAATGGATTTGATCATCCTAAATTTGGTGCTAATGCCTCAATTTTGGTGCTAATGCCTCACAAATTTGGTGCTAATGCCTCAAATTTGATGCTAATGCCTAAAAAAATCGGTGTGGAGGCCACTACAATTTTATTTTTTCTTAAATCATGTTTTATGTAAGACTGGGAGAACGCCAGGAGAACCTACGGGGAGAACCCCTAGCATTTTCCTAAATGGAAAGCAATAGAAGATAAAAAGAAAAGGGAAATGCTGGGGGTTCTCCCAGTATGTTCTCCTGGGGTTCTCCTAACCTTATATGGAAAATAATTTTTTTAAAAAAATAGATTTAATGGCCCACCACCGGTTCTCTTCCAACCGGTTTAGAGATTAATTTCTCTCAACCGGTTTAGTTTTACTTTTCATTTTAGATTAATTCTCTAAACCGGTTGGAAGAGAACCAGTGGTGGGCCATTAAATCTATTTTTTTAAAAAAAATTATTTTCCATATAAGGTTATGAGAACCCCAGGAGAACATACTGGGAGAACCCCCAGCATTTCCCTTACTAAAAACTCATGTGCATCTCATATGTTATTAAAAAAAAAATTAACATATATCATTTTTACAGACATAGTTGAAAGAAGTCATTATAACCCAATTTGAAAGAAAATTTTGTCCATGCTAAGTTATAGGCTAGCTACATTGTAACTAAAAAAAAAAAAAACAACCTGCACTCGTTACACTGTAATGAAATAAAATAAAAAACCACACAGTATAAGCTATTATTTATAAAGATAGAATGCAAGTATTTATGTGACTTTTAAAATCATAATACAGCGGTTACACTCGTAACAGATATGGGGAGCTTAATCTATACCCCTATAATTGAATTGAAATAATACAGATAGATATAGCTGGCAATTCAAATAAAACAGACAGAAAAACAGAAAACAGAGCGAGATATTGAAGGACTTAAAGTAGGAAAGAATGATTGAGATGTTGACATTCTACACATTATTGAACCATGAGTAGTGTGCGCTGTTCCTTGTCCCTTGTAACATCACTGAGACAGTGCCAGCATTAGCGGAATTGCTTGCATCACTATTGAATTGGCACTCAACAATTCCCTTAGGAAACACGGAAAGGTCACCCACTTGGAGTATCTGAGTGAAGAGCACGTTAATGCCATCAACAAACCCAACTTCCCGAGTAGCATCGAGGGGAAACAAGAGCTCTTGGAGCAAGAATGGGTGAGAGGTGGGTGGATATAAGAGCCATTTGAGTAATGGAGAAAGAATTCAGGCGGCCTCACGCTGGAGACGTTTGGTGGGACCGAAACATCAGAGGTGATGTCTGCATGTCCAGCAGGCAGGATACAGAAAGTAGTGAAGGCAAGTACAAGTAAAAAGCAGAAGCCACGGTTGGAAGTGGTGAAGGCCATGGTAGAAATATTAGTACAAAAGCAGAAGTGGATTCGATCGATGTGTGTTAAATATAAGGCTTATGTTGTTTGATAAATATATAGGGAGGAATGGAAATGCCAAAGAGTGAGGCTTGTGCCCGCTATGTTTACTGCCTGCAGGCGGCATTTTGTGTTTGGAAAATACAATGTTCTTGCCTGAAACAAGACTAATAACATTCTTTTCAATTGAATTTTTCTTGACGAGCGGCAAGACTGTTGTCTAGCGCATGTTTAGCACATCTGTTGTCTATAGTTCTTTCACCAGGTTGAGTAAATAACTCAACTTGTACCATGGAAAAATACGGTGTCCAAAAAATAGGAACAACCGATTTTCAAGTAGTGCAACAAAATTACACTAGCCCAAGGACTCACAACCAAAAGTAGAAGAAAGATAAAAAATATATGGGAAAAATATACTTCTTACTTATGAAATATTACAACAATGGAAAAACTTAGGTTGGACCACACTTGCACAAGATAGGAGAAGGTTGGAATAATAGGCTAGGAAACATGCCTAGGGTATATAAAAGGTTTAGGGAAGGGTTCTACAGCATTCTCACACTTAATTAACAAGATAGGTGTGACTTTTCAAGAGATCAATGAAGAACAACGAATTTGGCTTAAAGATGATAATAATGTCTCATGAAAATGTGTAAGGTTGTCTTGAAAGATGAAATTGGTTGAATGAGGGTAGTGGTGGTTAGATGACCAAGGTGATAAGGTGGAAAGGCTAAGAATGACATGAGTCATCCATCATGTGCAAATGAGTCCCCCCACAATAACTTACATAAAAATCCTAACTACAACACTCAAAACAAAAACTAGAAAATTAATAACTATGGATTCTAGAAAATACACTTTAAAATTTAACATGTACAACAGCAGAAGTGGAGCAGCAAATATAAGGCTAATTAATTTCCTTGATACTTCTTCATTAGCTGCAAACATACAAAAGAATGAGGCCCCACGCTATGTGCAGGCCACCGGGACGGCAGTTGTATTTGGAAACGAACAAGGAGATACAAAAGCCGAGCGTCCAGAGCGACAGCAAGCAGAAACAAAAGCTTTGAAGAGCGAGGACGGCAGTGACGGAATAATCAGCATTTTGATTCACATGGGTCAAAGATTTCATGTGATCCACACGTACACATGTTGCTAAGAATGCTTTGATAACACCGACGGAGTTGAAGAATTCATCAGAATCCCAGATCCGTTCCAGACAGCTGAACTATTTGAAGAAGGCTTTCTAAGCTATTTTGAAGTTTGCAATCTTGCCATGCTCGGCTTCTTTCGTTTCTACTCTATTTGCTATGTTTAGGTGATGTGTCAAAATTGGATTGGGGCTGTAAAAGTAATATTTAAATAAAATTAAAAATACAAAAGATAATCTATAGAGTATATAAAAAAATAAAATTAAAAAAATCCCAGACACATTATAAGATTGATAAAAATAATAATAATACCTTCCATTTGAGGGTGAGTATAGCCAGGGGTGGACTTAGGAATTTTTTCCTAGGGTCCCGGATCTAATGTATTTTGAGGTCAAACTTTGAAATAGGATTTTGTTTTTTTAATATTTAAATATTAATTAAATAATATATATTTTAATATTATTATTATATTTTGGGATTTGCTAAGGATTCTCTTTCATAGTGTTCTCCTAGCGTTCTCCCAGTTCTACGTAGAACATGATTTAAGAAAAAATAAAATTGTAATGGCTCCCACTACCATTGTTTTACCAATAAATTAATTTTTATGGGTTAATATTTAGGTTCTAATACTTTAAAACTTGTTTTTTTATTCAAAACTAAAACCTATGTGTGGAAGGTTAACCCTTTAGGGATGGTATCATCCAAAATGAATTTGATCATCTTAAATTTAGTGCTAATGCCTCAATTTTGGTGTTAATGCTTCAAATTTGGTGTTAATGTCTCAAATTTGGTGCTAATGCCTAAAAAAAAATCAGTGGTGGGGGCCACTACAATTTTATTTTTCTTAAATCATTTTTCACGTATAACTGGGAGTCTGGGAGGACGCTAGGAGAACACTGTGGGGAGAACCCTAGCATTTTCCTTATATGTTTTAGGAAATTTATATCTAAACATCCTGGGTAAACATTACAAAATTTTTTAATCCTTAAGTTTTGTTTTTTTTTTTTTGACAATTTACTTCCCGAATCAATCGAAATGATAATAAAATTTCTGCTGTCAAAATTTTTGAACAGTCGTTAGTCTAGGTCGAAATGCACCATTTTACCTCATTAAAATATTAATTTAATTTTAAAATTTAAATCTAAAAAAAAAAAAAAAAAAAACACCAGTGGTGGCCGAACCATCCCATTTTGCCAAGGGGTAGTTCGGCCACTCCCTAGGGCCAAACCCTAAAAAAAAAAAAAAATTTGAAGGCCAAACCCTTAAGGGGAAAATTTTTTTGTTGGGGTTGCCAGTGACCCCCACCCCATAACGTCAGTCCACCCATGAGTATAACAATGTAGTGATAGACTCACATATAAGGAGGAGGTTGTTGAGTATACACGTGTGAGTGTAAAGAGAATTGAGTTCTACATTGAAAATGTGTCTAGAGGTGAAAATGTGGTTATGGTTAGTAGTTATTGGCGTAACCACCTAGATAGTTAGTAAAATTCACTAACTATCTCCGCTAACTGCTTTTTAAAGAAAAAAAAATTAAGAAATTCAATTTTTTTTTATTTAAAAAAAAAAGAATATTGTTTACATTGTAATATGATAATATCCTACTACATATGTCATTATATATATAATACCCTACTACATATGACATTATATATATATAATATAAATAAAGGTGGTTAGCGATTTTTCCTAACCACCTTCAAAAGCAATTAGCAGTTAGTACAGTTAGCGAGCGCCTGCCTTTCACCCCTAAATGTGTCACAAGTTCGTGTGATTAATCTAGCATAGTTGGGTACAAACTCATAGACTTTAACTTTTGAATTGATCGAGTGGTATCTCACCATGCTATATTATGAACTCACTAAAAGACTCTTCGAAATAACAATGCTCGTAACAAAGACCTTAAAAGTTGATGGCGGAGCTCTGCCCTAACAAGGGCCTTAATGCCTATGTATGTGAAGAAATTGACATCAACGCCGGTGATATTTCATCGCCAGAAGTCACCATATGGAAAGGTGTGAAGGCAAGACTTTGAATTTGAACTACAACGCAAGTACAATATATATAGATCACCAGCAAGTGCAAGTACAAAGCCGGTGATATATATTATCTGCAATATGCTACTAATTATATATATAGGGGGGAGGCCGGCCACGGGGATGGCAGTTGTGTTTGGAAACTACAATAAATTTTACAGACACTATGAATTTTAACTTTCTGGACGGCAAGACTTTTTATTTTATTTTATTATTTTTTATGCTGATATATTTGAATATGTTTACTCATCTTTGTTTAGCATGTGTGTTATCTAGTGTTGTTTATTCTTCTTGAACTAAATGTATTTACATTTTCTTTTTTCTCTCTTGGGTAATTACGTACTTTTTTTTTCCCTATTAATTATAATGCATTGTCACTTAATTCTCATGAACTGACAACCCTACTGTCCGACCCTATCAAACTGCAATTTTGTGCCCAAAACCCTCATTCTGTCAGTCAAAGGTGTTAACTTAGGCGGTCAATTCGTCACGTGCGCCTCACATGTCATCTTGAAATTTTTTATCCCACCTTTTTCTCATCAATTGCAATGCATTGTCACTTTGCCCTTACGAACTGACAACCCTATCGTAGGCAAAAGTGGGATAAAACATTTCAAGATCGCTGTGGGATGCACGTGACGGGTTGACTATTTGAGTTAATGCATTTGGGCACAAAATGGTAGTTTGATAGGGTTGGACAGTAGGATGAGATAAATGGGCAAAGTGACAATACATTATAATTGATGAGAAAAAAGATAATTACCTCTTCTTCTTTTCTAATTAAAAGGACATGCCAGTGTCCCCAAAAGGTAGCTCAATTGGCTGTGAACCACGCCTTATGAAGTGGAGGTCACAAGTTCGAATCCCCCCTCCCCCTACCCTTGTGTGGACATGTCAAAAAAAAAACAAATTACTTCAAGACCAATTGAACTATGACGTTATAAGTCAATAAAGTCCTTCATAGTTATACTTGCAAAAAAGAAAATTTCCTTCACAATTATTATATATTCATTCATTAAGCAGAAAAAATGTTGAGAACACATGCCAACAAATTATTGCACCCTATTAACTTGCCCCATTTATCTCATCCCACGTTATTGCAGTATCTTTGTTTAAATTGCAGGCCTCTTGGCATTGTTGTTTGGATATATAAATATACACTACAAAAATATGGAGGAATAGCGACGGTTGATATAGTGTACACCACTTAAGAATGGGTGTCGGTTTCACTAAAACCGACACTATTTAATAGTGTTGGTTTTAGCAAACCGACACCCTTTTTTTTTAAGTGGTATCGGTTTGCTAAAACCAACACTATTAAATAGTGTTGGTTTTAGTGAAACCGACTCCCATTTTTAAAGGGTGTCAAGCAAAACCGACACTATTAAATAGTGTCTGTTACTGTTGAACGACACTTATTTGAAAAAAATTAAAACTCCCCCGCGTCTCTCATCTAGCTCCCCGCTTCTTCGAAATAATTTCAGTCTCCCGCCCCTTGCTATGATCTCAGACTACCCGCGCCTTGCTCGATCTCTAGCTCAGACCCTTCCCTCCAGCTCAGACCCTTACCTGTGTCTGGCCTTCTACGATCCCCCCCAAAGTCGTTGTCCTTGGTCGATCACAACTCGATTTCTCTCCACCCGTACTGTAGCGCGCGCCTTCTACGTTCAACAGGTTCTGCAGGGGCCTCCTTGTCACAATACTGGTATGTAGAAATTTGATTTGTTTTATTTTTTATTTTTTATTTTTTTCATGCTGGGGTTAGGGATTTCACTTGATGATCATCAATTTGAGGTTTGGGGGTTCTTTTTTGTTCCTGCTGGGGTTTGGGTACGAATTAATCTTTGGGGTTTTTTCTCTGTTCATGTGTTCCCGTAATTCGCAATGTTAGTTTCTGTAATTCGCACTTTCTATTTCGAAGTAATAGAATCTATTGTTTTTTGAAATTTTTGTGGGTTGGTCTGTTGCTTCTTTAACTAATCTGTTTGGTTGCTCGGAAAATAGTTGAAGAGAAAATGAACTAAATCTGCCTGTGAAAGCATACTCTATTTGATTATAGATTTCTCGGTAAACAAACACAGGTTAGGCTATGCAAGTCTTGTTAGACTCTCTGAGCTGTTGAATTTTGTGCGTGTGGGATCTAATTCAGTGAATCTGTTATTTATTCCATCGTTTTCCCTGTAAAACCGTCCTCGTAGTTTTGTTAATCTTGTTTGGTTCCATCGAAAATGTTGAAAGGAAAGCTAAAATTGTGTAAAATTGAACAAAATGATGTAAAGCTCTGTTTGGTAGGCTGTAGTTAATTTTAGCTTGTCGTTTAACAACTTTCTATTATTTCAGTTTTCTCAGCCTACAATCTCATCCATTCCCATAAAACACAAAAATTTCAACTAAAAACCCCAGTTTTTTACTTTTTCTTTTCCTGTTTTTTCTCTGTGGGATATACTCATTCTTAATTTATGAAAATTTACTCTCTTTTTTTGGGGGTAAATTGTAAGTGAAAATTAACTTCTTTTGAAAACCCTCTCTAAAACTTACGATTTGTGAAAGAGGCAGCACACAACTCTGTTCTTGGATCTATAAGCTAAAAAAGTGCTATTTCAACACGTTCTTAGGCCTATGGAGAGTCAAATTTCATGTTTATGGGTCATTTTACTCCAAATCATAAGGAGTTTGAGAGAATTGAAACTAGTGTACCCGTTTTTTGTTTTGTTTATTTTACTATTCTTTAAATTGCTTTAACTTTAAACACCAAGCTTTGTCTTTTTGTGTGTGTCTGTGTATATCCTTGCTATATTGTTTCGTTAAACTAACTTTGTTGTCCTATATTTGTTGGCACGCATTATCTAGCCTATCTTTTACTTCCAAGGCATGTTTAATAAGCATTAAAACTTGCTTTTAAGGCAAGTTGTAATGAGAAGTGAAATCTTGTCAAGATGGCTGAAACTATTGTCTATACTCTGATAATGGGGTTTTTAAAGTAATGATATGGATTCATTTAAGCGTTTCGGGTTACAATTTTACGCTGTGTAGAGAATCTTGCAAAGTACTTTGCAAAGGTATCATCCCACTCTTTAAGCTTAGATGTTGTTTCTCTTTGCTGCAATTTGGTTATAATGGAGAAGTTTGTTACAAAAATAATTTCACAAACTTGGCATTTTATGCAAGAAAGGCAAGGTAAATGAAACACCTGCTAGTGATGTGTCTATGTTACATGATTCTAGTAGAGACAACTACCCTAAGTTTTAGGAATAGCATGTCAGAACAAAAAACCTCTTCTTATAGTGTAAGTTGAAATTAGCTTGATTCTTGAAGGCTTACTATTCTAGTAGAGACAACTTCAAAGCTTTCACATGTTCTTTGTTCCTTATTGGATAATGCCAATGTTATAGAGTACATAAATTCTGCTATAGGAACCAATTTCTAGTTGCACAACTTTACAATAATTCTGTAAAGCTTATGCACAATTTTCAGAGGTTTTTTGAATCCATGATTCTTATGAGTGTGTGTTGGGTTCAATACAGAAAGTAGGAGTGGGGTGAAAGAAGAGATTGGAAAATTTTCTTTTTTAGACAGTTAATCGGTCATTTGCAGTATTTTTTTTGCTGTTTGTTCTTGATTTATATATTTGGTCCTGTACCACAAAGTCATTATCTTCTTTGGTTGATTAATTTAGTTATTTTTTTATGTAGCCTATTACCTGGTGAGGAAATAATCAATTGGGTTCTTTGGTTATATTTTCACTATATAGTTTATAGTTAGTGATCGGTACTCTTATTATAGTTTATCATTTCCTGTTATTTATATGCTTCTATTGATGATATTTGCAGATCATCAAAGTCAGTTTTGATATCAAGACCGTCCAAAAGTGCTTCTATGTGTGTCCCTTCGCAAACTAAGAGTCAATGGAAAATAACAACAAAGTTGGTGTTTTTTATGTCTTTTTTTATTTTTATTTTTATATATAATATATATATATATATATTTTATGGTGTGTGTAGCATGTTGCTTAAGTTCATTTCCTTTTTCGCAAGTAGATAACCTATTTCGTCTGTTGGATGACTTTTTTTTTTCCCCCCCCCTCAAGATATCAACGATTCCATAAGTTGGTTTTTGAGGAAGGTGGATTGCCCAATGGAACTGAAGTGGCCTATTATGCACGCGGACAGGTTGTTGAGATAACAACTCAAATGCTTACATATTTTTGTATTTTATTGAAGTGTGACGTATCTCTGTTCCCTCGGCATAAATTACTTGGGGTTATAAAATGGGCTTCAGTATATTTTGTCGTTGCTGCAATCATGAGGTACATTTATTAATTCTTGTATATCTAAGTAGCTGTGTATACTTGACTATTTTTCACATTGCTCATGTTTAACGTGCAGGTCAGTCCCTCACAGTTTGAAGCTCATGTTGGTTGGGCCTCTCGCAAGAAACCATAAGTTTGTGCGTGAGATATTTTCCTGGTTCTTGACTAACCCCTTTCTTTTAAATTTTATGATGGTGTTTGTGCATCATTTGTGCAGATGGTGGGAATCTTTTGCTTTGTGATGGATGCCCAAGGGCCTTCTACAAAGGTGAAATATAAATTATGATTAACATATTGAATTAAGTGGTTAGTTGATTGTTAACTTATATAAACTTCTTCTTTTGAAAATAGCTTCTGCTTTTGAAAATAGCATGTTTCCTTTGTTCTCTTTTGCTTAATTAAATTTTTAAAAAAAAAGAAGAAAAAAGAAACTAATTGTATTGCTTCAACAGTTGTTGTCCTAGAGTTTGTGACACATTATAGTATTTTTCTTGTGCTTTGTTAAGATTCAAGCCATTGTGCAAGAGAAGCTAAAAAGGCATGAGCTGACGAGACCTTGGCCCTCAATAGTTTTTTGTGGTAATTTTGGATAGTAATTTTGGTTTTAGTTTCACTAGACTCTTTGCCAATCATTTTATGCAGTATGATTGAACTATTTGTTTGTTATGACCCTATGAATCAACATCATGGATAGTTCTGTTCTATTTTCCTCTTTCTCTGTTTTTCACCTAGTTTTTTTTCTGCCTAAATGGTTCAAAGAGTTGATTGTACCTTCAATCATTGCCTAACTCCTTGCAGGAACTGCTTAGCTTTTCTTATAAAACGATTCTCCACTATACAGATTGTAATATATATATATATTCTTCATATATGCTTTTGATATGGGATTTACTTTTGTGGCCTTCAATTCCAACAAAGCCACATTTCTAGCTAACTCCTTTCTTTTAGGCTTTAATTTATTCCTTGGTTGCATTTTCTTTCTTTTTATTCTTGGGTAACCCACATGCATTTTGTATTAATATTGTTGCTGAGTACATAACCATACACAAGTTAATGCAAGCAAAGAGTTGTGGCTCCAGATTTTTTTTTTAGGAAACAGAAGAGAATAAAGATTAATCTCAACCAACTGAGCAGGGGAGGGATGAAAATTGCTAGAATTATCTCTTAATTAGCTGCGAGATCGAGATTTCCTCTTATCTCTTATACCTCTTATGTTGGACATTTTGATTGCGTGGTGTGGAAAAATATGGTGTCCGAAAATTAGGAACAACCAAGAATACATATAATACTCCTTAAAAAAAGTTCCTTGTGCCTGGTAATGAAACCTTTATGTATGCGTATAATACTCCTTAAAAAAGTTCATCAGCATCAATATTAATCTGGAATATTTCCATATTTCAGCTACATTTTTTTTTTTTTGGTCTGAAAGTGACTCGTATTCCATGAATATGATATCTATCTAGTGTGATGTATGGAATATATGACAAAGGTGGAGTGTTAAGAGTATTTCTGTTGATTGGTCATGTCATATAGGCTCGAGTTGGACATCCAATTGCTTAGATTTGAATTATCCGGGGGATGCCTTATATATATTATATCAAAATAAAAAAGATAGACAATCAAACCTATTTCTCGATTCAATAAAAGCCCAAAGTGATGAATAGGGTCCCAAATAACGAGAGAGATGTAAAAAGCAGGTCTGTTGATATCGTCTCTCCTTTGCTCTGCAATCTGCTATAGTGCGTTTCCATTGTTTCCTTCTTCATCCTAAGCTCAACACACACTGGTACATAGTTATGATTTTTAAGTTTATGTGGAAAGTAATACTTTCTCTATTTCATATTTTATCCGGTTGTCCTTCAATTTGTGAATCAAACGTTTTTCTATATTTCAGCTACATTTTTTTTTTGTTGTCTGTTTATATCGCCTCTCCTTTGCTACGCTTATCTCTATGATAATAAATAATCAATACATCTAATCTAATCATCATATATATATTAAGGCTAATTTCTTAAATTTGATTCTGAATATTTCCTACAGGTTGAGAAGAGTGATACTTCCTATCCAATCCAAAAGAAAAGAGTCAGCGGAGAATTCTATAACAAAAGCTCTGCTCATCTTCGACCAACAACAAAAAAATCTGGTGCATTATTGTTCTGCTTTTTGCTTACCATAATTTAGTACTACGTTTTAATTGCTTACATGTACACGTTTTATTTTCTTTAGTACCATACCTTGATTCTTACCGATGATGTTGTTCTCTTACAGTCATATGATGATGATAAGAAGTAAAGGAGACTTGAGAGGTGACAGTGTAATGTTCTTGTGAACTGATCACACATATTCACTGGACTCCATTCTAGTCTCTTGTTGTTATGTTAGTTTCCCATGTATTCAAATATTTTGTAATTTTGTTCAAAATCAAGATTATGAAAGGGATTGTTGCCTTGTAGAATCACCTTCCCCTTAAAAAAAAAGAAGAGACTATTGTGAAATGATGTTATATCTTTAGAATTGGATCATCCTAGCAATTTCTTAAGTGGGAGGATTTATTGTTTTAATTGCATTAAACTAGTGAAGTTCTTTATTTTCTTCCTACTTTTGTCTGGATTTTTGTTTTTAATTCATCTATTGGGTACTGAGAAACAGAGAAGTGATGGAATGTATGAACTTAGAACAAAATGGCTGAAAATTTTACGTTTATAGAATTTCAATTATGTCTAAGATGGACATAATATATTAAAAAAATAGTGTCAGTTTTTTCGACACCTTTTATTTAATGATGGTTTTTTTAAAAATCGACACCTTTTAAAAGGTGTCGGTTTGGATAAACCAACACTAATTAGTGTCAGTTTTGCCTAAACCGACACTTTCTTCTATTTCCCTACCCTTGTTTAGCTACCATTTGAAACCGTCACTACAAAATCGTTACTACCTTTGTAGTGACGGTTTTTAGCTCTAAACCATCACCAAATCTCTATTTTTTTGTAGTGATATATATATATATATATATATAGGGTTTGGAGGGTTCTCCTCATAGTGTTCTCATGGGTTCTCTTAGACTTACGTAAAATATGATTTAATAAAAAATAAAATTGTAGTACCTTTTTTTTGCCAACAAATTAATTTTTATGAATTAATATTTAGGTTCTAATACTTTAAAACTTGTTTTTGGATTCAAAACTAAAATCTAAGGGTGGAAGGTTACCTTTTAGGGATGGTATTACCCAAAATTGATTTGATCATCCTAAATTTAGTACTAATGCCTCAATTTTGGTGCAAATGCCTTAAATTTGGTGCTAATGCCTCAAATTTAGTACTAATGCCTCAAAAAACCGGTGGTGGAGGCCACTACAATTTTATTTTTTTTAAATCATGTTTTACGTAAGTCTAGGAGAACCCAGGAGAACACTATGAAGAGAACTCCTAATATTTTCCATATATATATATATATATATATATATTCTCCGGTTGTAATCAACCATGTAGATAAAGACGATTAAGAAACTCTATCTCAAGGTATATCATTTACTTATGTAGAGCTTTTACAAGAGCAGGTAGTACAAGAAAAGTAAATGTGTATATATAGAATGTGTATAATACAAAGGCAATACATCTGTACAATGTTCATGAGAGTGATTTTAGGAGATGGGAATTATAACCCAGCTGGACTGCTATAATTACATTTTGCTAGGATCATGGGCCTCCCAAAAACCACATTACACAAGGTTTTTGTGATTATGTAATTTTGGGAGTACAACGAGGTGTTTGTAATTTTCGCAACCCACAAACTCCCTCCTAAAATTTTTCTCTATTTGAGTTATTTTCACAATCATCGGTTGCTCACAGTAGCAAAGCTGCTACAATGAAGATGAAGCTCCGCTTTGAGTTGAACCAAGCGATGCACCAAGACTTGAGGTAGACTCTATCATTTTTCCTTTAACGCAAGAACCCTAGATCTACTCTCACTCATGTTTACGTTTGCCCTTGAACCAGCGTGCTTTCTCTTTTCAGCGCAAGAACCATAGTTGCTCTAAGTGAGGTGAGATACTTGTTGGTGATGGTGAGGTGAGCTAACTTTGGTAGGCACATGTGAGCTTGGGTGAGGATAAAGGATTAATCGTGTGGGTGGAGGGAATTTTGGGGAAAGAATGGGCTTAAGTGATCACGTGTAGGTCACGTGATCATAGTTTCGTTAAATAAGATGACATCGACTAACGAAGAAGCGGGATTGACTTTGGGGGTGCATTGCAAAAATTAAAACATTGGGGGTCAAATTGAAAATCGGTTCAAACTTTAAAGGGTAAAGTGTACTTTTCCTCTAAAAAAATGGACACATGTCATTTTTATAAACTGAGTTGGAAGAAGTTTCTCTTACCCAATTTGAAAGAAAACTTTGTCTATACAAATTTATAGGCTTGTTATATGCACAAGGTATGAATATGCTTGTTAACGTGTTTAGATGATTGTTTTTGTGGTTAAATTCACTTTACCCCCCCTAAAGTTTTAATGGTTTTTCAATTCGAACCACAATATTTAAAAATTGGCAATGTACTTCCTAATGTTTCAAAAAATTTCAATTCAAATCTTCCGTTACTAATTTCCGTCAAATTTGACGAAAATCAATGAAATTAGCTTTTTAAAAAAGAAAAAAATCTGTCCAATTAGATGTAAATTAATAATGGAAGGTCTGAATTAAAAAAAATTTAAATATTTGGGGAATAAATTGTAAATTTTTAAATATTAAGATTCAAATTAAAACTCCTGAAACTTTGGGAAGGTAAAATAAATTTAACCATTGTTTTTTGTTTTTATTTGAAAAGAGTGTTCTGATATGATGAAAAATGTGAATACTATTTTTTGCATTTTGAAAAGTGTTTTGCGTTTTGAGTTATTTATTAATATATTTATCTTGAGAAAAGAATACAAAGATTGTATTTGTTTGAGAAGGTAGAAATAACGCTTTTCAAAATAATAAATACTGAATTTTTTTAAGTATAGAACAAATTACAGCCATTATTTTAGCACACAACAAATCATTCTCTTTCATTTCCATTACTGAGAGTACAACAATGGCTGCCTTGTGGTCAGGCTTTCATTTTGAAGGAAATCTTGGAACCATAAAGCAGAGTGTTTCATATACCTTCTCAACCCATTTTTGTAATCTATGAAGTTGATGCCAAGCCGATATGTATAACCAAATTCCCATTCGAAGTCATCCAGAAATGACCACACATAGTATCCCCTAACATCAACTCTGTCATCCCTGTCATATACGGGAAGTAATTGTCGAGTTAGGGTTCAAGCTTATAAGAAAGATTAAATTTAATTATTTAATTAATATTCTAACAGTATTCTTCCATACTCACTTGATAACTTTTAAGAGACTTGACAGATGGAGGTGGAGGTATTTTAACCTCAAGCTATCATTGAGAAAATCTTCAATTGGTAACAAGTTGTTATTTACATCACTGAGTCCTGAAAAAATCCAAATGCATAAGTTTGATATACATGATAAGAATTTTAAGTGAACTACTTATAAAGGAATAAAGCAAAAGAAATGGTATTTAGTAGACTGTTATACGACTACCATACAATTGGAATAACGTGACAATGACGATCAACCATTGAATCAACAACTTGTAAAAAAAAAAATTCAATGGATGGTTTTTATTGCTAGGTCATCCTAATTGTATGACAGTTATATAACAGTCTATTAAATAACGTTACTCATAAAAGAATGTTTTACCGTTTTCAGTAATGACAATTGGTGGATTGTTGAAATTTCTCTTAACATATAGCACAAAGTCTCGAATCCCCCTTGGATAAATGTAAAGCCAGCCAGAAGGTGTCTAAAATATCATTTGTGACATTCTTTGCTTAGTAAATATGAGTATGATCATGTTTATGAATATATCAATGTGAGGGTGTTGGTGAGAGACAGAGAGAAAGAGAGATTACTGGTTCACCAATAGGAATGCCATCTTTCTCCGCTGCCGCAACACATGGCATGACAATGTTAGTATAACTGAAATTATTTCAGACTGTGGACACTATAACGTAGACTGCCATGTGAATTTGTAAAGAGAATGCAGTAAAAGTTGCAAGTATTTCTTTTGGCTTTTCTCATCATTTATAGGGGTATGGCTTTTAGACTTACTGCTGGTATCTACATGGCTATCTGTTGTGTAACTTAAGTTGAAGCTGCTGGAGGATGTAGAGTCATCCGCATATCTTGCAGTGTAGTAATTTAGCCCAAGGAAATCAAGTGACCCCTTTACCATATTGGATTGTGCTTCAGTGAAGTTAGGCAGTCGATTCCCCACCAAAGCTCTCATGGACTCGGGGTAGTCACCATATGTAATTGGATTAACAAACCTGGACAGTAATTATAGTGATGAAAATGATGATGAAGTTAAGGAAAATAACAATAATAAATAATTCCAAGAAGAAGAATAAGGACCAAAGGGCACTGGAACAGAACATATTCTTCTGCATTATCTCCCATCATTAACATAGTGATACATTGTTAGTGTCTACTTCTTGTGTATGCCTATAACAACTATGGTTGTTTCAAAATATCAATTGAACTCTACAAATTTCATCTTCAGTGCTTATCTGAGCTTAGTTTTTCTCAAGCTTCTAATCTTGATATCTTCTATCCTCACATATTTTCTCCAATTTGATCTATAACTATCATCTTTGCAATTGAAATTCTGAGCAAAATCATGAGCAGGGTTGCCAGTATTAACTCATATCATGTTGAATACATAATTATTAGAGAATATCTAAAAGATGTAGAATTTCTAAAACATGTTTCTTCACATGAAAGAGCACTAGCTGAAAATTTCCATTCATAATACTCACCATCCAAATGCAAAATCAAGAGCTCTGGATGCAGCCATGCTGCTAGCAACGGTTTGGTACTTCGGCACCATCCAAAAAGTTGATACTGTAATCCCAATTTCTCCCATTTGAGAAGCCTGCAGAAGTTAAATCCGTCTAAAAGTCTTCATTTCTCAGAATATGAACAAGCAAAAATATACAAAGTGCTAACACAAATAGTCCACATTAATTATGAGCAGCAAGTAGACTATGAACACTCAGTAATTTGTTTTTTCAAAAGCTGTAGTAATGAACACAAACCTGATACTTGTTCTTGTACAAATTTACAGCAGTTGCATGAGAAAGAATAATGTGATGGGCTACCACATAGGGTTCTGTTGCTGAGTTTCCAGCCGTGCAGGTCCCTTCATAGTTAGAACATCGACCAGGCGCCACGTTCCCGGTTGCATAACCTTCACTACTGAATGTATTTGGCTCGTTAAAAGTCACCCACTTCTTCACTCTGTCGCCAAATTCTTTGAAGCAGAAGTTGGCATAGTCTCCATAATCATCCCTAATGATTGGAGCATGAAAAATTGCCAATTAGCTAGGCAGGGAAGACAAACCCTGTGATGATTACTCTGCCGCAAGAATCGTGTATCGGTTGAGTGAGAACTCGAATAACCGATGTTGTGGTATTAACCACACGAATCGACCATTCGAGGTGATCTCTTTTCCAATATTTAGATAATTGATAATCATTCCTAGTTGATGGTATGTCAAACTTACACGATGTTTGTGCTCAAGAATCCACCATACTCATCTTCTAGTGCTTGTGGAACATCCCAATGGAATAAAGTTACAAAAGGTTGAATTCCTGCCCATCATTGTGAAAAACTAAGTAACAAAAGGAAGGAAATGTGCCAAAGCAAATTATGGGTTGTATAAGAGGGAGGATCGGATGAAGTTTTACCATTATGTAGGAGCTCATTAATGAGTTCATTGTAGAATTCAACACCTTCTTGGTTCACTCCTCCACTAAGTTTTCCCTCTAAGAACAAAAATAGACTTCATTTAAATCACTTGCAGTGACTCTATAAATTGAATTTTTTGCATAGAAGATTCAGTTATTTTTTCACTAGAGACAAACCAAACTCTTTCCTCCATCTTACATAAAATGCTAAAGAAAGAATCAAGAATGATCTTTACCAGGTAGAACTCTGGACCATGAGATGGAAAATCTGAAGGAATCTAAACCAATTTCTTTCATCAGAGCTATATCTTCCTGAAATAAAAATATATACATATCTCACTTTCTTATCAGATTCACAAAATATAAAAAAATAAAAACTTTAAAAAATCATACCTTAAAACGATAATAAAAATCTTCGGCTACGTCCCCTGTAGCATTGCCCAAAATTTTTTCTGCCGGGACACCATAAAATTTCTCAGAAAGCATCAGAAGAGATACAGGGTAGAATTAAAGTTCATTAATTACATCAAACCTTAGTGATACATTGAAGTACAAAATCTAGTTGTTCTTGTTTTATTTAAATGATTCAAATGATATTAATTTTTCACTTTATTCTTCTCTGTCTCTCTGCTCAATATATAAGATACTAAAAAAAGAAAAAAACTCTGTTAAAAGGAATTCTCGGAATTCCTATGACTTGTAGGTTGGAGGAATTTAGTCAATTAAACCGACATCGATCATTAGATCATGCGGTTCTTATATAAAATTTTAATAGGATTAACAAAGCATGTAATATCTGTCCTTTGAGCATCACGTGCTCTAAAGGCAGAAGTCATTTTAATAGAACAAGTCAGCTGAAAAATTTCAGAAACCGCTCACACGCACTCCCTCGCCAATTCTCTCACCCTATCTTCTTAGAAAAGAAAGAGGAAATCAGTGTTAACTTGCATTTGGTATCCTCAGTCCTTTAAGCACTTTGACAAACTATTGCTTGCTACATTGGGAGTAGCATGACAGTGAAAACTAACACTTGGGACTCCATGGAAAGAAAATAATGCAGAGAGACCTGGATGCATCCTAGTGAAAGTATCCCATATGCTGGACCCTTTTCCATGCTGGGATGCCGCCCCTTCATACTTTAAAAAAAAAAAAAGAAGAGAAAACAAAGAAAACACCAAAGATCATGAAAGAGAAACGTATATACATATATGTGTGTGTGTGTGTGTGTGTGTGTGTGTGTGTGCGCAATGTGCCCCTGAGGGTTAACTCGAATGGTCGATTCGTTTGGTTAATACTACGAGATCGACTATTTGAGTCCTCACTCAACCGATATACGGTTGTTGTGGGCGGGATTGTGTAGCTGGAGTTTATCTGACTGGAATGAGTTAATATGTGTAACTAATGTTAGAGCACTAGCACTGCATGCCATACCTGATAAGCACTTGACCCTGCTCCAAAAACAAAACTGGCCGGAAAATCTCTCCGGTTAAGACCTTCAGTGCAGGCAAAACAATCGGCCAGGACCAGAAGATAGACGTGCAGATGGTGAGAAATGTCCATGCTGACTTTTTGCTGCGTAGCACTCTGATCTCCTACTCCTTATTCGTTTAGTTGTGATAAGTAATGGACCAAATTAATTAGAAGCTTCAAGCACTTAAATAAAGCATGAGCATGTCACATGTGATATTTGGCTTCCTTTTTTGATACATATGCTCTTTAAATTAAAGTTTTCTTTGGTCATGTGGTTAATAAATTAATGTACCAGCACTTATGTGGACCGTTTGTTGGGACGCTACCTTGTACACTATGGAAGTGCTGGTGTTTCTTGTTCTGTTTGCAGCTAGGCTGTCTGAACTTTTGTCTCTGCAATTGTTATGACTTTGAAAGTGTTGCTGTAACCGTCATTCAATATATTGTTTGTTGTGTGCTTGTATGGTAATAAACCTTACATTTTGTAGCCAAGACCACAAATAAATGACTTTGGTGAAAAATTTTCATAATGCAATGAAAAATTACATACAAATCGGAATAAAGAGAAAAATTGAAGACGGAGATTTATTGGTGGTTTAATGTTAGATACCTACATAAATCACTAGGAAAGAGCCCAAATGGCTACGTCTTGCTTTTATTTCTTGATGATATATGTTCACACAGTTCCGGTCACTAAAGTTTTACACTAACTCACAAGCTAAAAAGATGGTAAGTTGGGTAAGTGCTGATTAGAGGATGACTATGGAACCCAGAATCTAATTGAATTTCATCTATCTTTTGTTGAATATTCTCTCTCTAGTATACATGAAGCCCCCTTTTTTTATATGTGCATACAAGAAATGGTCAAAGGGCTGCCAAAGTCATGTTTTCCTACGGTCCACCATTATGCTCCCTTGTCCACCGTTCATCGTACTTGGATCTGGGCCATCATTCGTCATTGCGATGATGACACGTGGGCCATAGGGATTGACCCCAGCATGGCCTTTGGAGGGGCGGGCCCACCAGTCGTACCATGGGGGACAGTTCCCATACCCTCTGCATCAGAGGTAGTAGGCTTGAATGGATATTATGCAGCTGTGAATAGACAGGCGCTTTTCCTGATCGGACACCTACTTTCACCTGAGTCAGTGATTGGGTAAGCGAGGCATGGCCTCCTGCAAGGCTCTTTTGTACTGTTCGTTGGGTGCAGTGAAATGGTTACGCTTGCGGGGCTTGGCTTGCTCGTGGTTCGATAATGATGAACCTTCACTGTTCAATGTGGTTCGTCTCAAACTGCCTCAATGCTGACAACTTGCACCCTAACGAGGGACTTCAAACAGGCCTGCTTCTGGTTCGAAATTCGCGAGTCTCCAATGAGTTGTTTTGCGGAAAATGGACTAATTGATTTTCTCCCCAACAATATATTACAACACAAATGGTCTTTATTTATAAAAAAAAACTGTCGTAGTTGGAGACAATATCAAATTAGATTTGATGTAAATTACCTAAAAGATAGGGGATAACTACAATCAACATATATTCTAACATTTGGAAGTGTTTGTGTACTTTTCTTGTTTTTTTGCAGCTAGGTTGTTAGTGAATTTTTGTCTCTGCAATAGCAGACTTAAGTATATATTTCTATATTTAGCAAGTTATATATGATTGTTAGTTGAGTAGCTGAAGCATAGCATATTAGGTGTAGTAAGAATGTTAGGTGCATATATATAATTTGCGCAGTGGTTGATTATACTAACAAAATCAAGACATGTTTGGCATCATAGACTGCTAGATGCTGCTCATATAGCTAAAAATGATATGTTTTTGGTAGAAATTAAGGATTTAATTTTCAGAATAAATGCTTGCTGAAATTCTTCTTAACATAGTTCTGCATACAACGAATTAAGCAGGATATAACAAAGGTGGGCTTGTGGTGACATTTTCCTTTCGGAGGAAACTTTTGAACCATAAAGCAGATTGTTTGAAGTATCTTCTCAGCAGATCATTTCTGTAATCTATGTAAGTGAGGCCATACCGAAGAGTATAACCGTATTCCCACTCAAAGTCATCAAGAAATGACCACACGTAGTATGCCCTCACATCAGCTCCACCCCTGCCAAATTCAACTCTTCCCGTTAATACCTTTCAATAATTAGTACTCATGTATGTATTAGAAATGCCATTTATCCAAGCAATTGGTCAGTTACAATTTCCCGCTCCCAAGCAGTAATCTTGTTCGGACAGGTAAGCTCTATTGTCAACCCCAAGAGGAAGTTTAACAAACAGTAAGCATTCACATTTAGCTTAACAAATGTTAAAGCTAAAATTTAGTTAAAAAACACATTTTTTCTATTTTAGCAACTCATTTTTCCAATGCACTTATATTCACATTCTTTATTTATCTATTTTCACTATTCCCAAAATTGAGAGAGGACCAAAATAATTATTGATTTTTTTATTTTTTGATATGTTTTGAATTTTGATTTTTATGTAAGCATCTATGACTTGTAATCTTATAGTTTCGGCTATGATTTTCTCATAACTTTTTACTCTATGACATAAAAGCGTTTACATTCGTGATCCTTCTTCAATAAGATTAGATTGATTCCCTTTCAAAAAGTTACCATATTATGCAAATTGTTAGTCAAATCTTTAGCCAAAGTGACACTTACTTGATAGCCTCCAAGAGATTCGACAAATGGCTACGGTGGTAGTTTATCCTCAAGCTATCATTAAGGGCATCTTGAATTGGCAATGAGCCCTTATCAGCAACTCCTGAAAATAACAAATATATATAGGTTTGATTTAATGATTGTAATAACAATTATACTAAGGGCTTGTTTGGGTATGTATTTGATGGGCCTAAAAATATGATTAACACTAAAAAAGTCTGTTTGAAGAAAACAAAAACAAAACAAAACCGTTTGGTAAAAAAAAAAAAAAAATTGAAAGCGCTTTTAAATATTCTAACGGCTTAAAAATGGCTTAAACACACTTTTAAAAAAAACGCTTTTTGACTTAAAAAAAAAATTATTTCTTAAACACAATCTCAAACAAGCTCTAACTAACTAAAGTATACGGAGAGGGATAAAAGGTTGCTTTTCTTACCGTTTTCTGTAATGTAAATAGGTGGATTGTTGAAACGTCTACTTACGTATAGCACAACTTCTCGAATTCCTCTTGGATAAACGTAGAGCCAGCTGCAAGCAGTCTACAAAACAATTTGTATAACATACTAATTTGCTAGTGTAGCTAGGCATATTATATGCTCACTTCTATTTGAACAAAGTTTTTCTTTAAAATAGGTCGGAGGAATTTATTGTCAACTCAATCTATTAAATTGACATGTGTTTAAATTATGACTAACAATTTTTTATACCATCTGCAAACCTCACATAAACCCCATATAAAATTAGAGACTTAGGGTTGATGGGTAATTTAGACTTTTACAATATAAATCCTTCAAAATTAGTCACCTCATGCCTTGACTTATGGTTTTGACTTTGGTCGGGTTAAAACTGATCTATATAATTTTATACCTATATCATGACACAATCCAAACCCGAAATGTGATATAAGGGCTACCAATTTTTTACACGACTTGCGAACCCAACATGAATCCAATATAAAATCAGTCGGTTAGAGTTGAGAGAATTGGATTCTCTCCAATTCATATGAATTGGAAAATATCCAGTTAATTATATTTTATGAGTATTTTTTGTTTTTTCACTTTTTGAGGGACAAAAATACCACTCAAATATAACTAATTGGATATTCTCTTGTTCAGATGTATCCGGAGAGGATCATAATTCAGGGTTGAGGGGTCTTAGCTGTTTAATTAAATGGATCAGAATAAGATTAATCTATATAGTCTTGTATTCATACCCAGAGCCAGAAGTAAAAATTAGTATGGGTAGGGTCAAGGGCTAAAAAAAAAAAGAGTTGGTAGGGGTAGTAGGCCAATTTTATTTTTACCTTGATTTTTTTTTTTTTTTTCCTTATGAATAGTGGGGCCTATACCCCGGCCCCCATTCCTTCGTCTCTATCCATACCTTAACATAATCTGAATCTGATATACGAACACGAATTACTACCCCTAATTTAAACACATGTAGTTCTTACATATATTTTAACATTTTAAATACATATCAATTTAAAAGATTGAATTGAATCCAACAATGTCTGAAGAAAAACTTTGTTTGCATGCAACCAACTCACGTGTTTGTATATATGTGCTTTTGTGTGTGTGTGTGAGAGACAGAGAGAGAGATTACTGGTTGACCAATAGGAATGCCATCTTTCTCCGCTGTGGAAAGAAATAATGTGAGATTAATGGTGTGAGTGTGATTAATTAAGTGGAAAAGAAATGGTTAAATTTGTAATTAGCTAATCAAAGGTAGAGGATTAATTCAAAGCTTACCGGTAAGATTCACACGGCTATCAGTTGTGTAACTTAGATTGACGGTGGGGAAAGATGTAGAGTCTTGTGCATATTTTGCAGTGTAGTAATTTACTCCAAGGAAATCATAAGACCCCTTTAACTTCTCTGATTGCGATGCAGTAAATCTAGGAAGTCGATTCCCCACCAAAGCTCTCATTGTCTCAGGATACTCACCGAAGGTAACTGGATGAGCATACCTAATAATCATATATATATAAAAGCCGAATCACTCTCAGAAATACCTTAATATTGCGACATATGGCGTGAACCCTTTTAATTGTAATGCTAAACCGGTTTTTTAAGGCACAGTTTGTGAACCGGTTTTTTCTCATTAATTGTATTAATTATATTTCAAGAGTTTTTCATATATAAATTATTAAATAAATTAAGTATTATTAATGTCTAAATCAAATAAGGAAACAAATAATATAAATCAAATTATAATGTATTAGTACATTTAGTCAATTTAATGTATATTAATACGATTAGGATTTTTTTAAAAAAAAAAATCGGTTATATATATAACCAGTTTTTTCTTAAAAAATCAGTCATTAATTGTGTTAATTACATTTCAATATAATTCACATGTTATTAATTAGTGTCATTAAATGCGTTAACTATATTATAATTCATGTATTATTCTTGCTAATTGTTTTTTCTTTATACTATTCATTTTAAATCATATATACTTATAGGAACAAAGATTTAATTTTTTTTTTATTTAAAAAGTTCTTTTTAACTTATAATGAAAATTATTTATTTAAATTTTAAAATTAAAGTAAAAAATCAATCATTAAATTAGCGTAATTAATTACGTTTAATTATATTTCAAGAGTTTTTCATATATAAATTATTTCATAAATTAAGCATTATCAATATCCAAATCAAATAAAGAAACAAATAATACACATCAAATCATATATATCATATATAATAGCCAAAACCTTCTTTTAAAGTGCCTTCAAATTGCGACATATGTTGTAAACCTTTTTTTTTTAAAAAAAAAAGACTAAACAAATTTTTTAACTCATTATTTTAAAAACTGAACATTTAAAAATTAACCAGTTCATATTTTTGTTCTCTCTCTATCTCTCATTTATCCTCTTTCTCAACGTCTTTTTTTTTTTTCTTAAGTCATTCACTCTTATAACCCACACTATGCGCAGGATTCTTCATTCACTATATTTGTATGATTTACCAGAATTTATATGTTGAGTAATATATGGGTGTATAACTTTAATATGTCTTTTTTAATTAAAAAGGAGTGATTTTTTATTTATTTATTTATTTTTATTTTTTTACAACCTATAAAGAAAAGTTCGATAAAAATGTGTTTAAATTTTGAAATTAAACTATAACAAAGAATCTCACGCGTATTTTTTCTAAAACCAAAGTATTTTTTCAAATGTTCATAATTTTGAGTTTTATTTATATTAAAATCTAATAAGTATTATACCAACAATATTAGAAATTCTTTTTAATTTTATATTAATGTTTTGATTAAGCAAAATTTAAGTTTTCTTCTCACAATTATGAAAAGTAAATTTTATAATACTTATAAAAAGTACGATTATAATATAATCCTAAAAATCCCGCGCATTGTGCGGGTTATAAGCTCGTAATAATAATAATTAAGGATCTCTGTTCTATTACAATGTTAAATGATCAGTTATATCAAAAGCTTATATAAATTAATAGTAAATTATGAACTTAATCATTTTCAATTTATACTTTAACAAATTGCATACAATTAAGTAACCTTTTCCTTTGAATAGTTGAAGATAAAGCCAATAATTTTGGACCAAGAATCCCCTCGAATAGGGGATCTCAAATTTTCTCCAATTGGACATCTAGGCAGTTCATTTTCATCCAATGGTCCAAATTTGTCCACTAAAATAAATTACTAAAATATTATTCATATTTAAAAAATAAATCAAAATAAAAATAATAAAAAAATTTAAAAAACATATGGGGTGACTGCCACCACCTCACCACCCCTAAGGGCCAGTTGGGGGTGGCCAAAGCCACCCCTTGGCTGTTAACAGGGGTAGCCGGCCATGGGCCACCACCTCGGGTGGCCAGTCATCCCATATGTTTTTAATTTTTTTTATTATTTTCATTTTGATTTAATTTTTAAATATAAATAACGTTTTAATAATTATTTTTAGTGGATAAATTTGGACCATTAGATGAAAATGAATGGTCTAGATCTCCAATCGGAGAAAATTTAAGATTCCCTCTAATTCAAGGGAATCTTGGTCTAATAATTTAAATATATATATTGAAAGTAGTTAAAAACAAGGAAAATTTCACTTAGCAGCTTCCTTTGACTGTATTAGTTTGCTTGATGAGTCGAGTCATATATTTGACTCATTTCCGACTGTTCTTAAAAAACCTATGTTACCTTTGTTGTTTGTTTTCTTGTAATTTATCTTTTTCCTCTTCTCACATTGATCAAATAAAAAAGAGGTCGTTTTACTTAAATAATGTCCTAATTATTGTCTTCCCAAAATAAAAGCCAAGAGAGAAAATCCAACTCATAAAACTTACCATCCAAACATAAAATCAAAAGCTCTCAAGGCAGCCTTGTGGCTAGCAACCGTTTGGAATTTGGGCTCCATCCAGTCACAAGCTACTGTAATCGAAATCTTTCCCTTTTGTGAAGCCTACATCAAATTGGGTTAACCATATCCATTCGAATTATAACATATGATAATTTTTTTTTCTTCATATTATAGGAATATATATATCAAGGCATAAATACTTCGTTCTTTTTTCTCTTCCTAAATTGTTTGCTAAGGATAGTAAAAATCTTGGGAAAACTTCACTTACTCCTCCTCGAAATGTTATGGGCTTTGCAATGTCTTCCTCAAACATTGAACACCCACATTGCAACTTTTGATAGTTTGGAGGCGACATTGCAAGACCCATGGCAGTCGAGGGAGTAAGTAAATTAAGTTTTTCAAAAAAATCTTCAAAAACTCACTCTTATATGTAGTTTGAAGGACAGTTTTCCTCCAAACCTTTAACTCAGTCTATAATAATGACATTTTTTTTTAATAATATATGAGATACACATAAGTTTATAATATTATTTATTTCAACTTTGTCCCTGTTATTAAAAAAATGTGCATCTCACATGTTCAAATGACATATGTCATTTTTATAATCTGAGTTGGAGGAAGTTCCTCCAACCCAATTTGGAGAAAAACTCTGTATGTAGTTTGAATATGACAAAGTTAATTTTCCTCTAAAGTAGATTGAAATTCTTTCAACCCAATCTATTAAATTGACTCATGTTTTTAAAATAAGTGATTCTCACATGCATTTTAAGCACATATTGTAAGAACAAATGTTAGTTTAATAGATTGGATTGAAAAAACTTTGTCCATTAAAATATAAGCAATGATTTGAATAATCTATGTAAAATAGTTATCTGAAACTATTGTTAGAGTTTTATGCTTATTTAGACTGTAAAATAGTTATTCTTATTTAGAGTTTTATGCTCTCGACTGTTTTTTTTTTATTTTTTATTTTTTTATCATCAATGAAGAGATGTTATTCCAAAAATAAAAAAATAAAAAAATAAAAACAAAAAACAAAAAAACCCTATTGTTAGAAGCAAGAACCTGATATTTTTCCCTGTATAGTTTTACAGCAATTGCATGAGAAAGAAGCATGTTGTGGCCCACTATATAGGGTTCTGTCGCTGAATTTCCAAATGTGCAGTTTCCAATATAGTTGGAACATCGACCAGGTGCCTGGGTGCCTGTTGCATACCCATAACTGGCAAAAAAATTTGGCTCATTGAATGTGACCCAATATTTCACTCTATCACCAAATTCTTTGAAGCACAAGTCCACGTAGTCTTGATAATCATCCCTGATTGTTGGAATTGATCCATTGGCAATTACTTACAAGGTTGGATACGGAATTCGAGTTTGCAACAATTTGTTGTCGAAATTGCTAAAAAAATGAGAAATAAATGTAAAAGAACTCTTATAAGCCCTCTGCCTGATCATAAGAGAGTAGGTTGGCCGAGACCTGCTCAAACTAATGGGCTCATAGAAACTCTCTTTCATTTGTTGTTAGAATTGCTTAATCACTTTGATTTATTTTGTAATTTCGAGTTTTCTTGAACCCATTGGTTAACGGATTTTAAGGAGTATGTCAAACTTACACAATGTTTGGGCTCAAGAATCCGCCATACTCGTCTTCAAGGGCTTGTGGAAGATCCCAATGGAATAGTGTTACAAAAGGTTCTAAACCTGCTTAAAATGTAGTCAAAGATGATTGGGAATTTGGGAAGAGGCCTTTGCTAAAATCCAAATTATGATAAGTATCTTATTGTTCGCATGCCCAAGTAATTTTGGAATCTTATATTATTTATTTCAAATAAAATGGATAGTATTCATTTAATAATTATAATTTAAAGTTTGTGTATCTAACGGTGTATATAACTTCATATTATTTAATTTTTTTAAAAAAAAAATATGTACATTCATTGACTTCATATACACCTTTAAACGCACTAACTTTAAATATTGATCATAAAATAGATATTATCCATTTAATTTGAAAGGGATAGGATCCTTGTCCAATAATTTTGTTCGAGTTCCCATCAATTCGGGCAGTAAACGTGAGAGTCTTTATCAGGTTCACCTGCCCGAACAAATGAGCAGACTGCTCGAGATTTGTTTGAATAGGTAGGCTGCTCAATCACATTTACTATCCAGATTGCTTACTAGCAAAATTGTTAGAAATTTGAACAGAAAATTGTGAGAATCTCTATCCTTAATTGTTGGCATGTGAGGAAGAATGAAATTTTACCTTGATATACAAGCTCATTTATGAGGTCATTGTAGAATGCAACACCTTCCTGGCTCACCCCCTCGCTAATTTTTCCCTCTAAGGACAAAATTAAGTTGTAGTTAAATAAGATGTTACTTGGAATATTTAAAGGTCTTTTTATCTAAAAACTTATGTGAGAAACCGTGTTCTAAAAATAAATATCAATTTAATAGATTGAATTAAAATAGTCTCCTCCAGCCTAGAGGAAAAAATTGTTCTAGAGAACGGTCATTTTGAAAAATTCTTCACTTTATCATCCTCTACACAAAACTTGAGTCTAGTAATTAATGATCTTACGACTTACTTGGTAGTACGCGGGGCCATGAGATGGAGAACCTAAAGGAATCGAAGCCAATTTCTTTAATCAGAGATATGTCATCCTGAAACATTTCCCAGTACTCTTTTTATCAAATTGGCCCAACACAAAACCAAAATCAAAGAAATGAAATGGAAAATAATCGATATGCATCAATACTCTTGTGTAGGAGGGTTGGGTATGTTGGGTGGTCTTAAATCTCTCTCAATCCCAAAATATAGCTCAATAGGTGAGGCTTTCTCTCACACTTATAAAGTGACCACCAGTCATTCTACAACCAATGTAGGATAACCTCAACAATCTCCTCCTCGCACACATCGGGCCTTGGGTCGGAGTAGCGACAATCCGTTTCTCCCGTGAACTGTTGGGCTAAGACTTATTGGTAAACCTGAGCTTTGATATCAGTATTGGATGGTATTGAACCTCTCTTAACACCAAAAGTCAACTCAAGAGGTGAAACTTTTCCTCACACTTACAAACTGACCGCCAGCTCATTCTACAATCGATGTGGGATAACTCCAACATAGTATATATATATATCGTCACTTTTCTTTGTTTTTGGTTTGAGTAATGCTATTTTCTATGCCTCATCATACCCGTTAATATGTAGTATTTTTTTTAAAAAAATAAAAAATTATCATACTACTTATATATCACTAAAAATAAAAATTATTTAAAACATGAATATGAAAAATAACATTATTTTTTTGGTTTATTTGCTGAGAGGATACTGTAATTTAATCATACCTCGAAACGATGGTAAAAATTATCAGCTATATCACCGGTAGAATGGTCCAAAATTTTTTCTGCTCCACAAAATATTAATAAGTTAACAGTCAAACTACAGTATTACGTAGAAATAGAACTGATTTTTTATTTTAATTACACAATATGAAACATATATATGTCATCTAGTTCTTTTTTACTGAACATTTCTTTTCCAAGAAAATGGGAAAAACAAAGAATAATCAAGTAAAGCTGGAGTTGAATACAGATCCTCATGTCATTATAATATGCACAGATCAGGATCCTCCTAATTTCAGTAAAATAAAGATGAATATATAATTCATAGTCAAGATTAAATTCTACAAATTTAATGGTGTGCGCATATATGTGTTGCACCGTCATTTAAAAATTTTAAATGACGTGATACCATTTTAAAGCTGGAGTTGAATACAAATCCTCATGTCATTATAATATGCACAGATCGATCAGGATCCTCTTAATTTCGGTAAAATAAAGATGAATAATTCGTAGTCTAGATTAAATTCTACAAATTTAATGGTTCGTGTATATATATATGTTGCACATTCATTTAAAGATTTTAAATGACATGATATCATGTATACCGTAATTAGATGCAACAAAATAAAATCAGAACAAAAAATAATTGTATAAACTTGTTTTCCTGAGTAGGAAGATACAATAAGATTGCAAATGAAAGTGAAATTTTGTCAACAGTAATTCACATAATTTCCTTGACTTGTAGTTGTAGGTAGGTTAATTAGTTCATTGTATTTTTATGTCCATTGACTTATAGCCATAGGTCCATACTATCTTAATTAAGGTGGAATTGGTTATTGGTCAATTATTAACACAATGGGGCTTATTTAAGGTAAATTAATTAAATAGTAATTAAAAGAAGGTTAAGAGCATGCTTGTGATTACGTTAATGAGTTTAAAAAATACTTGTGATGCATAAAAAGCCGTATTAGGTAAAAATATGTCTGTTTAGTAATAAAATGAAAAGGCACTAATTTATTATTTTATTTTAAAAAGGCTTAAAATTGTGTTTAATTTGAGAGAACTTTGAAAATGAGAACTCTTTTCTACTACTTTGTATGGACAAAAGCTCTATTTCCTGCTTGTGTCCTTTGGGGAGGTGCCCCTGCATGTATTGGGTATACTGTCTTTCTCTTTTCTTTTTCTTTCTTTTTCTTAGAGAGAGAGAGAGAGAGAGAGAGAGAGAGTACTGAGGAACCTGGATGTATCCTAGTGAAAGTATCCCATATGCTGGACCCTTTTCCATCTTGGTGTGCAGCCCCTTCGTACTTCAAAAGGAATAAAAACCTCATACATAATATATATGAAGCATGCATGCATATATATATATATACACGTAGCTAGGAATGTTGCACATATATATATATATACACGTAGCTAGGAATGTTGCATATATATATATATATATATATACACACCTGGTAAGCACTTGACCCGGCTCCAAACATGAAACCAGCCGGAAAATCTGTCCGGTTAATATTCTCAGCGCAGGCAAAGGAAAAGGCCAGCAGAGCAAGGAGGTACAAGAGGAGAGGATGATGATGATGACGATGAAGAATTTCCATGTCTGAGTTTTTTGCTTTACAGCTGCACTCTTCAACTCTATCTGCTTTTGTTGTGCTTGGTGATCGATCGATTGCCGCACTCCTTGAATATAATTAATATATTCCATGTGGGGAATATTTTTTTGGTCAAGTGGATCGATCATGCATTTATTTATTTCTTTCTAAATTGCATGAATATCCATGGCCAACACATGAGAATATTGCCCCCTTTGGTCCCTCTAATTGTCCCCCTCTGGCTCCGCGCGCTAATTATTGCATTTAACCTTAATCCAAAATATTATTTCACGAAGAACAGTTGAGACTTTTGGTGATCTACCCCCTAAACTGTTCTCATATCACATAGCTTGATTAATATATATATATATATATATATATGAAGGGCATTGCATTAATACAGCAGCACATGCAATGGGGAAGAAGAAAGTTAGGTGCACGTACAATTTGCAGGCACCGACACAGTCTCAACTAAGGAGATTGAATTTGGTGGTAAACCTACCCCTAAACAATTGGACATTAAAGCCCCTTTAGTGGATAGCAGCAATGGGGGCCATGCTGATGGATCAGTACCATCGCAAGCCTGTCACAACCCGGGTGCAAAGGGTATTATAATTTTTTATTTTTTATTTTATTCAATGGACAGTTGAGATTATTACAACAAATTAACAGTACAATGAAAAAAAAAAAACATTAAAAATAGCTTGGGTGTTTGTTGGGGGTGGCTGAATCATCCATTGACCAAGGAGTAGTGCGACCACTCCCAAAATATTGTGGTTCATGAATAACACGACTACCCCCAATAAAAGACCGGGGGATAGGAAGAGGGGTGATTGCAGCCACCTCAAATTCATTGAAGGTGGTCACGCCACCTTTGTTTTGCAAGTGGTTAGCCACCCTCAGCAAACACTTAAAACAATCTTTCAATTTTTTATTTTCTTTTTTTTTAATATATATATATATATATATATATATANAAAAAAAAAAAAAAAAAAAAAAAAAAAAAAAAATTATGGGGCTGGCAATCTATCCCAATTAGTGGGACCTTCCTTACTTTGGGGTCCATTCATAAAACATGATGAGTATCCCTTCAATATTTGTCCAGACAATTAAGGAGGAAATAGGATTCTTTTTATTTCAAATAAAATAATTTTTTTAAAAAATATTAATGTAAAATTATGTATACTATTAAATAAACTTTAAATCATGAAACTAATTTTGTCGTCGTTAATGAGCACTTTGTCACTGCTACTGTAGTCCACGCTATTGATCCAACGCTGATGATCAGTAGCAGCGATTTGTTTGGGTTGCCACTAACAACGACCTAGCATGTCGCCGCTAATAATCACTCAATAGCAACGATAATATGTCAACGCAAAGATTGTTTACTCCAGTTAATTAGTGGCAATCGCAACAAGACATAAAACAGTTTAAGCTCTGTATTCGCCGCTTAGGTATAGTACGTAAAGAAAATCAATTCTCATTTTCATCGGCTACTGACTAACGGTGCCTTTCTCACTGACATAGATACCGTCAAGGAATTTCCTGATATCTTTATTCTTAACATGGCATTTCAATCCGTTAAACAACCAAAAAAAAAAAGTGTTTTCAGAACAGGGAAGCCGCATCATAAGAAGTTATAGGTGAAACTAACACGAAGTAGTCTACTCTAAATGCAAAGAAGTCCATTGACTGCAGCAAATACAGCATTTAAGCTCAAAGAGAAGCATATATATATATATATATATATATATATATATACAGCCAGCTTGCATCCTTCAACTAGCCCAAAAGTCATCACATAATGTGTTGAAAATTACAGAACTACCCAAATAGGAAGAATAGAAGGAAGGACAAACCATCAATTATCTCAAGGCTGTGATGTATGCAAAAAGACATGATTATATATCAATGACTTACTGAAGCTATCTATCACTGTATCTAAATAAACAAAATTAACCATTTGGTACCAACTCAACGGTTGAAGCCATATCTCATTTTCTTGTTACTAAACTATATATCCCAAACTTGTTATAAAAATAAAAATTAACTTATACAATCACAATTTGCACAATCATGACATGGATACCTCATGAGATCATCTACGTACATCCACACATTTACCTATCATTCTAAGGAAATCTTCAACACCTTTTCGATATTGATCTGAATATTGGGTAGGTTCTTGCATCCAACTTTTATTCATTTCGATGTCTCTATCGCAAGTTATAAATTTTCATTACGAGATCAAGTTACATGAAAAAGAAAAAAACCATTAGTTCTCCCAAAGGTTTTTTTTTTTAAAAAAAATAATAATTTAAAATTTTAAAAATCTCTTTATTCCCTCCATAAATTTGAAAATATCCCTTACATTTCCGTTACAACTTTTTTTTTTTTGTTAAATAAGTCTCTTAGTATACAAAAATTTAGAGCATGTTTAGGTTTGCGGTTGCAGACCCAAAACGCACTTCTAAGGCCTGAAAAGCCCATTTTAGAAAAAATAGGGTCGTTTGGTAAAATATTGTCAAAGCGCTTTTGAGATTTCAAACGCTCAAAACCACATTTGGGCCAAGGCTTCTACCCAAACGGACTTCTGAAAGAATGATACGCTGCAGTTTTCATTTAATGAAATATATGAATTGACAACAAAAATACCACACCAATTTTAACAAAATGACAACCATACTCATATATAAACATCTCTTCCCAACCCTTCAATTTGTTGTTGCTGTTGGAGCTAGCTACTCCAGAGCGAGGGGATCCAAGTTGAGGTTCTTGCTTCTTGGTATGTAAAAACTATGAAAATGCAAAAGAAAAGCATGAGAAGAAAAAAGAAAAAAATAAAATAAAATCTGGGTTTGAGGGCCTTACTTTCATATTGAGATCTAAAGTTAAATTTGGGTTTGAGGGTCTGTCTTTCTCGTTGCTCACTATGTAGGCATGGGGTTGATGATGAAGAGGATTTGGTTGATTAAAATCCAGAATCAAATGAGAGAGAGAGAAGTATTGAAGTGTTTCTAACGAAGTGAAGGAAGAGACATAAATTCTACGGTATATATTGGACCAAGCACCCACGTGAATCGTGATGCACCAGCTGCATTGTGAAGAAATCCAGTCAAGAACTCAGACATTTGTCTTGGTTCAAGAGGATTGTTTTCTCTTTTCGTCTTGATATCAAGGAGCATCACGTACTCTTCTGCCAAACCTCACACCTGGCCATAATTTTAATCGCTTAACATTTTACAAGTTACTAATTTTCATTCGGTTTACATATTTATTTTGTGTTTATTTATTTACTTCTTTTTTGATGAAGAGGAAAATGAAAATAATGTTTTGAGGGATTATCTATTCTTCTTTTAATGATGTAATTGTGTTTATTATTCTCAATAATATTACATGTTCTTTATTGTCTTTTTTGCAACTAAAAGTACTTTTTAGTTTTGTTATCAAACATCAATAACTTCAAAAAAGCACTTCAAACATGCAGGTACCAAACATGTAAATAGCAATCAGTAGAAACGTTTTTGACAAAAATTCTATTTTCCACTGCAATACCAAACGTGCTCTTAAAATTATCTCATTAAAAAGAAAAACAAAAAAAGAAAAAGAAAGAGAGAGCATAAAAAGCATTAACAAATGGAACATATCACCTCAACCTCCTTCCGGTGGTTGTTGCTAGTTACAAGTGGGGGTTCAGATAAGTTCGCCTTAATCTGTGCCCCTTTTGCTTCTAAAACCGTCTTGCGCGGCCCCTTGAGAGGACCGGGTTACTTGTTTGTCCCATTTCCTACGTTTTGTAATTATTTACTCACTGCTTTAGTTTGTTTTGGGCCTATTGTTGGGGAGCCCACTCATTTTTCGTTTTTAGGATCATTCACTCCTAGATTTACCATCCTTTTATTTCAATTTTATCCACGAAGCTGATGTGATGACTGGTGTAGCTACAAATGGGGCATGAAAATGAGTTTTTTTTTTTTTTTTTTGTAATCTTGTAAGGAAAACAATGTCATATCAACATTGGAAAGGTTAGTCGTGTGTAAGCAAGATCAGTAACAGCAGTAAATCTCCAAACCAATATGGAAAGGTTCAGAGAATCCCACGACCTCCTATGACAGCATACAGAGAATCTCCTCTCAATCATGCAGCCTACAATCAAATCTGTTCTAGAAGGAGAGATGCTCAAGCTTTAGGATGACTTGCACAGCAAATGTAATATTTGATGTATTTTTTATTCTGCATTAGGTTAAGTTTTGTATATAACCACTACAACATTATACTATAAACTTATCGATTTGGAATATACTTCTATCAAAGTTTTCATGGTATCAGAGCCATTCTAGGCCAACGCCATATTCTCTCTAAAACAGAATTTTATTTTCTCTTCAATCCAATTTAAAAGAAGCAGAAACATAAAATACTGACATTATAAATTTTTAAACTTCAAGGTTATGATTGTAAAACTGCTTAAATTTCAAAATGTGTAAGTAAAGCTTTTTTTAATTTAGTAGAATGAACTGAAAAATTTTCTTTCAACCCAATTTGAAAGAAAATTGTGTCTTTCATTGCAGATTTTCACACACATTATTCTTTGCCTATAATGATAAAAGTTTGTACCATTCCATAAGTGCCTTTTATGTGAAAGATAACCAAGTAAAAACTATAAATATGGAATTTCTTTCTATAAGAAAGTTAAGATTGTTTCTTGGCTCATATAAATTGATCTATTGGCTATACAAATATATATGTAAACTAAAGACCATTTCACTTAAATAATCCAATCAAAATAATCATATAAATTCACTGAACAAAAATTAGGGTGGTTAATGTATATTTGACTGCCCATAACAGAATAATACAACCAATATATCACCTAGTTATTGAATAAAAATTAAATTTTAATAAAAAAACACTATTCACATAAGCAGCTGGTTTCTGCAAATTTTCTTTAAATTGTTCATACTTCTACACTGTCAAATCCTGATCTTTTCAATCAAAGGAGAAAAGCGGGGGAGGGGGAGTTTTGATGCAAAACTTCAGCAAAAAAAATATATATATCCAGTCATCAAATATTTACATATTCCCATTCTCCTCTATGGATGACTCTGAAGCAGAGTCATCTATTGTAGAATTTGAGATTGTCTCCGATTGGCTTCCACTTTCACTATCTGAAGTCCCAGATGGCCTATCTTCCACTGGGTGTTTCAAGAACCAATACATAATACTTGCCGTTAATGTAAGAATCATCTTTTGATTTACCTGATAAAACGTACCACGTCGTCAAAGTTCAGTTCCATGAACGCGGCCAAAATGGAAAAAAAAAATTTAAAATTTTTTTTAAAAAAAGTACATGAACAAAATAAGCCAACGGTTCTGCTTTCAAAAGTACCTCAGTTATGTCTTCAGGCAGCAAAAATATTGAGCACCCCAACTTCCTTGCAATACTGATGATGTAGGTAGCATTCATCTTTTTCTCCTCATCTAGATTTAGTCCATGGTTTGGAAAGAAATAATTAGTGAAAAATATATACAACATAATAATAATGAATTTCAGCTCAACTTTATCTATTCAGCAATAGGGAAGCGGCTGNGCGGGGGAGGGGGAGTTTTGATGCAAAACTTCAGCAAAAAAAATATATATATCCAGTCATCAAATATTTACATATTCCCATTCTCCTCTATGGATGACTCTGAAGCAGAGTCATCTATTGTAGAATTTGAGATTGTCTCCGATTGGCTTCCACTTTCACTATCTGAAGTCCCAGATGGCCTATCTTCCACTGGGTGTTTCAAGAACCAATACATAATACTTGCCGTTAATGTAAGAATCATCTTTTGATTTACCTGATAAAACGTACCACGTCGTCAAAGTTCAGTTCCATGAACGCGGCCAAAATGGAAAAAAAAAATTAAAAATTTTTTTAAAAGAAGTACATGAACAAAATAAGCCAACGGTTCTGCTTTCAAAAGTACCTCAGTTATGTCTTCAGGCAGCAAAAATATTGAGCACCCCAACTTCCTTGCAATACTGATGATGTAGGTGGCATTCATCTTTTTCTCCTCATCTAGATTTAGTCCACGGTTTGGAAAGAAATAATTAGTGAAAAATATATACAACACAATAATAATGAATTTCAGCTCAACTTTATCTATTCAGCAATAGGGAAGCGCTGCAAGTGGCTTTTTATGGTTTTTTTAGATTTTTCCTATATTTAGAGAAATGAAGTTATAGGAATGATATTGCTAGTGCTCTAACACCAGTAAACATTATCCCACACAATAAATATGGTAGGAATTCCAACTAAACTCACAGTTGTGAACAATACTTTCAACCGTGGCAAGCCATGACACTCAAACCATTAAAACAATGAACAGTTACCACCATGCTATGCTGGGAGTATAGGCTTTAATTGGGAATTGGATGTTTAGGATAACCCTAATTGAGAATATATATATATATTAACTTCTACATTGAAAGCCATAAACTGTTGCATATTCACAATTTATAGATACTATCGTGTGAAACAGATTGAATAGTTTATTTGAATTCTTGAATTATAGATTGTTTGTATTATATCTACAATTTGTGTACCTGTTTTTAGTGGTTTATGGATTATTGTAGATACACCATTCCTGAACGAGTCCAAAGCATCTAAATTCTTATATCTTCCATATAAAATATTATTTTTAAAGAAATTTTTAGCTTTTTATAGATTATTGTAATTGTTTATGAATTTTCTTTTTCTGTCCCTTTCTTTGACTTTCCTTCAATATCACCAGAATTCTTAAACTTAAAATAAATTAAATAAATATTTGATGAATGGCTTGTCAAACTCGAACCTAAAAGTTTCACAATTTCCACAAATTTTGTCCATGCCATGTTTATCCTCATTTTGATTCAGGTATTTTGTCCAAATCCACATTCATCTTCAAGCAATTAATTTTTGTCTTAATACAGTGATAGGCCTGTCATTTAAATGATCAACAGATTTTAATCCAAATTAGCCAACAACAATGATTTACAGAAACTTTCCATTGAGTAAATTCATGAAGTGGTTGGACCCCCATTACTGAGCATGCACCATACATCTACTGAATGAACTTTATACCCATGCTTTATAGATTTCATTAGGAATCTGAAGCAAAGAAAAGATGTCCCTTGTTCTGAGAACAAAGTCCTTCACCCCAGAAACACAAACTCCAATACTTCAAAGGAAGACATCAATCTTGCATGTACACAATAAAAAAATTTATACATCTCCCATACAGTTCAAGCAAATGAATACTTGAAGAAGCTTCAATCATGTAAATTAAAAGCAGACATACCTGTTCTCCCTTTGGTAACAAGACTCCAATTTACAGCTCTAGGCTGCACAGAGCTGAGCAGCTCAAGGAAGAAAATGCCATCTGACAAGCGTTTATCCTAAAAAGTTGAAATAGTTATAATCAACCAACCAAATTTCTGCCACTCACAAAATTAACATGCACATATTACCAAAGTACTATGTTAAAAGAAAGCATATATTAGTCTCAATCATAAAGTATAAAGTTCTTATGAATGCCACTTTCTGGATAATAACAACAAACGGAATCAAGAACAAGTTAAGATGGAAAACAAATATCAGTAAGATATTGAAAATGATACAATATAAATCATAAGATAGTCAAGCGATTCTACTCATGTCAAAATCAACCAATTAGATTTATGAGCATCTTTACGGATATAGTTTTTTTTTTTTTTTTTTTTTTGGGAAATTATATTTTACCCCCCTGAAGTATCCACCGATTTGCACTTTTACCTCCAAAGTTTCAAATGTGACACTTTACCCCCCTCCCCCCCAAACTTTCAAATTGTGACAATTCGACCACTTTGACATTTGTTTTCCCAAAATGCCCCTATCACATATTTTATTTTATTTTTAAAAAAATCCAAAACAAAAAAAACAAAAAAAAAAAAGAAAAGAAATATGCTGGGGTGGTTCGGCCACCCCAACATATTTCTTTTTTTTCAAAAAAATAAAATATGTGATGGGGGCATTTTGAGAAAAAAAAATGGTTAAAGTAGTCAAATTGCCACAATTTGGAAATTTGGGGGGGTAAAGTGTCACATTTGAAACTTTGGAGGCAAAAGTGCAAATCGGTGAATACTTCAGGGGGGTAAAGTATAATTTCCCCTTCTTCTTTTTTGTTGTGATTTATGGAGATAGTTTTTGAATCTGTGGGTGCTAGAATTCCATTTGAACATTTGACAGAACCATTTTTTAACCTCAATCATGACTACACTATCTTACAAAATAAACAATAAAAGAAAAAGGGAAGTTCTATAAATCCTCCTGAGTGGTTAATACAGTATGCATCCATTGTAGAAGGTTGTACTTTCATGCGTGTCTAATCATAGCCAGGATGAACCTCCACACATGGGTTCTACAACAAAAATTTAAGGCAAAATGGTTGTGTTTTCAATTTTACTTCACTCGCTATATTCCAAGTAATCCACAGGAAGTTAGAGCTACTGGATTGTTGTGTTATCAGTTCATATAACCAGGAAGTACTCAAAGAAACAGTGTACCAATTTTTAGCCTTGAACTTATCAATAATCAAACAGCAAAAACTGGCACTTGTAGCAAACGCTTAAATGAGAGGAAAAGAGCTACAAAAATGGTTACCTTAAAACTATCCATGCGACTCTGGCTTCCTGAGTTACTCACTTTGGTGTTAGCCCATTCTAGGATATCAGCATCCGTGATTTCCTTCCCGTGAGAGTGAAATCTTAAGTTTTTTAAGAGTTGGAGGATGGTACATCGCATCAATTGCCACAAATAAGCTGAAGAGCAATCAACATTCACAGATTCAGGCAATAATGTTACCTCACCGGACATCTGATAAAAAAATTACTCCAAAAACTTTGATGCAAGCACATATGGTCTAAGGATCAGACAGTAAACTCATTACAATATGTTGACAAATTTTCACAATAACATCTAGTCTACTGTTTGCAGATGTGGTTGAGAGCATACCTAATATCAACTTTTTATTTCCCTGCACGATATCATTTCCAGCAATATTAACCAAGGAAAACTTCAATTGTTTCCCAATTTTCACCACTTGGTTACAGTTTTCTACTTTTTTAAACGGCATCTTAATTGGAGGCTTATTTGCAATCTTCCAATTGACAATCCCTGGTGACACCTTGTCTAGGGTCTCCAGAAGTACCCACCTGCAAGGAGCAGTTAACTTCAACTGAGGATGAAAAATAAAAAGGAAGAGAGAATTTGCAAGATGTTCAATTTGATTTCCATCCATTACAAAGTCTTGTATATATCAAAACTCTGTCAACCTTTTCAATGCAAATTCAATATTTTGACATCACGTTGAAATTTGGAAGTGTCATAACATTTGACTGGGAAAACTGGCATTAAAACACCAGGATTTTCAAGGTGTGAACATGAATGTGTTGAACGTAATATAGCTTATTTATATTTGAAAGGCCAATATAAAGAGCAATGGTAAGAATTTATGACCACATAGTGATTGCAAAATATACTCTACCCATTTCTAAGATCTTCAAAAACATTGTTGATATATGTTGAATTTCCAAGACTATTCATCCAAAGGCGAAATGCTCTCTCTTCTCTGGATACTTGGGCGTCATCTGGCAATGTTTCAAGGAAAGATATTTGTTTTGTTTGGGTTGAGAGCCCATTCCTACAAGGAAGAATTAAATATTAGTTTAACCTCTCTCAATTCTTTACAGACAAGAAAAGGTTAAAAAGAAAGGAACAATAAATCATCAAATCATCTGGACAAACATGAATGTAAAAAACAAGAAGAATAACAGCTCATTAAGAAAATTTATACCAACTAAATGATATAATGTCTGATATTCGTTCAAGAAAATGAGAGAGTAATTTGAATTCTGCATAAGATTACTTAATATATATACTCATCATCATCCCACTGAATCATTTATTTTTTATCAAAGTGACGCAAACATTTCTAGAAAGATTTATAGCACCCAATGGCTTTCTCTTATAGGGGCTCGCTTCTTCAAGCAAAGCTTGTTGCTTTTCATTTTGATAGGAGTGGATAAGTTTATTTAAGGAATATAACTATAGCATGTATGACACGTATTTCTGGGAGCAGCCATTTGTTCTCTATATCACCTAGCAGGTTCAGGATGTGCTCAAGTTGCGAGAACATCCAAAGCAACCATTTAAAATGGAAATTTTTTTTCTCAAGATGGATCCATTCTCACCTATGCTGGAAAATATGCGCAACAAAAGCAAGGTTCAGGTTGGGGGAACCTTCCACAATATCTTTTGCAGTTAAGTATCTCTTGCAACCCATCCTGTCTGCATGTTCCAGAACTAACTTCGCTCTTGCCAAAGGATCTTTTGCAGCCAAAGTGGATGGATTACTGTGCTCTGGCGCAAGAACATTTAGGAGGTGAGCATAAGCTTCTGCATCCTGCAGGTCAAGCATCTTACACACTCAAAGACCAGCCAAATACCAACTACAAATACTAAAACCTGTAGCTGTATATTTATTTTTAGCACTACAGAGTCAAATTATTGGTTTTCTGGTTTTTGGCTTCTGTAAAGGAAAATATCGACCAATTCAAGGTCAATGAAAAATATGTATGGATTTTGCAACCCCAGGTGGCAATCAAGGCGGCTCAACCAAACCAGCAGCAACTAACTAGCATGAGGAAACCAAAAAAGGGAAGATAATATGAGAAGCTGCAGAAGGGATGCAAATTCAAAGATTCACTACTCTATTTGTTTTTAAATTAGAATCGTGATATGATGCTCTATATGACTTGTGTAGTTTGGGATCTATCACATGAGACTTTAACTATTAACCAATTCTTCAGCATAAACCTGTCAATGAATGGTCTCAAAGTTTACAGTGCAATTCCTTTCTCACTCATAGAAATTCAGAATATCTTCAAAAACAGTTCAAATAACAAGATATCATTAATATTATTGATATATGATCATCTAGAAATGCTTAAAAGAGTTCAAGTCACAATTTGAGCTACATAAGTGCCATTCACGAGAAATGCTATTCAAAGTTTAGCAAAAGCCAATACTTGACATGCATTCACCATTGGAAAGATAAACGGTTCGGGAGTTTGTTACCTTGAGTATATTAATATACATATTTGAACACCACTCTAACCCAAAAGCTTAAGCTAATGGGTTTGGGTCCATTTAGGTATACTAACTGCAATTTTTCTTTACACTTTCTTAATGTGAGACTCAACACTAACAAGTACNTCCAAGGGTGTCCCGTGTCAATAGTTGCCCCAAGGTTCATAAAGTACAACACTTAAACCAGATGTGTCTAGACACTCGTCCAAAGAAACTAACCATGGCTCTAATACCACTTATTGGGGAGATAAATGGTTCAAGAGTTTTTTATCTTGAGTACATTAATATACATATTTAAACATCATTCTATCACAAAAGCCTAAGCTAATAGGCTTGGGTCCACTTAAGTATATTAACTACTCTTTTTCTTTATACTTTCTCAATGTGGGACTCAATACTCACAAGTACACTCACAACATTCACAACACGAAAATAACTAGTTAGCCATTAAAGATACAAAAAGTGATTTCTTTTTTACACTAAATTTTTCTCATCTACCTTTACATCAGAGGAGAAGTTTGTGACTATCTTTCTGTATCCAGCTTTCTTCAATTGAAAATTCATCCACCTCAGTAAGATCTTCTCTGGTGGTAGACTCATCAATTCTTCCACATCCTGTTGGTTTTAAATATCAGAAGATACTCTATCAGAGAATTTATTGTGGTAAATCCCTGTTAAATAATTTTTCTACAAACCAGAACTTCTGATGCAAGACCACATTTACCTTACTATCATCTACCAACTCCACCAACTGAGGTGTATTCTTCAAGTTGAGATCTGCTAATAATTGTATCTACCATAGCATAGCCATTGGAAAAGTCAAAAGTTAATTTCAAACACACAGTATGAATGCTAATGACTATGCATTCTCTATCAACTCAATGGATCCAAAGCCTCAAAGGCTTTCATTAGATAACCATAGTTCAGGTTGTATCTGTAAAATAATACAAATTTAAACTTCATGATCATGAATCTTATCTCTCCATAAAATTAACTTAAGTAAGTAACCATGAGACTCTTACCTTAATGATCTGAGAAATCACTCCAAGCACAAGATGACGCTGGAAACACAACACAGAGAACATTAATCACATTGACAACTAGAGTTGTTAAAATTACTGAGACTTATTTATTAAAAAAGAATCAGGTTATGTTCCTGCTCTAAATACAACCTTGTTCTGTCCAATAGTTTTAAAAAGAATCAGAATAGAAGGGATAGTTCTTATTAACAATTCATAACTGGGCAGACTTTTCACAAAGTCTTCAGTACAGCTCAGTTAGGATATTTTGAAAGTAACTCCCAAACAAACTTAGATAACTATAAAGCATACATTAACCAGTCAATAAAAGACTCACTAAACCGGAAAACTCAAATGTAGCATAACCTTTTCAGGCACCATATCACTAGTCACTTGGTTAGTAGGAAGCTTTTAAGCACTAGGACAGATTCATAATTTGGTAAGATATTTAAACCTGTCTAGATTTAACCATTGTAGCATGGAAATTAAGAATGACCCATTAATATAATGAAAAAATTGAAAAACATTGCAATTATAATTAAATGGATGTATGCATACCCTTCCTTCAATAAAGTCCTGAGTCCCTATATTGACTACGGTACATCCAATAGCCTTGGCAGAGTTGAGACAGAGTGTATGATTCTCATTCCTTTCCCATGGATTGAGCACTCTCTTAGTGTTAATAGCACGTTCATCAATGGTTCCCGGGACTGCGACATTAATTAGCTTACTGCACCATAAAAAAACAAATCCTTTCTAAATAAGAAACTCAAGAAGATTAATCATAAAACTCAAGGAAACAACAAAAAAAACGACAAGTCATCACCAGAGAAGAACTCCATCTTTTACAATCTCAAAGAGATCGTTAGTTGAAGGATCGATAGGAAGGTATCGGTTCAGAAATTCATCTTGTGCAAGGTAATTATTAATGTGCGCAACATAAGAGGCCTTCTCGGATTCACTAATAGTGTGAAGCAATGTGGTTGTGGCAGCCTTGAGGAAAGCAGATGAATTCTTTGCATTACTTCCAGTTCTAGCACTTGCATGGCCTTGGAGTGTCAAATACACCTGCCATGATTTTTTCCAGGCAAAAGTACCAGAATTTTTAGAACTCAAAACATCAAAAACAGTTACTGAAACCAAATAACCGTGCCAGACAATGCCAAAAGTGGAACTAAATTTTTAATTTATATTATTTCTTAAGAAACCAAACGGAGCACTAATCAATTCACACTCCTCGACTAGAAATCAGAAGAATCGAGAACTCAGATTTCAAATTCAAACTTTAACCCACAAAAAAAAAAAAGCAGACAAGATTCACGTGTTTTTTTGCTTTCGTCTTCTTAACAACCAAACAGAGAATTCATCAACTTGTATAAAATCTTTCCAGACAAAACTAGAAGAAAGAAATTCAAATAGCAATAAGAGTTACCGAGTGAAACCGAATAGCTGTGCCAAAAAGTGGAAGTACATTTTTAATTTTCTCTTACATTTGGAAACCAAACAGAGCACCAATCAATTCACATCCCTCAACTAGAAATCTAAAGAATCGAGAACTCAGATTTCAAATTCAAACGTTTACAAACAGAAAAAATAACAGCTGTCGAGATTTCCATTTCTTCTTTGCTTACCTTTTCTCAAAAACCAAACAGAGAATTCTTCAACTTTATAAGATCTTCCAGATTTAAGTGGAAGAATTAGAAATTTAAAAAATAAAATAAAATAAATTAAAAAAAAAAGCTAGTGACAGAAACCGACCAGCTGTTGCAAAGAATTCAAAAAGTGGAACTAAAGTTTTACTTTCATTCTTCTTCTTTTTTCAAATTTTCTTTGAAACCAAACGGAGCACTAACCAACTCACATTCCTCAACTAGAAATCAGAGGAATCGCGAACTCAGATTCCAAATACAACCATTCACAAACAAAAGCAAAAGATCAAAATAAAATAAAAAGCTAAGATCAAAAAACAAAATCGACAGCGTCGTTTTAATGAAGCAGTAGTGACTAACTCTGAGAAAGGACTCGAAATCGACGTCGTCGTCCATGTTACGATTCAAATCGTGGATAAACGAAGCTCTCTCCTCCTCCGTCAGATTCTCTCCCACCACCTTCAAACGCGACATCTTGGCCGCCAGCTCCCCCACCGGCAGCTTTCCGCTCTCCCTCCTCATGCTCATGAACTGCACATCACTCATAACCACCAAAACCACACATCATATCCAAATTCAAAAAAAAAAACAAAAAAAAAAAACACACACACACACACACACAGAGCTCGATTAGAATTACGTGAGATTTCAAGCTCCGGAGCTCGACTTGCGTGAACTGGTTCTGCAGCCATGGATCGGAGACGAGAATGCCTACGAAGCCGGACATTTCCTTCCGAATATTTCTTCCGTTAAGTAATCGGCGAAGAAAATGGATGAGAAAAATGGAGTAGAAAATACCGATTGATTGATTGATTTTGAAACTTTTTACTTCTCTTTATTTTTATGCGGTTGGGGGAGTACGGAGAGGAGAGACAGAGTTGGGACGGGGTAGAGCTGTCAGAGTTCAAAGTTGGTTTGTTAAGAGGGAGAGAGTGTCTGAGGGAGTGAATTCAAATTATGGCAATGGTTTTCTCTCTCTTCCCAAATCTATCACTATTGGCTAAACACTTGGGGATGGGGCCACGCTGTCGTTTTAAGATTCTTTAAATTATGACTAATTTGTCCTTGACCCTCTTTCTATGTCACTCTAATTATGATCTCTTGGACTTTTAGCATTTTTTAGTTTCATTAACGGTCGGGTAATAAATGAACCATCACCTCTTTAACTCCTACCCAGATAAGACTCATGTCTTCTTACCATCTAAAATTATGTTGTATCATAATTATAATTATTATTATTATTTTTTTGAATGGTGATATGCTATTGGTCCTCGTCACCTACCACTTTTACAAATTTATTATTGAATTTGTGGGATGGAAAATGCTAAGGTATTTTTCTAGTGTTTTGATGGTGTCCTCCCAATTATGATGTGACTTTTAAAATTACCGTTGAATTTGAGATTATCGTTATTGACTTTTAATCTATTAATGATTTTAAAATCTACATCACAGTTAAGAGGATATCAAAAGAACACTAGAAGAGCACATTTCATTTCCCTTTATGAGACCTACATCAATTTGCAAGAATTGGACAAGGAAGGAGGGACGCAAATTTCATCCACTTTAATAAATGACAAAGTGTTTTCTAACATGTTTTAGTTCCTCGAAAATCAATATTTGGATTCCTAGATTATTATTTAAAAAAAAAAAAAAAACATATGCATATCAAGAATTAGGATTATTTCCGATTCATTTGAATTGAATAATATTCAATTAGTTATATTAGAAGGTATTTTTGTCCCCTCCAAAAGTAAAAAGATAAAAATTCCCTTTAATATTACTAACGGATGTTAGAGGATCTTGTTCCACATATCAAATGTTAGAGGACACATGGCATTCATTATTAGTGAGGAACTCAAACATGTTAGAAAACACTTGTCATTTATTAAAATGGGTTGAAGGAAATTTCATTCAAACTTGTCTTGAGGAAATTTGTGTGGTGAGTTGTAGAAAATTTATTGAGTATGTGATTTTCACATGTATTTTTAATATGATTAATAAATATCAATTTAATAAATTGAATTAAAAGAATTTCTTTTAATCCAATTTAAAAGAAAATTTTATTTGTTTTAATAAGTCAGGATCCTTAGGGTTCTTAATAATTGTATGTTTAAATTTATTATGTTATCATTTTATTATTAAGTGAGATGGAATGAATTTAAGAAAAAATTAATTAAATAAAAATGATAAATAATAAATTGGTCGTAGTGGTGTGATTATAAATTCTCCAGCAACAATAGTATAATAATTATCACATCATTTATTAATTGCTAACTAACTCTGATAATCATGTTATTATTCAATAAACAAGCAATAGTTCAAATTAAAGAGTGTAATAATTGTTTATGTGGTATCATTTATTACTGCTTTGTAGTCTAATAAAGCTGCTCAAATTGTTTTTCCGAACATATGGTTCTCAAATGATATGTCACAATCATATTTAATCTATTATTTTAAAAAACATGTTACAATTCCATGAGATTGTGACGCATTATTTTGGAACCATACTTTAGATAAAATTTTGAAAATTATAGCATTTCTCCATTTTGTGGCATAACATTTTCTTTTTCAATGTGAGCGGAAAATTAAAAAGATAGTATCAAAATAAAAAATATACCTAAATCCTATAGAGGAATATTTGGACTATGTTTAGCATATTAGTGGGTGTTTCATGGTTTTTGTTTTGAAAAATGTACTGTGGTGCGACATAAATATAAAAATAATTTTGAATATTTTGTATTTTTAGTTGTTTGTTAATATTTTGTTTTGAAAACATAAAACAAAATGAAGAAAGAACAAATGCTAGCAAACAAAGCCGAACTCTTGAATTTCATTTGAAAATTAATTTATTGGAAAAATTTAAATATAAAAAGTTACAAACTATTAAAATGTAAGAGTGAGTAATAGTTTGATATAATTCCTTGCTTCATCAAACTAATGAGTCTATGTTATTAACAGGCCTATAATTTTATATTTATTTTTTTGAAAAATATAGAAGTTCCATTGATAAAATTTCATGAGCATAGAGTTCTTACATCAAAATTCGGCCATGAGAGTTATGCCCCCACACCGATTTACTTCATCATCAACCCAAAGGCTAAGACAACAAATCCATCCTCAACCCGAAGGCAAAACAAACAAAATAAAAACCAAAAAAACAAAACTCCACAAACAGCAACGGAGAAGCACAGCATCGTAGACATCACTTCGGAAGACAAGCCTTGGTCGAAGAAGACGATCAGATCTAAGGTTGAAGAAACTAAATCTAAATCTACAAACTATATTTAAATCAACCCGCCAGAAACGGAAACCGATGGAGCTTACAAAGAAAACACCGAGCACTACTACTGTGAAAATCCTTCCTCCTCTTAAAGTTTTTCTTGGTATTTTCTAGAAGAAAAGAAAAAAGAAAAATTCTAGAGAAAAGACGGAACCTCTCCACTTAATAATAAGAAGCCTATAATATAAACAAACAAAATGCATAAAATTGTAGGGTGTAATTGCTTCGTTGATGTTCACTTTAGATCAGTAAAATAGTAAAATAATTATTCTTTATTTCACTTCAAGCGAAAGAAGATCCTTAACCATGTTATAAACATAACTTCTTTTTTAGAGAAAAAAAAAAAAAAAAAAAAAAAAAAAAAAAAGGTCTGAAAATATCTTTTATCCAAACTTGATTCAACTTGTTTAACTGCTATTTTGACTAATCATTTCGTTTTGTATCCTTCACAACCTTTATATGTTATATATATTCAAATCTGATATGATATTGTAAAGGATAGTTCGGTCAATGCACAGAAGAGAGGATGATTTGGCAATTTTGTTAACTTGCTGAGGGTCCACAGGACCAAAAAGTATGCGTGCTTTATTTAAAAGTAGAGATGATAACAGAACGGTCGTTTTTCTTTTGACGGTTCTCAATTAGAAGTAGAATGAACAATTTGAACCACCGAATTGAAGGCTGGAAGATGAATGTCTTACAAAGATCAAATATATCCCGAGCATATATATATATATGACTATTGTCACATCAATTCTCTTTTAATGAAAAAAAAAATCAAGAAAATAGTTGGACTACTGGAATAGGCACACGCTCTCACCGGTCCAACGGATAGTTGGTCCAAACACAGGTTACTTAAAGCACATATTTATAAAAATCATATATGAAAAGTAACATATTATAGAACTTAGAGAAAAACAATTCATTAAATGGTGGCAAAATTCATGACAATTGCCTTATGAAACACACAACATAAATGATATTTAGCCATTTCAATTAGAAAAAGCCAAAAAAAAAAAAAAAAAAAAGATATTTAGCCTAGATAAAGTCGGTAGAAGGCTAGACCCATGTATGTTTTCATACCCTAATCTCTATCTATCTCCTTCGTTTTCACATTTATATTTTATTAACTTAGGCTTTAGATGTGGCATTGCCGATCCCCTCTTCCCCCTTTTGCAGCGGCCCACTATGACTTTAGTTGTCTTGCAAGGATCTGGATAGAGGATTAAGCGTGGATGGTCACTAGTTGATTTTATGCATCAACAATCTTCATCTATTTTTTTTATTTTAATTTCATTCGTTTTTAATTACCAAAAAAAAAAAAAAAAGGTAAAGTTTGTGTGTATTATGGTGCCAACTACCAAGTGCTGTGGCACTTATATTTCGTGTTCCCTTTTCAAATATCATAGAGGATAAATCGTGTGATATGTGCGGTTTAATGATGCAATAATTATATTAGTTTATGCTTTTTAATAGCGAAGATTGGAATGTCTCAACCAATTTTTTTTAAGGAAAAAAGAACATGCATGTTTGAGACAGAGCACATGTGAGATGAATAAAAAAGACCAATGTTTAATTGTTATTAAGCAAAATGACTATGGAAGTATCAATTTATATATATATATAATATGTGGATTTGGTTTAAGATTAATATCTTTAACCTGCCTATCTTCCCATACCTCTACCTCACAAACATGTCTCTAACTATTGTTTTAGTTAAATCTTATTAAAATAGTAATTAAATAATTAATTTTATTATTTTTTATCAGTTTAAGCGTTTATGATAAGTAGTAATTTAAAACATTGTATCAGAGTAAATGCCCTATATTTGAATTCTAACTCTACAGTTTACTCCTCATTTAAGGTAAAATTCTAATTAAGTGTCCTAAACTTCGCCTATAAATAAGCAGTAGGTGTCCATTTATATAAATCGTTGAGTATGAGTAATGCTATAAACCACACTTTTATCTTATTACTATCTCACCATGTTATCGTAGCAATGTAAGTCATCATTTAGATTTTTTTTTTTTTTGTCAGGTAAAAAAAAAAAACCTCTCTACAAATTATTGAAATTTTATGTTTCGCTTGAGCAAATATGGTCGGAAGATAAATGCTAACGAGTAAATCATAATTTATTTGGTCATTGTTTCAAGTCTCCATCTTACTAGATCACCATTCACTTGTGGAAGTGCAAGCGTGCAAAGAGAGTCTCTAAACCTTTTCTCAAAGGAAAAAAAAAGGTTGTCACATGGAAAATTAGCCTGGTGAGAGATTAGGTAGCAGAAAGGGCTTTAATGATAATGATGTGTAAAAGTGACTGTAAAACCAACTCATTGATTATGATTGGAGGAAGAGGTAGTAGATCTATGACCAATCTTCACACACTCTTTGTCCTCCAAATAATGCTCTACATTTATTATAGTCTATGAAATGTTCTTCCAACATATGAATAAGTTTAATCAATGAAAAATGTTGCATTCTTTCGGCATACTCAACTGAAGTGGCATGTTCAATCTAAGGGTGAATCGAGCATGACACGTTAACTGAGTATACTAAAAGAATGTTAGAAGAATGCAAGATAGTATTTATCTAAATCAAATTGTTCTTTAATAATTAACTAAGCACCAATGTGTTAGAATATCAATAATGGGTTTAGCATTGTGTTTGGATGAAATTTAATGAGTCAGATTTCTCACCACCAACATCAAAGCAAAATAGGAAGAAACCCTATCCATTTAAAGCATGTGAATAGTACACATTAAAAGAAGAAAAAAAGAAGACATTGCACTTTATTGGTAGGGTAGGGGAGAAGAAAAGGAATATTTCCTGAGTTTCTCTTTTTATGGCATGGTTTGCCGTGTGCCGGTGAGAAATGCAAGAACAAGAAAAGGATAGGAAAATAATGCAAAACTTGTAACATCTCAGTTTTATATTAGAAAAATGAGTAGCCCACATAAAGATTAAAGAGTAGGTGATTTTTAAAGTCTTACATTACTTATTGTTACGATCCTAATGTCTCACATGGCTTAAGTCTAATCTTAACTATGTGTATATAAACTCTTGGACACCCTTCCCTTGTAAGCCGGTTTTCAAGGATAAGTTTTACCCAAGATTTGTAACATTTGATATTAGAGCTAGCCACCATGTTGAGGAGTTCGAGTCACCAAGGGGGTGACTTATGCGCTAGATTAAAATACTGATAGGTGAGTGGAGCCACCACCAAAAGAGAAAGGGCTACTATTGGGTCAGTGTCAATAAAGTGAGCCGCCGTGGTATGTTACGATCCTAGTGTCCCACATGGCTTAAGTCTAATCTTGACTATATGTATAAAAGCTCTTAGGCACCCTTCCCTTGTAAGCTGGTTTTCAAGGGTGGGTTCTACCCAAAGATTTGTAACACTTACTATATGAAACTTGACTTTATAAGTGATTTTAAGAAAATACAAAATTGATTAATTCTTTCAAAGTGATAACACAGCCGTGGCTAATATTTTTCTCGGTCATTACAAAACTTGTCTTGTTTAGAGGACTCAAAAGTTAAGATAAATGTTGAGCATAATCGGACAGCAAAATATGGAAGAGAAGGTACAACAATGCAACTACCTTATAGAGGAATCAAAGAATTTTCCTTCAAGTTTTTAATAGGATAAAAAACAAGTATAGTTGATGGTTACAGGATAATGGTTCTCTTTAGTAACAATTCTTCCTATTTTACTTTTTGTTTTTACTCTTACTTCTATTAGATGAAACTCACTTGAAGCAATTAACCATGTTAGAGAATGACATGAAAAGTCATCCCATCTTTAATCTACAGTTTTCCCTTTTTAGTGGAGGAAAGTAATCTACACAGGATTTGGCTTGAGTCTAATTTCAATGGAAATTAAATCCGCTTGTCTCAATTTCAATGGGTCCAATTTCAACAGGAACTGAATTCAAGCTGAATTCATCTACACATTGTTGCATTATAACAGTCTTTTACCCATGTCTCAACATAATCCGAACCCCAACGCACAAACACGAACTAAAACTCCTAAACTTTAAGCCCTAGGCTCTCCTTTGAGATGCCCTAAGACCTAGAAGCCATTCATTTCCAAATCATGTATAGTTGGGAGGCACTAGCTTGAAAAGACGGCTCACGTGGGCAACTCAACTTTACTTGTTGGACTTTTATCATTTAAAAGGCTCGTCTCATGGAGAATAGAAGACCCAAGAGATGTAGTACAAAGGGAGCATGGTAGGACATAGGCAGGCCAATGTGTATCAAGCAAAAATAGAGAAGGCGTGGTGCCAAATCCTAGTGGGTGAAAGTTCAAGTACATTTTCAAATATGCTTTACAGAAAAGGCAAATAGCTAGAAAGAGGCATGTGGGGGAAAAAGGCTAATAGATAAATGGAGAATATCCAGATCCAGCCATTCTTGCTTGGTTTCCTTCTACTACTAACAACAATCAAAATCATTACCAAGGTCCACTGACATGTATACTGATGCAAGTATCAACATGACTTCTAAGCTGGGCCCTTTCCACACATGGTATTCCACTGTTGTCAATTGTATTTTCCATCTTTAATCATTCCTAGCCGATTCAGGACATAAAGAAAATCACTGCTTTGAGGTGTACTAGGATTTGATTTGATATATCATTAGAACTTCACTTGATGATTTTAATTATGACTAGAGGTGACGATTCGTGTTTGTGTATCAAGTTCAGGTCATGTCAAGATATGCATATAAAACTAGGATTTGATTTGATCTATCATTAGAACTTCACTTGATGATTTTAATTATGACTAGAGGTGACATGCATTCCTAGCTAATTCGGGACATAAAGAAAATCATTGCTTTGAGGTGTACTAGGATTTGATTTGATCTATCATTAGAGCTTCACTTGATGATTTTAATTATGACTAGAGGTGACGATTCGTGTTTGTGTATCAAGTTCAGGTCATGTCAAGACATGCATATAAGACTATATAAGTCGACCATAACTTTACTTATTTAGTTAAACAGGTCAAACCCCTCAACTCTAACCCATTAATTTCACATTGGGTTTGGGTCGTGTTCACACATCGTGTCTAAAATTATCAATCCTAACTATGACCAACATGATGTCAGTTGAAATCACAATGAGTGAAACGTGTTCCATTCTTCTATATTTTTTGCATATGTAAATCTTACAGTACTGGTCCCTTTGATATGCTGAAGTATTTTATACCTTAGACTCTATTAACAAGACTGAACCTACTTTCTTTCTTGTCAGACAGCACATGAGGATCAAAAATGAATTTGTGATGTAAGGGAAGCATTTGGCAGCTAATACAAACGGCTAGAATGCTATTTCCTGGAGAATTTGGAGTGTCTTCTGATGAACCTGGATACAAGATACAACGAACAAAAGACAGTGAGTCATTTGAAGAATGGTAAAGGAGATGGCTGATGAAATAAATAGATTTTTTATATAGGAAACAGATTAGCAAGCCTAACAATAGATAAAGTTTTGTGATTGAAGTAGGGTTTGATGTATTAGAGACATATGTTGTAAAAGTTCTCTTTCTTTATTGATTCAAGAAACCAAGACTAAGCAAAAGCGATCAAAATATAAACAGGTTGCATTATTATTTAAGCAGAAAATGACTGACACAAGAAGTTTGCATTGAACCCAAAAAATAAAATAATAAAAAATAAAATAAAATCAAGTTTGCCAATAGCCTTTGGCTCAAATGGCACTTGCCTCTTACACAACTATGGGATGCTGGGTGACGTATCCGTTCAAATCATATAGAGTAGGTGAGACACCAATTTTAAAACGAAAAACAAAATTCCCAGGAAATATATGATACTAATCTTGAGGTAAGGGGGATGGGGGCCAGGGCAGAGAGAAAGAGAGAGGTGATCATGAGAAAGGGAATTTACCCATTCTAGATGTTGTGCTGTGATGCCAGAATCATTGCCAGCATATATGCCACCTAAGACCTAGAAAGTTCAAAAGTTAAAAAGTAATCAGTACTTGTCCATGTATAATTGCTATTCTGGAAGTTACTGTATATACCAATGTGTAGTGATAAGTTAATCGAGCCCATGTAATACAGAGGAAATGTGAAAGAGAACTATTGGCTTGGGAATATTAGTCTCTACCTTCTAGCTAGGTGTTTCTTTTACCCGAATTGTACCATTTGCTTTTAATGATATTTCGATTACTTATAAAAAAAGAAATTGTCTCTAGCTTTTCCACAGTTTACCCTATTCGAATGCCTACGCAAATATCCTTTGTCTTGGGCTCAAAACAATCTAGTCGCAACTGAATAAGCTGATAGCACACGAAGTGACTTACCTTGGAGACGGTCTCAAGAAACATGCCTGGGCGCACGGGAAGTGGCTTCCTCCCTGTAACACTTTTCTGGGAATCATGATACATGTGGGTCAATATACCTCAATAACTTATCAAAAAAAAAATATATATACCTCAATACAGTAACGTTTACATGCATATAATAACACCCAAACAGTATCAATGGAGTGTGGTAAAACCTACCCTTCCTGCAATTCCACTTGAAACCCTTCCACCTGTATAATGTCCCTCAGCACTGTCAGAATTATCTGCACCTTCATCTTTTCCTTGCATTACATTTTTTATCATCTTCTGGACAGTGTTCCCTGGTTTCAAAGCTACCAATTTGGTTAAGAAGTTCACCTGCACCGACAATTTGCAATCATGCCGAGATAATTATTAAAATAATTAAACTAGTACTAATTTGAAGTGATAATAATAACATGCAGTATATGTACCAAGTATTTTTTTCTTTTCCATTGATAGGAAATACAACTCATATACCAGTAATGGATTGAACCCATTACCTCAGCCTCTGCCCTTGTTTATGGGCGGAGGAGATGCCATTTGGTCTGACAAACATAAGCTAACATGTACGTAGAAATCTTGGTTAGCATGTTTCTTTAAAAAGGATAACTAATGTCAACAAGAATCCATCGAGTATCTCATAAATTTATTTAAAATCTTAAAATTGCATGCAGACAGACCTCTGCTTCAGGAAGAGTATTTAAACCACGGTCATTTCTCTCATCCAGTATTCCACCTCCCATCATATTCCGAGCTTCCTCTCTAATCAAAACAAGCCTCGCAAGTAGTTTTCTATCGGGAACAACAGGCCGAGTTTCCATCGTCTGCATAGTTATTGAGAGCTTGATTAGGAGGGGCAGAATGTGCAGACTTTGTCCACAATCCATATGGCAACTTGTAATCCAATCAGGGAACAAGTGAAAGTCTTACATTTAAAAAAATTCAACATTTAACTTCAAAGAGCTGTCCGTAATACATGCTGATAATATGAAAAATCCATT
>CM017324.1:21080865-21095543 GCA_006937295.1 Carpinus fangiana
AAAAAAAAAAAAAAAAAAAATTATCAGCCAGCTTAGTAAGATCACAATAAGAAATAATCATTGTTGAAGTAGAGAAAAGCAAGTTACAAGTTGCAATTAATTTAGATTATTAAAAATAAATGCAAACTTGTTGCAATTAATTAGTAAGATCACAATAAGAAATAACCATTGTTGAAGTAGAGAAAAGCTAGTTACAAGTTGCAATTAATTTAGATTGTTAAGGATAAACAAGAACTTCGTCCACAATCCATATGGCAACTTGTAATCCAATCAGGAAACAAGTGAAAGTCTTACATTTAAAAAAAATTCAACATTAAACCTCAAATAGATTTCCGTAATACATGCTGATAATATGAAAAATCCATTTAACCCCACCCACCCCCCCAAAAAAAAAAAAAAAAAAATCAACAATATTAGTAAGATCACAATAAGAAATAACCAGTAGATAAAAGCAAGTTACAAGTTGCAATTAATATAGATTATTAAGGATAAACGAGAACAAGAACGCAAGTTACAATTAATTTAGATTATTAAGGGAAAAAGAGTACAGAAATTCACACTCTATATGGTTTGATCAATAATGGAACTTTTTCTTTCTTTAGCCCGGGATATAACAGAACATCAAATAGGGAATGAAAGAGAGTCCATGCTGTTCAATCATACTAATTATCATTATCACTGTAGTGCTTGCAAGTTGTAAGTCATCTCACTAAAAAACATAAGCCATATTAAGTAAGATCATACTAAGAAATAACCATTATTGAACTGGAGAAAAGTGAGTTAGAGTTGCAATACTTAGATTATTAAGGAAAAAAGACTACAGAAATTCATGCTCTATATGAGGAAACATCAGACCAAGAAAGAGATTCCAATCTGTTCAATCAAACCAAAAATCATTATGGCTCTAATGCTTGAAAGCTGAAACCACGTTACCATGAAAAAATTGATGTTTAATAAATATACTTGTCATTCAACCTCAATAGTTTATTTTTATTTTTATTTTTATTTTTTTTATAATGTCGGGGAACCTCTTCAAGGCAGGGCGAAGGACCCACCCCTGCAAAGTAAACTCCGGTCCTGTGCACCACACCCTCGGAAGTTTTCCCATACGGAACTAGTTAAGTTGATGGTTTTTCACCAGGAGGTGTGGCCCCAAGAGATTGTTTGCACTCATGAGGTGTTAAACCTTGGACCTTGAAGGAAGCAAACCTTAAGACCAAAGCCTCCACCACTTGAGCCAACCCCTTGGAGTTCATTCAACCTCAATAGTTACCGAGATGTTCTACACCATGTTCACAATTTGTACATATTGAATACTAGATGATGCTTTAGCGAAGCAAAAACTTCATGTTAATGAAAGTATGGAATAAAAAATTTATGTTTAAGTCTACTTAGCTCTTGTTTGGCGATGCTATCTAGGATAGCTTTTTAGCTTTTAAGCAAAAAATAATAATAATAAACAACTCAAAATACAAAACACTAACAAAACAATCAAAATTAGTTTCTCCTTTATGTCACATCACAACCCAAAAAAAAAAGAAGCACCCACTAAAAAGTCTTGTCAAAAGAACCCTTCATATATATATGAAGGCTTCTTTACACACAAAGGCTTACATATTGACGTGGCCCTTAAAGAAAGAAAAAATAAAAACTTGGCCCCGTGAGAGACCTGGCTTGGTCTGGCCGAGACCCAGCGGGGTCAGCCCAGACCCAGACCCATGGCTGGGTCGCTGGCATGACCCGCCCGAGTCTGACCTGACCCCGCTGGGGTCTCGGCCGGGTCGCTGGCCAGGACCCACTTGGGTCTAGCCTGACCCTGCCGGGTCTCAGCCACCCAAGGCTGGGTCTGGCTAGACCCAGGCATGGGTTTGGCCGCAATCTAGCCATGGGTCTGGCCGCAAACCAGCCATGGGTCACCAGACCCACGTTGGGCCTGGCTAGACCCAGCCGTGTTTCTCACGGGTGCAATTTGTTTTTATTTCTTCTTTCTGAAGGGCCACATTAGTACATAAGCCTTGTGCGTAAAGAAGCCTACGTACCTGTAGCATTTCTCTCTCTATATATATATATAGAGAGAGAGAGACTGCACTAATGCCACTATTCTCAACAATATTTCAGATCCAAACGCAACTCGCAGCATATTTTATATATATAAACATAGAACGAGAACATTTTAGGAAGAGAGAAGGCAACTTCTGACCGAAGTGGTAGACTCATGTCTGTTCTGCACCAGAATTACTATATCAATTGTTATCTTCAATCTAAAATAGCTCACAAACCTGACAAGCATTTATTCTAAAGGAAATAGGTGGTTTTGAATCCTGGTCGAGAAATCTCTACCAAATTTTATAGAATTGTTTTACCAACTAAAAGTTTGAATATGTTGGTTATGCCTTGGTACGTCTTACCCATTCTCTGCCTCATTGTTAAGGCCTATTCATGGAGCTTTTACAATCCGAAGATACATCATGCTAGGTTCTTCTTCTTAGCCATACCATTAATGAGTTTTCTTCACAGGTTTCTTTACCTTAATAAATCTCAAATCATATTGAATTAGGCTCATCTTCATTATCCACAAGAGACAAGGTAATTATCAAATGGGTTCTATGAATTTTTTTCAGGGGTAGAGGCCGGAGGGAACACAAAGTAAAAGACGAGCTTGACTACATATTAAAAGCAAAGTTCATGCTTACAGAAAAATTAAACAGACAATTATAGAAACTAAGAGATATATACATTTGTGTATATACAATAATATATATAATATACATAGATATGTGTGTGTGTGTATACACACACATATATTGCTAAACTTGAGATGCCTGAATAATGAACAAGAAGATAATGGCGTAAAGGTTCTTTTGAGGGATTACCTCCAGTAAATCATCAGCCTGGTTAGCTATATCATTTAGATTTGCGCCAGGAATATGAACTTTGGTGCCATTCTCACTTTTAAACACGCCACCACCACCTGCCACTCGGCGTAGCAGTTCCTGTCTGCTTTCTTTCTTGGGAGTTCTACAGAGCAGGCCAATCACTTGAACCTATAAAAGGAAAAGAAGCACTGACGTTATTATCTGGCAGTAAAGGAACTACGTTTTGATCACAAATAGAATCAGCTATTTGGCTTAAGGAATATCCTTACATGTGGGGGACACTTTTTTGTAAGGTGGGATAATACTGTCTCCTTGATCACCTCCAACAGTGTTTTCCGCTGAACGGAAAGATTAGACACATGGATAATTACAGCCAAATTTACCCAAAAAACAAGACTTTTACACCACACAAACAAGTATTTGAAACCTAAACAGTATCAACAGTGAAAACACCAGGATAATCAAGCAATCCACAATTTAGGCCATGAATGTGCAAACCCAGCTCCTGAAGCAGTTCTAAAACCAACCATTATTATGGCACATGTGCAGCAAAATTGGAACCATTTAAGAAGTAAACAGATTATTTCCACAAGCATTCATTTTTGTAGAACTTACCCTATTCTTTTATTGATAGCTATAAGAAAGGAAGTCAAAAGCAGTTATGCTTTTATCAAACTATAAAATAAGACTCTTTACCACAGGGCAACTACCTTTGATTTTAATATTTATAGTTTTATGTTCTTCTTGATTTTTTTCTCCTTCTATAGTTAAGTGTATCTCTTTTATACTTCCTGTATACCTGAGTTGAGCCTTTGAACTTTTAATAAATTTGTGATTACTTATAAAAAAAAAAAAAAAATGCAAAAGAAGATTGTAAGCTAGGCTTTATTTGAGGGGACCTGGATGATACTTCAGCTAGTGGCATGGCTTGCAATTGCATGACTAGGCAAGACCAAAACTATGTTGGTTTCTTAGTTAGGATGGTCTTGGTACTAACATGACCATCCAGTTCAGAGAGAAAGAGTAAGAGATATCTTCTACATCAATAATTTTTGAAAGAATTCTACATCAATGTTGAAATAAAATGGTCTATAATTAGTAAAAGCAAGTGAAGATTGGCTCAAACTAGTACATGTCAACGCTGAAGAATCAAAACATAAATTCGAAACAGTACCTTGTCATCTTGGTCCTTTTCAGCAAGTTGGATCATGTAATCTAGGGCCATTATAAAACCCGATTCCATCTGATCAACTCTCTTCCCTATAACACCTTGTGCAGCCAACTCCACAGCTACCTCCTCAGATGCTTCATCCATGTTCATGTCTTGCAACTGTACCAACAATATATGACAGAAAGCAAAGATACGCACCAGTTGAGTCAAGGTTTTAAAAAATAGACATGAAAGGAGCGCAAAGAGGTATAATATTGGAAACTGAGTCAAAAAACCTAAAAACTGAAAGTGGTGCATTGTAGAAGTTACTAGACACAAATAATACTCAAGAGCTGCTTTACTACAAAGTAGGCACCGTCACATAATTTAAATGAACAATGTCTTTATAACGGAAGACTATAAATGCTAGGAAATCCAACTATAAACATCCTTAGAGCCTTGGCACTAGACCTGTCCATTACATTCCCTGCATTGCTTTCATAACACTCCGATCCACCATCAGTCAAAGAGTCAGCATTAAGTACTCAAAGAAAATTCCTACAATCAAGTGCACAAATAATCAGGGAGCCATCACCTGGACTTTTGAGGCCAAAGGTCCCTAGCACACAATCACTGATGGTTATACTTTATAACGATATTAATATAATTTAAAATTTTCCATGTAGCTGTATTACCAATTTACATGACTAGAGGCTTAAGAATGGAAACATGTGAATAGAGGCTGACGAAATGGATACCTGCAGGACAACAATGTTTCTATACAGAGATAGAATATCAGACATGACAATCCACCAACATCTACAAAGGGATAAAGCATTAGTTGGTTGGCTCCAAGGGCCCTTTACAATCATTACATCTTAACTACATGTGTCTGCCACTATATTCCAAAGTACCATAAAGGTTTTCCTCAAATGAATCGAGTTGAAGCATAAAGCATATCAGCCCAATAATTGACAAATATCACTTAGTATTGAGTTAAAATGCAGATTTGACTAATAATTTAGAAAAAGAGAGAGAGATAACTATACAATAATGCTCCACAAGATTAGCTTCACGATTTTTTGTGAGACTCGATGTTAACAATGACAATTGCAAAGCCCACAAACTGGTCTTGGATGGCAGTAGACAGTGTCGTCATGTTACCAGGGTAACATTTAACACAACTCACAACTCCATACATTTTGGTGTTCACACTTGGAGAATGACAATTAGATTTGATACTCACATGACAATCCTTGCTACTTTTATGTCAGTTTTAAACTTATTTACCCATTTTTCTTGCAATTGACGATATTCCAGGCCATGATCTTTCCAATCCAAAGACAAAATTCTCCCTTATTGTTTCGCTGGTCGACTAGATGCTGACAAGGGAACTGAGCTGAGAAGCATATAGATAGACTCTTACATGGCAAATATTTTAAGTTGAATAGAATGATTTTGAAAAACATCAACTTAAAGAAGTAACTAGAGACGTTCAAACACCACAACTTATGCTCGAATTGACGTATTGAGAATAAAAATCTTACTAACATCCAAAATGTCACTCCTAACGAAGTCTCTACAAGCAACTAACAATGCACACAAAAACTTCACTCCAGTGAAGATTATTAAATTAAGAAAAGAACTGCCAGCAACTCATTGAGGCAACCTTCTTGAACCCTAAAACCCTCCAACAGAGCACCTACTTCGAATTTCCCTAGAAGCCTACCATAAGCCTAACAAATATTGCATCAGAGAACTCAGGCAAAAGAATCTCTCTATGGAATTACTCTGAAAGTCCAAAAGAATCAATGGTGGAACCGTTTCCTTGACGGCCAAAAGTAAAAAGAAGAAAACTCATTTTAGCGGGGAAAAACACAACATACTAAAATGATAATGACTGGCAAATTAATACAAAACACAACTCGAAACAGTTTTACAACCTAAAAACGCCAGAAATTTAGCCTACTGGGTGCTTCATTGAAGCTTTTTCAAAAACAGATTAACAGAACAATGAACCTTAAAATTTTTCCCCTGCACTTTCCCTCCATTTTTCTCAGTAAACAAAAAAGGTAAACTTTAAGAAGAGATGAGCAGAAGAAGCTTACAAGGGTGATCATTTCTTCCAGAACAGAGGTGACCTGTTCACCTCCTTTGAGGAGAGCTTCATACTGGGAATCATCCAGTTTTTGTTGGGTACTTCCACTTGTGCCTTGAACGTTCAATTCTGCATCTTGGTAGCCTCCACCCACTTCATAGCTTGCACACAAGCCCAAAAGCTGCCTTCTTTTCTTGGGTTGCTTTAGCTGCTGGTGTTGCTGGTAAGAGGAGGGAGTGATGAATAAAAATGAAGATATGGTTGGGTTGGTGATGGGTGGAGATGTGTGTGAGCAAGTGGCAAATAGCGTTGAGCTGTATAACATTTTTTTTGTTTCTGGTTTAGAGAAGTTCTTGATTTTGGGTTTTGGTTTCAGGGTTTTAGACTGAAACGAACAACTGAACAAGGAATAGACTGAAAAATTATCTAGCTAAGAAAAAAAAAAAAAAAAAAAAATCATAGGAAAATATAGGAGGGAGAGTACGGCTACGCCGTCTGTGGGAATCGAACCCACGACCACATGGTTAAAAGCCATGCGCTCTACCGGCTGAGCTAAGACGGCTTTATAAGCGAAATACCTTTGTCATATTAAACTATTACTTGAATGAGTTTTTTCTTTTCTATTTTGTGAGCACGCTCTAATTTTGATGAGTTTAAACATTATTACTAATAATAAAGTTTAAGGGAACTTAAAAAAAAAACATCTTATGAACTTTCACTTATTTTAATATTGTCCCTTTTAAAATTTGAAAACGCTCAATTAAGGGTATCGAACTTTCAATTAACCTAATTCGTTACGATTTTTAACTAAATTTTGTCAAAATTTTCAAAATACTCATTTTTTATACATTAAAAAAAATTGCAAAAAACTCTCAAATATATAGCAAATATATTTTTTATAAAAATAAATAAATGCTTGAATTTTTACAATTTTTTTTTCTAATAAAGGCATTTTGAGAATTTTGACAAAATTTAATGAAAATTTCTAACGGAATTGGGTATTTAAAAGAGATTGAAAGTTTGATAATCTTATTTAAGAGTTTTTGAACTTCAAGTGGCTACTTTCAAAACGTGTGGAAGTTCGCAAGGTTTTGTGAAATTTTATTATAAAGTTTTCTCTAAATTATGTTGGAATAAATTCTTTTAATTTGGTATATAAACCTAACATCTGCTTTTAAAGTATGCACATTTTTAAAATGCATGTGAAAATCACAAATTCTATTAAAAATGCACGTGATAAATGCATATATTCTAAACACATATGTCAGTTTAATAAATTGAATTATAAGAAATTATGTATTAATGAAATGGTTAAATACTTAATTAGTACCTAGGGTTTGAAAACTTTATTTTTTCCTCCCTAAGGTTTGAAAAGTGATCAAATTGGTCCTTGTGGTTTTGAAAAATGACCAAGTTAGTCCATCCGTCAGTTGACCGTTAGTTGACTTAACAAATTAACGCATGGACCAATTAGAAGTTAATACGTAGCTACTTAATTAAATTGTTTTATTTTTTATTTTTTAAAAAAATTATAAAAAATATTTTTTCAAAAAAAAAAAAGAAAAACCATGGCCCCTTGGGAACCAAAGGGGTGGCCCAGGTTTTTCTCTCTCTCTTTTTTTTTTTCTTTTTTTCTTTTTTGAAAAAAATATTTTTTTAAAAGATTTTAATTAAGTGACTACGTGTCAACTTCTAATTGGTCCACGTGTCAGTCTGTTAAGTTAACTAACGATCAACTGACGGATTGACTAACTTAGTCACTTTTCAAAATCATAAGGACCAATTTGGTCACTTTCCAAACCCTATGGAGGAAAAAATAAAATTTTCAAACCCTAGGGACTAATTAAGTATTTAATCCTTAATGAAAATATGATCTTCTTAATTTCAAATGAGATAGAGTAAAGCTATTTTATAAATTAAATTAAATTTACGGCATTTAACTATGCGCACATCATTTAAAAATTAACGACATAATTTTTACTTTTCCATTCTTATAATTCTCAAGTGACTTTAGTGTTTTGCAAAAGACTTGAAAAAATTAATGGACTGAAAAAAAAAAAAAAATTATAGTGATTTTTTTTATTTGAATAATTAAAAAAATTACTAATATGATTAAAAAAATAAAAATATGTGAATTAATTTTAAGATAATTTTTTTGAATTTTTTGGTCCCGTCCATCAAGTCCTGTGCGAAACGTGCTCTAAAAGATCTTGACACTTGACCCGTCACTTCAACTATTCTAAATGTCTCATGTTCTCAAAAAGACATGTTGACAGCCTTGGAACGGTGCAACCATTGATGGTGGCCGTTGAGCAAGCCTATGCGTGGTCCTTGGGTATAGAAAATATATATATATATATATTTTTTTTGAAGGAAGAAAATATTTATTGTCAAAGGAGATTTAATTACTTAATAATTATTCATGCAATTCATATCTTAGAGCATTCACAGTAGGCTCAACAATTGAGCCTTTTGGCTTAATTGTTGAGCCAAACCACTAAAAACGTTCTGCAGCAGCCTCAACAAGCAACTAAGCAAAATGGTGAGGAGCTACAGTGCTCAGCAAGTTTGCTGAGCACTGTAGCTCCTCAGCAAACTCAAATATTACTAAAAAAATTCATCATTTCTCTCTCCTGCCCACCTCTTTCTTCTTCCTCTCTCTTCTACCTCCTTCTGATTGTCATGCCCCCCGCCACCGACAACCCCACATGCGAAGAAAGAGCGCGCCACTGACATGGGTGCCGCACTTCTCCACCGCGCACAGCCGGCGCCGATCAAATCAAGGACATACACATCCGGCGCCGATTGATTGTATGATGTGTCGATTTGTGAGGAGGAAAAAGATGGCAGGCTGAAGAAAATTGACGGTGGTGGACTCGTAACGACCTGTAGCATCGAGATTCAGTTGTGGAGGCCGATCGCATCCAGCGAGTCGATTATCGCCGCTTCCACTCCTCGCCGTACAGTCGCCGTCGCCCATCCCGTCGTCGTTTTCCCGCTTTCACCTTCGATTGCGAACGGATTTGAGGCCGGTTTTCAATTTGTTGATCTCTCTCCGGCGAGGTTTGGGACTTCTCGTGGTGGGAAGGCCTTCACGATTCGCATCTTCCCGTCCAGCAATGAAAGTGAAGGGGAGCGGACAGCAAGTTGGGTGTAAAGAAATAATAAAAAAAAATAAAAAAGAAAGAATAAAAAAAATAAAAAGAAAGAATAGGAAAATAATATTTAAATGGGTGTAAAGTTAAAATGTTGAGCCTGATGTGGGTGTTTTAAAAAGACAAGTAGCTAGAATAGATAAAGGTGATTTTTTTTTGTTAAAATGGCTAAATATTAGTTGAGCCTACTGTGAATGCTCTAAGGACCACTCAATAGATTGGGAGACCAAATACATTGCTAGAGACATCTTGTACCACCTTTGTGCTCTCAAAATATGGACAACCTTTAATATGTATGGTAGCACTTGTGTACCCCATTTATCGAAAAGCTCATGAGGCTCGCTTGTCGAACCGCCAACGACCGACAAATTAGGAAGAAGTTTGTCCGCCTGATCCAAAACTAATCATATTCAATAACTAAGATTCACATATGTACCTCAACGGGACGCATTATAATCAAATCATCTTCTTGTTAAATTAGATAACGACTTCACGCTTCATCAAACCTCTCCCAATATTCGTACAAGGAATTCACTTATGCCCTCGGTTGCATGACCTCAAGAAGTACCAACTTGGATATGTATAGTTTAACAAAATGAATTATCTTCGGAAATACAATTAAAAGCATTTTCATTCGCCAAACCTAATTTTATCTTGAAATAGTTTTATTTTTGTTTTAGAAACAAATAAAAGAACAATTAAAGGACCCATTATTTAAAAACACAAATTTTAAAAAAATTGAACCTAAAATATGTTCAAATTTACCAAATTTTGTTTGATATAGAAATAAACATATGGTACAATTACCATATTTGAATGATTTTAATGAGAAAATACTTCAACAAAAGCAAGACCCATACACATTAACCAAGAATTATTGTTAAATGATTTATCTCCAACAGTACAATTAAAAGCATTTTCATTTATCTCTTCTACACATTCTGTAATTGGGTTCAATAGTGATAAAGAAAATCCAAAATATTGAGAAAACAAGCCAGAGATGAAATCCAAAAGGAGGTTGAGTTCTTCAAATTATGATGCCTATATACAAATTTTAATGGAAGTGAGAATAATAATCTAGATAGGAAATATTTAACCATATTTGACCAAACAATCAAATATGGTTAATACTTCTAACCATATGCTAAAGACTCTCATTATGATCAAACAATCAAGCTCAAACTACAAAAAAAAATTAAAGATTATTTAAGGTGGTGGTTCAATAATTTAAGAAAATTTTCAAATTGATTAGGTACATGCTAGGGTATGAATTAAAATTCAAAATGAGAATCTTCATATCTGATTAATGTAAACACTTTGCGTCTCATTGATATCCTGGTGAGGCCGGTTACATTACGGCTTAGTCAGACTTGAAGGAGCGCTCATTGTTTCCCCGTCTAAGCCCTTCATCTACCGCTCCCAACGAATAGGTACTATTATACTCATGCCTAAATAAAATAACCACGGTTAATCTCTTCCGAAAAAGTAAAGAAATGGTAGGAGTCAATATTTGGCCCATCTCATCTCACAAAAGATTTATAGACTTATGTGGACCCCACATAAATCAAATGGTGGAGTACACAAATTTAATATTTGATACATTGAATTTGTAGGAAAATATGAGCTAAATAAGAAANTTATTTAAGGTGGTGGTTCAATAATTTAAGAAAATTTTCAAATTGATTAGGTACATGCTAGGGTATGAATTAAAATTCGAAATGAGAATCTTCATATCTGATTAATGTAAACACTTTGCGTCTCATTGATATCCTTGTGAGGCCGGTTACATTACGGCTTAGTCAGACTTGAAAGAGCGCTCATTGTTTCCCCGTCTAAGCCCTTCATCTACCGCTCCCAACGAATAGGTACTATTATACTCATGCCTAAATAAAATAACCACGGTTAATCTTTTCCGAAAAAGTAAAGAAATGGTAGGAGTCAATATTTGGCCCATCTCATCTTACAAAAGATTTATAGACTTATGTGGACCCCACATAAATCAAATGGTGGATCACACAAATTTAATATTTGATACATTGAATTTGTAGGAGAATATGAGCTAAATAAGAAACTTATTAACTCCTATCATTTCTTGAAAAATTAATATAATTTTTATTTCACAAATAATTTTTTTAACAAGTAATTATTTAAGGGTTGGTTGAAACTGTTATATTAATATTGTGAAATAAAAATGTGACTAACATTATTATTATTATTTAAAAAATATTATCCAAGTGACAAAATATAATAAGAAAGGATAAAAGTGTAATATCAAAGATTATTGTGCCCAAAATTATGAAGCAAAACCAGGCAGGGACCGCAGGAGTCTCTGTCAAAATACAGCCAAATTGTTCACAAAATCTGCTCGAAAATCCTAATCCAACTTTATTGATACGGAGTGTCAGACGGGTCAATAACGATGGCTTATTCAATTCTTGCTCTCCTTCCTACAAATACACCCACTCTTCTCCCCAAATATTACACATTGCCCTTTCCCCCTATATATATAAAATATTCTTTCTGGTAAAAAAAGAAAAAAGATGATATATATTGTTATTTTTGTCTTCAAAATAAAATATATCGATAACAATTCATCACACAAAATACTATTATAATTATACAAATACTTTCACCTCACATCAGAATTTTTTTTAAATAAAAAAATAAAATCACCTTATACACAATTTTCACCTTTGTGTAATAGGGAGTACTTTTTTTTATTTAAAAAATATTTTGATACAATATAAAATTTAATTCTGTGCTTGAGAATTGTTTTGTAAATTAAATTATTTACTTGAGAGAAAAAAAAAACACAAATAAATAGGGAGCCCCTACTATGCTGTCATCCTCTATTGGGGTGACACATCACCAAGGTCATTTTGGCAAAAAGAAATTAAAACAGTAAACCAAAAAACAAATTGGCACTAGGAAACCCACAACCACACCACCGGCGTCTAGGGTTGTCAACCCGGTCCCTTTTTATTTTTTTAGCCAAAATTGGAAACTGAAATCGAGGTATCCCAGTTCTTGATTTTGGGCAATTAGAACCGAGAATCGGGGTCCTGGTTACCGGCCGATTTCAATTTGTACACGGTTTGGTAACCGATTTTTTATAAAAATTATTATTTTTAACCGATTTAATATATATATTAAACCGGTTACATCCCCTGGTTTTGGCAATTCCACAAAAATGTCACCGAGAGTCTTTAATTAGTTCTCTCCTCTCCAGTGACAGGGGTGCGGTCCGTGCGGAGATGACTCAGATGAGGAAGGTGTTGTTAGTCCAATTTTTCATCAGCTGAAGGAAGATAATTTCAAAGAGGTCTTTCCTCACCTCATAGTGGGGTTGTAAATGCTGCCCTGGTGAGTGAAATTGAGGCACCAAGGTCCTTAATTTTCTCAAAAGAAGAGGAGATAAGACAGGGGTTGTTTGAAAACCCATTTGTGGTTGCACTGTTTACTGGGATGTACTGTAGCGCGTTCGTCAATTACAATTTTACCCTTATTAAATGAGTGTGCGGTTTTTCCTTCGCCCCAAGGTTATGGACGAAGACCCATGGCGAGTCTGGCAGCGACCCGCTGTACGCCGTTGGCCATCAGACCCATTGTGTTGATTCCGCTGGTTCTCGGCCATCGGTGAGGGAAAATTTCATTCCCTCTCACGTTTAGCTCTCGCTCTTCCTCCAACCTTTTCATAGAGATGGACAGAGATAGAATCTCAAATATCCACAAACACACAAATCTCACACAGATAGAGACAGAGAGAGAGAGAGAGATTTTATAGGATTGAAATCAACAATTGGTGGGTCGTGGCAATTGAGAACGTTGGTGTTTTGGGAGGTTTGATTTGTGTGCAGGTTATAGAGACCCATCTCTGGCCATGACCAGCCAGACCCAGGTGTGGGTCTGGTGACCCACGTTGGATCTGGTAGAGACCCAGCTCATTTTTTTCCTTCTTTGCTTTCCCTTCTCTCACTTTCGCTCACCACCATGGCACCATAGAACTAGCATAAGGATTTTAGGGTGATTTTTTCAAATGGGTGTCGATTTAGTTTGAAGGGTAAGGATTTTGGGACGACCTGAAGCTCGCGGACGCTCCCATCAAACACGTCCATGGTAGAGGAGGGAAGACAAGGCGGGGATTGTGGAATTGTGAGGGGTGAGGTGGAGAGAGAGGGAGGTCGTGGAGGTGCGGTAGAGAGAGAAAGGATGGGTTTAGAGAGAGAAAGGATGGATTTAGAGAGAGAAAGGATGAGATTTAAGAGAGAAAGATTGGCTGGGAGTTGGAGAAGATTGAGGGAGGAGAGAACGGCCGGCGACTCCGGCGGTGATTGTGCTTCGCCGGCGGAGAGGGTGCTTCGCTGGTGCTGTGCCTAAAACCCGTTTCGATGAGGAAATTTGGTGGAGAGGGGTATTTTGGAAATTTAGTATAATGGGGGTATATTGTTTGTGAAATTTTTAGGAAAAAGACAAAAAATTGTACAGTACAATCATGTACAGTACAACCCAAAAAGGGTTATCAAACACCACCATAATCTCAATTAATAACTACAATTATTTATTTCATACAGTTAAAATATATAACAAAAACTATATATATTCATAAATATATAACAAATTGCAAATAACACTATAAGTGTTAATGTTTTGCAATCACAAGTCATTGGTGTGAATATATTATATACTATTGGGAGATGCAGTGGCTGGCCACAAACAAGTAATTATTATGATTCAAATCGATAATTTAGCATTTTATTGTTAATATTGATCAATTATTTAATAATTAATTCTGGATTATGATTTCAATGTAGTGTAGGGTTCAAAATTGTGTTTGATACAAAATACTTTTTAAATATAATTTATAAAATATTATTCAATTCAAATGAATCGGAGAGAATTATAATTCTTAATACGGGCTATCATTGTCATGCACCTGCAATAATTACGAGCAATTTTCTTTTTCACTGCATACAAGTAATTATGATCTTTTAGTGATCAGAATATAACTCCTCCACCCATCTACTCAGCCAGCCCATTTTGAAAATGAATACAATGTTTTGCTTTGACTGAGTCAACCCAACCGCTCAAATCGACTTATTGACCAATGTTGATGCACAGTTTTTCGATTGGTGACGTGGCACGCTTGTTGGATCCCTGGTTCAAGTGCTCCAGGTACGAACTCACCTGTACAATGAGGAAGACAATAGGATCGAAGAGACCGGGGGTGAGCCGACGGGGCTACTCCGATACCTAAGTCAGTATTTTTCTGAGAGTAATGAGAAAACGGCAAAAGCGTAAAGAGTGCTAGAGTTGCGTTACCAGAATGTGTGGAGATGACTTGCATTATATAGGCATAGAGTGATAGTTCCCTTATCAACGACTGACTCTTTCCTGATTTT
>CM017324.1:21103407-21280379 GCA_006937295.1 Carpinus fangiana
TCTTGTTATAGAATATTTTTATGCATTTTATTTGCTTTATGTTGTGTCTTGTAGCCATTGGGTGCTGTTTTCCAAATAAATATCACTATAATTGATTAAAAAATTGCGAATTTTCTGCAAATGCTTCAGAGGTAGTAAATGCACTCCGTCAGTTATATCAAAGTACAAGGGCACTGCTCGCAATTTGATCAGCAAACCAGGGGCAATAACACAACACCTACAATATCATCGTACAACCACACAAGTGGCACCCCTCGCAAATAAGACAAAGTAGAAGGGCAATGTTATACCCCATAAATACTTTAATACCCGTTTTGTCCTAAATGGTACAGAGACGGTTCCGCTTCTCTGCTTCTATAAATTCCATGTCCCACCTGCCTTCCAAACCCCACGCCACTCTTCATTTTATCCATTTCCTCTCTCTCTTAGGGTTAGGGTTTCACTCTCTCTAGAGCTTGTTTTTGTCTGGTTTTTCTGTAGCTTCAATGGCGCAGGAGGTGCAGAACGGAGGAGCGGAGAAGGCAGCGGCGTGCGAGGGCGTAGTGTTGTTCACGGCGGTGAAACCGCGGGTGTTGGTTGAGGCTCCGAAGGCGAACGACGCTGTCCAGTTCTACAAGGCCGCGTTCGGCGCTGAGGAACTCGGCCGTACCATGCATCCCAAGCGTAAGGCTGAGCAGGAGCTCCCTCACGTCCTCTCCGCTCAGCTCAAGCTCGGTGGCTCCACCATTCTCGTCTCCGACGTTTGCGTTGATGACTCTGCTACTCAGTGAGTTTCTCTCTCTCTTTCTCTCCTTACGTACTTGTTTGTGTAGGTTTTCTTCTAGATCTGTAAGATATGTGGCCTGTTCTTTGCATTTCGATCAACTTTCGTGCCGTTTTTTAAATATATGCTTGGGATTGTGGTTGTCATTGTTTCTTTCGTATGGTTTATGCTTTGATCGATTTTTATGGTACGTTTAGATCTTCATTTCTTACTGTTATTTATTTTTATCTTCCTTTCTAGCTTAAATCCTGTGATGTTCTCCAAGTTCTCCATGTTTCGTTTTATATCTTTTCGTTTTGTGTTTTCTTTCGCGTCGTAGGTCAAATCTTTACTCGAGTTTTTCCTTTCTCGCTTACTCTCCTGGTTTTCTCTTGGCATCCACTTTTTTTTTTCCCTCTCTTTTGTTGTTTTCGCCTTTTTCATTACTCGTGTCAGCTCTGCTCATGGTTTTTTCTTGATCCTTTCTTAACCGTTAATTAGTGGCTTTATTTTTCTATGAGTTGTGTTGAGCAGTGTTTTTAAGCGATAACTGTTGTGTGTTTGACCAGGGCCAAGACTGAGGGGACTGGAATCACACTCTGCCTGGAGACCGAGAACGTCGAGGCTGCCATCGCGAAGGCCGTGAAAGCCGGAGCTGTTGCTGTGGGGGAGATTGAGGAAGGTGAGGGCGCGAGCTGGGGCGGACGCGTCGGGAAGGTGAAGGACCCGTACGGCCTCGTCTGGCTCATCAGCACCCCGGCTAAGACCTGCATTGACGTGGACGCCTGATTCCCGTCGGATCTGATCAACAACTTGCCTTCTCTTTTGTTGTCTTCGGGTGGGACCCTGTCTATCAGAAAAAGTTTCTAGCATTAGCTTTAGGATTAGGTGATCATAGGCGTTTAGGGATACGGCCATCATGATGAATCTGTCATTTTGCAAAAAGAAAAACAAATGTCTCTGGACACCTGGCGGTTTACTACTGACTTGGTTTAATATTTGACAGCATCTTTTCGTTTTTCCCTTTTCTTTTGTGCATTTTCTCTTTTATTGGAAGAGTAACTGTGACTTCTTCTGTCATTACTTCATATAAATGCGTAAATAAACTTGCATCCGGGAGAGGCAGCCAATCAGAGGTCGAAACGCGGCCACTGCCCTCTGGTACGGATAAGTTTCTGAGGGTTTCCATGTGGTCCTAAAAAAAAGGTTTGGGGAAATGGAAAGGGTGTGTGTGGGTGTGGGTATGGGTATGGCGAGGATTGAGTGGGGAATCTCGTGACTCGTGCGAAGGGGTTTTGAGGGATTAAAGTCGTATGGTGATTGCATTTAATATTTGGTCGATGTTCCATGCCTGTGTCTAGTGATAATATTTGATATTGAATTTACTCCCAAGTAGGTAGATATTTGGTAACCAAACAATGGGACGGGACACATGGCTTCTGTACAAGTCAGCACCAGGAGAGAGATTTTTTGGGAAGATTTTTTGGAACTCTATGGGACCCATGGACTTTGTTTGTCAATCAGACTTGTGTGTCATTTGATGAGGTGTTTTCACGAGACATATCTTAATCTTAATGCTGATTTTTGTGTTTTAAGTTTGTTGTTAATCAATTTATTTTAAGAATGTGAAAACAAACGACGGAAAATGATTTTATTTTTTTTTGACAAAACAGAGACAGAGACAGCCTTTGTATACTTTAATTTGGATTTTGCATGTTTATCAAATCTTAATGTTAAAAAATTTTAAGAAAGAGAACAATATCTAGACAGCCTACGTCTCATTTCTTGGCGGCCCGACCAAGTTGATCCACCTTTCATGTAGGGTGTCCACGAACCTCCGCTAACTATTCGGATGGATGGGTTGTGGGTCCTCTAGGAGACTAGGAGACTACGACCCGTAAAGCTCCATGACCCTTTGGGGTTGTTTGTCAGTAGACATTATTTGTTTAGTAACCTCAAATTGTAATAAGATTTGATTGATGTGAGGAGTTAGAAGGCCAATTGAGAGGTGAGTTGTGAAACATTGTAATAGGAGCCGAAATGGTGAAGCTGATGGAGAAGGATCCTCTCCATTTGGAAATGGAGAGCAAATGGAGAGGAGTCGGTCCTTAAATTTTTAAGGATTTTATTGTCTTTTCACATTTACATTTAAATGTAAAAAGACCATAAAGTCCTTGAAAATTCAAGGACCTGCTTTAAAATGAGAGGATCCTGGTCCGAACCTGATTAGGTTTGGATTTGGTGGCATCTCATTAGGTTTAAGGTTCAAAATCTTCTCAACCCGTTAAAGCTTGGTAGCTAGCATTGTTTGGTCCTTATGGATGGATTTTTCTAGCTTTACCTTTATTTCATTAAAACTAAATTCGCACAATTCTCGACTGCAGACCAAGATCGAGGATAAAAGCGAACATGTTCTCAACCGACAAAGTGTTGCCTTGCCACTTTTTAAGGTAGTTTTTAGCAATGTTAAAAATGAAAATATTAATAAATAATTTAAAATGATAAATGATAGAGACACAATTTTGGTTAAACTTTTTTCTTACATGGTAATTTTTTTTTTCAAGTAATAAAATTCTATGTGGTCTTTTTAATTAGTTATTTTTAATTTTTTTTAAAATATCAAATAAAAAAAGGACCGATGTTATTACTTAAGATTTTTTTATTTTTATTTTTTAAATGACCACATAAAACATAAGTTATGCCAAAATTGTGTAAAAAATTGTCTCACTATCATTTTTCAAAAAGAGTACCAAATGATTCCCTTTTGGTCTCCATAGTGGTAAGATTCAAATGTTTTAATTCCCACATCGCCCGCATGTTTTTAATTAATTATTTACCGTTAGATTAGGATGAATAGAATTGGAACAGCTACCAAGGAAAACCTTTGATTATAAATATTGGATTTCTATTTACAACATGCTAAACTTTCTTGGGGCAAGAAGAGCTACTTTAAGCGCTTTCCTCAATATATATATATATATATATATATATAAAGAAATTTCAATTTGACTCATGAACTTTTATGTGGTTTTATAAATTTTTCAAACTTTTAAATCTCTCACTTTAAACTCCTGAACTTTTAATTTCTAACTCTAGATCCCTCTGTTAGTTTACAATGTTAAATTCAAACGGAATAAATTTTTATGCCCATTTGAGTTTAACATTGAAAGCTAATAGATGGGTCTAAATTGAGAGCTTTAAAAATTTGGAGGGGGTTTGTAAAATCGCGTGGAAGTTCATAAGGCCAAAGTGAAGTTTTCCCTATATATATGGCGAAGGCTTTCGCTCCTTACTGTTAAGTAAGGTGGAAGCTAGCTACTTGCTTATAAAGACAGTTTTTCTCCAAATTAGGTCGGAAAAATTTCTTTGAACTTAGTTTATAAAAATAACATGTGTCACTTGAACATATGAAAAACATATAGTTTTTTAATAGTTTGAATAAATTTTATTAGAAACTCATGTGCATATTACATGTTATTAACAAAATGGATACATGTCATTTTTATAAACTAAATTAAAAGAAATTCTCCCAATCTAATTTAGAGAAAAACTGTCCTATATATAATGTATAATAACTAGGTAGAAATAAATTGTCTACGGCCCAATTGACAAAAAAGGCCCACTCAAACAAAGAGCTGAAAAAGTTTAGGGCCTCCTGCTCCAAACACAACTTTTACACAAAACGGTTAAAATGTCGTTTGGGTCATCTTCAAGGTTGCTTCTTTGTTTCTTCTTTTTTCCTCCTCTTAAAAATGTTGAGGGAGAAAATTGGACTTTGAAAATTATAGAAAATCCCAAGTTGGTTCCTAACATTTAAAAAATGTATAATCAAGTTATTTAAATCGTTTCAATTAATTCATTCCGTTTACTTACTAATCATGCTAAATAGCAAATCTTGATATAAGCATTCACACTCGATTAGTCAAAGGTTATTTTGACTAGTCAGATGTAAATTTGGGTGAAAAACCACCGTCAATAATATTTAAGCCGCCATTTATATAATTATAGGCTATATTTAATCATATGCCCTATGTTTTACATTATTATTATTATTTTCCAATGTATAATTTAATAAATAGTATTTTTTTTGAAAAGTAATGATCTGTTTTTAGCTACAGACAAGTCACAAAGTGGATGAGGTAACACGTCGTGGAAATTCACTAAAGACATCACAATCAGCGAAGAAAGTCCCTAAAAAAATCACAATAAAGGGAGGAAAGGCATATTATTCACTAAAAATGTCACAAAAGACAACTAACATACTATTCAATTGTTTGATAAAACACTAAAATACCAAAATACAATGGACAACGACCAAAAAAATATCCTCACTCTAATGACTTACAAATCCTAATAAACTTTTCTAACCAAGATGTTTATGAAGATACACGATCTGATACCAAACGTTTTGAACCAAAATGGCCTCATGATTTCCTTAGCTAGAAAATTTAAACAATGCGTAACGACGAAAGAACTTCACAACAAACAATATGTGAAAAATAAACTTATCCATATGAATTACATCTCATTTGCACATATTGTTATGCATTCAGAATTGGCAGGTTCTCAAACAGCATTTCAACCAAATATGCTGGCGGATACTAATTGCTTCGTGTAATAATACTTGTTTTTAGTAGGGTCGACAAAACGGATTTACGTGTCGAGTTCGTGTTAATTCGGTTAGCCAACCCGAACACGACATGTTTATTAAACGGGTCATATGACACGAACCCATTTAACCTAAACCCTAATCCTAAAATTACTTGTTGTGTTCGTATCGGGTTCGCGAGTTGTGAGTTAAATTGTCAACCTTAAATTAAGTTAAACTTAAAATTTACTTAAAAAAATAAAGATAAAAATTTAAAAAATAAATAAATTGTATAAACGTATCAACTCGCGAACCCATTTATGTCAAACCCAAACACGATTAAACGAGTTATAAAATTGACCCGTTTATGACCTGAACCTGTTTAACTTAAACCCTAACTCTAAAATTACGTGTCGAATTTATGAGTTAAAAATGAAAATATTAACAAATAATTTAAAATATAAAATACTTAAAAGATATTTTCACTTTTATATCATATTACAACTAAACAAATTATACCAAATGAACCGAATTCAATTCCCTTTGGGTCTCCCTAGTTGTAAGATTCAAATGTTTCCCACATCACCCACATGTTTTTAATTAATTAATTACCGTTATATTAGGATAGGATTGGAACAGGTACCAAGGAAAACCTTTGGTGATAAATATTTTGGATTTCTAGTTACAACTTGCTAAACTTTCTTGGGGCAAGAAGATCTACTTTAAGCGCATTCCTCAACTTACAACTTGTTTTATATTATATATAACCATTATAGCTCCGGCCCAATTAACAAAAAAGCCCACTCAAACAAAGAGCTGAAAAAATTTAGCTCCTGCCCAAACACAACTTTTACACAAAACAAAGAGCTGAATCTAGGCGTTTTGAAAAAAAGGAAAATGCTAGGTGTTCTTCTGGTATCCTCCCAATTGTGATGTAATTTTTAAAATCATTGTTGAATTTGAGATTATCATTATTGACTTTTAATCTATTGGTAATTTTAAAAGCCACATCACAGTTGGGAAGACACCAAGAGAACACTAAAAGAACACCTAGCGTTTTCCTTGAAAAAATGAGTGGCTAAAATAGAAAAAATGTAGGGTAAAATCCATTTAACCCCCTCAAACTACCACCCCAATGACAATTTACCTCATAAACTATCAATTGCGACAATTGACCTCCAAAACTACCATAACAATGACAATTTACCCCAAATTTTAACAAAATGACAAAATTACCCTTACTAAAATAAACAAAAATACTAAAATTTATTTATTTATTTTCAAATTTTAAGGATATTTTTGTTTTATTAAAAATTCTACAGGGATAATTTCATCATTTTTCTTGCATTGAGGGTATATTGTCATTGTTTTGATAGTTTGAGGGGTAAATTGTTTCAATTATAGTTTGGGGTTGTAATCTGAGAGGGTTAAGTAGACTTTACCCAAAAATGAAAAATGTATTATTTAGCTAAATATTCGTTGAGCTGAATGTGAATGCAACGCATTAGGTTAACCCATTTTAACGCCGATACTTCAAATTGGGCTCACCAAGATCAAAACAGAATATTTTCAACAAAGATGTTTTTATATATTACACAAAACATTTTAAGATTTTACGAAACAATTTAAACATGGCATATTCCAAATTACTTATTCAAAGTACATTCAAATTCAACTCAAGCAAGTAAATATCAAACAGACTTGGCGAATGATTTGAAGCCCTAGAATTACAATTGTCACCAATGACCACCCCATCAATGCAGCGCAAATACCTTCAAAAACCTGAAAGAAGGAAAAATGCAACAAGATTAAACCCTAATTTGGACTAAACCTAAATTTTATATATATATATATATACATGTATATTATGCATGTTTAATCTATTTTCCATATATATAAAATAACATTAACATAAATTTTTTTTGTGCTCCAAATGGTAAAACTTTTTTTTTTTTTTCTTTATTAATGGGATGTCATCCATTTCACATGAATAGATATAGATAACCTATAGATTCTAATTCATGGAAGAAATTTATTAGAGTCTATATATAGATATGAAAATCTTATGAATTTTGCTTAAATTGGTAAAGTAAAATTTATCCCCACTTTTAAGAGTAAATTAAATTTATCCCCTATACTCTGATATCATGTTAAATAATCAATTATCTCAAAATCTTAAACGGGTAAAAAGTAGTAAATTTAATCATTTATAATTAATTAACACATGTCACATGTTCTCTTTCAGAGTAATACTACTCATCATATTGATTATAACGTGTTTTAAACCTGTAAAATTACTTAAAACACGCCACCAAAACCGATATAAAATAGATGTGACAAACGAGCGTGTAAGAGAGAAATAATGCTATAAATCCCTCTTTTGTGTCCCTTTAAGAATGATGTGACTTTTAAAATCACTATTGAGCTTGTGATTGATTATTATTGGATTTTAATCAAATGGTAATTTTAAGAGCTACATCATTATTGAAAGGACACATGAGAAACTTGTAGAATTAATCATAAGAGAAACCTTAGCAATCGGAAGGAGGGGTGAGGTTGCACTTGGCTGGCAGTTCCATGGCAAGCTTAGGATCAATCCCAAGAGCAGGCAAAACCAGAGAGTTCTTATACGAACAGAGGCATGTCAGATCAGCACCAGCAAGAGCCTTGCAACACTCCGGGGTCGGCTCGGCGGGTGTTGGCTGAGTCACCGACGGCTTGCAAGCAGTGAGGCCATCGTCATCCATGTTGCACAAGGTGTCAGCCCTCGATGACCCTTCGAACAAAGCAACCATCAAAATCACCATCACCACCATCTTCCTGATTCCCACCATCTCCATGCTTTCTGCAGAAAGCTCAGTCGAGTTCACTCACATGGTGATCATCATGCACATGTTATGGTTATATAGAGAACTCTTTAATGTAACCCGTGAAGAAGAATTGGCAGGATTCGGGTCGTCACGGGGCTTTAGATTATAGCACTCAATGCATTATGCATGCATTGCTGGCCAGTATTGGCTTGGTTTTGTAGGTTTACGTGTGTCCGGGAGTGAACTCTTTAATGGATTCTACTTTAAAGCCAAAGGAATATAACTTGATTTGTCTTTTTTCTGTTTCTTGATGTATATGAAGATGGGTGGACGAGCATTGGCTCAATTTCACAAGAATTCGGACAGAGAATTATTAGAAACCACATTAATCTTATCCTATGATCGATGTTGACATAGCAGTGAAAATGACCATTGGATTTTTGGATGGGTCGCCACTAAATGTTGGATCTAATGATGATTTTTACTGTTATGTTAGGAAGTGTGCACTTGAAAGTAACTACTCAGGAAGATGTGAGGCATTTCGAATAGTTTATTGACTCCATCACTCCAATACCTCATTTTCATAATTGCTCAAATCTAGCTATTTTTATTTAAATTCTAGAGAAAAATACAAATTTAGTCATTGTGATTTACTTGATTTGCAATTAACTCCTTATGGTATCAAAATGAACTCAAAAGTCCTTGAAGTATGCCAAAAAAACAATTTAGTTCCCACAATCAAATTCCGTACTTAAGAGATTCTGATATCGTGAAACATTAAAGCTAATAAAACTGTGATACTTGTCATATTTAAGTCAATGTCACACAAACGAAATTTGTTAAATTAGTGGACGAAATTTGACTGTAGAGACTAAATTATTTTTTTGGCATTTCTCAATAATCTTTGAGTTCATTTTGATACCACAGGAATTTAATTGTAAATCAGGTAAACCACATGTCCACAATGACTAATTTTGCATTTTTCCCTTAATTTTTGTCTTTCTTAGGCACTTTATTTGTCATTGCATTATTTTTATACATAGAGAAAGTATAGACAAAGATCCAATCAACATTGAAAATATATAATTGATGTCCCATATTCAAATTCAATTATTAATGATTCATTAACACATGGGTGCTCATCTTTAATGACATTAATGGGAGTCTTTATCTTACAAAGAATATATATACTGAACTATAACTTATGTCAAAGAATGTCACCAGGAAGACATTTGGAGCATTGGGTTGCTCAAGAAACAGCAGTGCTGCTGTATCATCAAATTTGGCTCCTTTGACTGATAACCTTAGAAATGAGTTGCCCAAGTTCTTCACCACAATCTTCTTGTACGTGATGCCCTGCCTGCAAAGCACAACAATTTAACACTTGACTTTTCCCAACAACTGAAAATATATACAAACAAAAAAGGGAAAAACAAAACAATCAAAGGGAAGAATGCGTCTAGATTCTTCTGCACAGAACATGCAGAAGAGAGAACAGTTTGTACCAGTGGTAGTTCTATAAGCTTATGGTTTGAATTGTTGCAGAAATCTTCAACTCCATCATAGCTCAACCAGCGGTCCCTTTGGCCCCAGAAAACTGTAGTTTTCACTTTCCAATTTTCATCCGTGAGCATCTTCCGCATATCCTCCACATGGGTCTGCCAATAAAGCAACCAGGCAAAAGCAGAGATAGGAAAAGCATTAACTACTCATTATCTTTCCCAAAAGAAGAAGAAGAAACAAAGTATCATAAATCTCTCTCTCTCTCTTTCTCATTCACACACTCACAAGAAAGTTTGCCATTGGAACTTTTCCAATGCATAAAAAATGTTGTACGAAAAAATCAACACAACAGAAAATGCAGAACAATCATGTGTTCCTACTTCCTACATCCAAGGGTAATATTTTTGACATGGTAATCCAAATCACACACCTTATGTATATTAGCCAATGGTCCTCATGTAAGAGGAAAGCTTGTATCAGCTTTGGAATTAGGACTTCTTAGAATATTCTCTATATTAGGCCTTTATGCAGTTTCTCTTCCTTATTTAGTCTATGTTTTCTTGTTCACCACTCCCTAATCCCTCTATAAATATTACTCATCGTAATACAATTTTACAAGCTTCATTAGTAAAGATATAGCGGTAACGGTCTTCATCAACCTTTTTATCTTTCTGCTTCCACTCTCTTTCTGTCACTTAATATATTCTATTATATATTTCTATAGGACTAAATGGTCATATTAACATTTTCCACTGATATATATTATAGAGTGGATGTTACAATACCCATTGAACTTGCACCTCAGCCGCCAATCTTTGATTCTTTATACTTTTGATTCACATAAAGATGCTAACCCGTGAAGAGGTACTGTTTATTCAGCACTCCATTGCAAGTTTCAAGGTAATGATAAAGGAAGCTGCAGACATCTTTTCCTAGGTATGAAAAGGAAAAACAAAAAGAGAGAGCCTAAAAACAATTCAAGAACCTTCAACAAAACCCCCAAACCCAATAAGAGGAGCAAAATCCACTGGCTATTATCTTGCTCAGTTTCTCCATTCGCATATATAGTAAACTAGCTGGCAAAATCAATTGATGCTAATAAAAGAAATTTCTATGTGATCCCGGACTTTGGTTGTTCCAGTGACAAGCTTGTGTTATTCTACTTTGGAAGTAAAAAATTCAATAATTACTCAAATCTTTTACCTTTTTCTTTTTTGTTTCATTCTTCTGTTTCTTATTTTAATTTGTCAAATAAGAAAAAATTCAAATCGCAACATGTTCCTCAGGCAGCAAGAAAGCTTATTCCATGAGTAAAAACCAGTTGAAAGTTCTAGATAGCATGGGGAGATAGGACTATTTTTACCTTCTTTTCTTGACAATCTTAATCTGTTATAGTAAATATAAAAAACTATGGTCCACAATGAAGAGAATTCAAGTAAAAGGAGAGGAAATTCCGAAGAAGTTCACCTTTAGCTCTTTTCTCATTGCCCTGCTAATTGCATTTAATGCAAAACCCGACGAACCAGATGTGAGATAGGGTCTTCTATAAACCATTGCATCATCCTCCTTCATTTTATAAGGACCACAACTCGTCAAGGCTTTATCACTAGCCCTTAGAGGATCCTAGTTGAACATACAAGCAAGAAACGTATAATGAAACTGTGCACCCACAAATAACCTCTCCACCATTTAAAAAATAAATAAATAAAAGAAAAAAGTAAAATAAAAGAAATCTTAGAACCATCCTACCTGAGAAAAGATTTCACCTAACAAAAAGTTACTGAATATGGACAAGGTTGAAGGAAGGTTGGCATGTTTGGCTGTTAGCTTTAAAATCCAGAGGAAAAAACATGTTCGTTAGTTGTTATCATCCCATAAATAACCAATAGAGCAATGTTGATTACAAATATGCATAATACCATCATTAACACATTGTCACAGACAACATTAACTAGATAAGTTTGAGTAGTTCATATTACAGAATCTCCCATGTTACAAAAATAAGACCCACTTTGCTTGAGATAATTTTAAATTAAAACTCACCCCCTAGAATCTGCAGTTTTTCACTCGCTTATTTCTATGATTGACTTCCCATATGGAAAAAGGCCCGCATAACATATAGGGACCTACTTCAATCCTAAAGGTGATCATTTTCATCAACTGCAGCTTTGAGAGAATCACTTGGAGCATGTCTTTTACATGAAAAGTCCAAAGTGGGAAAGGAAGGGTAAATCTATACAGAAAACTAATTCATTTTAGAAACAATGGAGGAGATCAATGATTTTAAGAAATCAGAGAGAAGGCAGAGATATATTGCAAAACCATTGAGGAGATTTCTGTATAGAAATATAGATCACCATGGTTTATGATCAGAATGATAGCAAATCAGTGGAAAGAAAGTCCAAGCTAAATGGTAAGGTTCAAGAAATGCTTACAGGAGGATTGAGTAGTATCAAGTGATTAAGCTTCTCCTGATGACTGATAGCATATTTAGCAACAATTGGGGAAAAGTAGCCCTGGGAAGTTCACCAAAGATTAAAGGAACCCTTCAGTCACATGTTACAAAAAAAGAAAAAAGAAAAAATTGGTACATCCAAAGCTTTAACAATCAGGAAAGGCAGAGATACCTGGACAACAAGTGAGACCTTATTGGGGGCAAGTTCATTTATAAGAGACTCCAAGGAAGACACATATTCTGCAGTCATAACGAAATTTACTATGAAGATGGTAAACAAGAAGCATATATTATCCACCATTGTTTAGGCTAATAAAGCAATTACCATCCAATGTGTAGTCAAATCCATATCCTGGTTGAGGCTTATCTGAGAATCCAAAACCTATAGGAGAGAGAGGAAAAAAGGGCAGGAAACATCTCTAATTAGCATATGATGAACTATTACTTCATGGTAAGATGCAATCTGACAATTGCAGCAACATTTATTTTCAAGAAGAAATTGAAATATTAATGAATGCTTTTTTCTTCTAAAAAGAGCATGATAACGAAATTGTGCCCAATTATGAATTACTTTTAAAACTAAAATTAACTTTCAGAACAGCATGTGCTGAATGTATTTGCATTGTATAAAACCAAATTGCCTTAAAATAATTCTTTTTTTTGGGACAAACTCAAGAGAATTTTGAACTAATAATATTATACAGATAGCAGTGATAATTAGAACATTCTTCCTTCACAAGCTAACCTTAAGGATCAACAGCTGATGAGCTCCAATTTTATCACTGTTTTTTTGAAGAATGTGTGCGTTTTGTTTTGTTTTGTTTTTTTGTCTCCAAAGTCTAAACATTATAAGAATCATATACTTTTTCAATGAGTTCACAGGGAATTTTATTCCATGCAATAATTTAAACTGTGAGAATCAATGTGAAGTTAGGAATTAGACAGTAACCTTTTCATTTCAAAATTATCAAGTGTTTTCTGTTGCTATACATATCTTTCTTTGAAACCAATTTGCTGGTTCTCATCAATGGCCTCATATTGCAGTTCATGCATCTAAAACAGCGACCAACCTATGACCAGAAGAAATCAAACACGTAATTTGGAACCCCACTATATCATGGAGCCCATGTTTGACATTTACATTTCAACTGCACTTTCTTAAGCAAAGCCAAGGTCTTCTTTATTCAAGCATACATGGAAAAACTGAATCTTTCATACTTAAGCAAAAGTGCAGATCGTTTTGTTAAGAAAAAAACATGTGAATGTAGTATAAAATTATATTGATGATATAACTGGAATGGTATAAAATTGTATGGATCATACAATTGGAATATTAAAGAAAAGTTTCTTAACTCTTAAAAATCTAACTTAAAATGTGCTTTTGATGTTTTGAAAGATGATGGAGCCTTATATGCAGAGAGAGGTTGTAGGAGAGTGACTGGTGGTGGAGCCAGGAGGAGCCTACAGAACAATATTCATCAAAGGTATGAAGATTTGTTTTGTAAAGGTATTTTCCATAATTTCCTCATAACCACCATCAATTAAAGGAAATCACAGAGAACAGAAAGCTAACATATAATGTGATTTAACAGTTTCTACTATAATTCACAATAAACTAAATTTATGGACTCACCTAGCCAGTCAAAAGTGATGGCATGATAGTTCTTGGAGAGTGTTGGAAGAACTTTACGATAAGAGTATGCCTGTCAATGGTAAAAGGTCTGGCCAGTAAAATTGGTATTTTCTATTACAATTAACATTTATGCATCAGATGCAACATGTAAATGGAAGGGAAATGCAATTGGATAAAGCCAAATGTATCCAACAACTATGAAGAAAGAAAGCTAGAGAAACCAAAGGGTGTGAATACATATCTATATCCATAGATCTGGCTGTGAAGAAATGGGTATCTTAGAAAAGACAGTGGCTCTAGGATCTGAGAGCTAAAACATTGTCTAAAGATCAAATTTTTATAAATGAAATTATTTTCCTGTCTTATATGAAATGAAAGTTCAGTCCAGTGGCTTCAGAGGTAATGAATCAAGACCTAATACAATCATTAATTACCTTATCATGCTAATCACAGTAGTTTTAAGTTCAAAATTGAACTTAAAAGGAAAAAAGAAAAGAAAAAAGAAAGAGAACAGTTGTAAAAGACTCTAGTGGTGTATTGAGAAGAAAACAAAATAGTCACAGTAAATGAATAAACTGCATATTTCAAACAAATTAAGGGAAAAAAGACTCACTTGTGAAGGGAAACCATGAATTAATATGACTGAAGGATTATCAGCACTTCCACTTTCAACGCAAAACCATCTATTGCACAAAATCATATAGAGAGAGCATGTTTCAATCGGAAACCCTGCAAATAATCCAATCTTAAAATTTTCATTTTGCAGAGACTAAAACCACTGAAGAATCACAGTTGAAACATACAGGCACATCAAATATGACTCTATATCAGGCAATATTTTCTTAAAGATACTTCAAAATTTACCTGAAAAAATCAACTGCAGCCTGAGAACTAGCTCCCATTTTAAGTCCAAAAATGGGATCCTTTGCCTTCTCACCAGAACCACCAACACGATGAGCTCTCACCTTGGAAAAATTATATGATCAACAATAAATTAAACATGGTGGAGATGGAGATGGAATTTCAAATGGGACATAGTGTAAATTTGGGGAAAACATAACATCCATTATACACAGACTATACAACCAAAACCAATAACTTAATAAAATGTCACCAAAAAGATACTAGAATATTGATAAGCATGCGTTTTATACACTGAATATGTAGGCAACGGTACAAAAATATTGGGACTTTGATTATACCTAAAAGAAATTTGAATATCCGAACCCAAAAGGGGGAAAAAAAGGAAAAGGAAAAAAAAAACAAAAACAAAAGAAAAAGAAAAAGAAAAGAAGAAGCATTAGGGAATTGGCCACAATTAAGGGACCAAGAGAATACTCACTATCTTCCCTTGCTTAAACCATTCATCTGATGGGCTCGGCAAGTCTGAATATTTTCCTGTCAAAAACACCCATCCACATTTTTCAATTCATACACAATAGACACAAACATTGAAATAAACACTAAACCACCGACAATAATAATGATTATGAGTGCATCCGGGATTACAATTTTGTAATAATAGTTTTTGTTTTTAAAAGATATCGTAAAACGTAAAATGTTTGAACTTATAATTTTTATAAACAGATTAGAGTTGCTTATTTGAAAAAACAGGAATATAAACTAAAATTACAATTTCCTATAACAAATATTAGATAAAAAAAAATATTTTTTAACATATTTTATCAAATGCTTTGCGATTTTAAAAACAAAATTTTTAAAATTACACTTATTAAAATTACAATCTCAAACAAACCCTAAATTATCGCTTATTGCAAAAATTTAAACTAATGCAAAATAATAAATTCAATCATTTTAACTGTTATCAAATGGGCCAATACGATGAGATTTTTAAATTAAAGGAATAAAGAAGCAGTGTATTTAAAACAAAAAACAGAGGAATAGCACCTCCACTGAAGGAAAAGCCATCGCCAACTGAAACAGGAGCATCTATCAGATAATCCTGCCACAATATTGTACAGAAATAATCGAATCAGTCGGTGTATGTATAGTCGATAATAAGTTTGAAAGATGTACAGACGTTGAAGATGGGTATGGTGAATTGCTAGGATGCTATAACAGGCCTTTGAGTTTCTCTGGAAACTTTGAAAGTTGATTAATTTGGACAAATAAAACTCACCCAGATGGAATTTTGTTAATAATAATACTTCGGTACTGTAACATGCAACAGTACGGATGATCACTTCAAAGAAAAAGGCCAAATCAATAAACAATGAGAAGCATACTTGGTCGTTATCGTTGCTGTTGGATTTGCAGGTGAGTTTAAGAAACTTTCTTCTTTGAGGTTGTGAAGCCGTTGAGCTGCTGAAGGCTACACCGAGAGGAGATAGGGATGCGAGCATAGCTTGAATTGCCATCCTTTTATAGTTTTATTGGCGCCAGATTGAGATGAATGTCAGACGCAGAACAGAGAGAAGAGTGAAGTGTTTGGTTTTAGTGCATGGAGATGGAGGGTTTGGTTTTTTAACGGATATGGATTCTCTGGTTCTCCTACGTTATGAAAAGTGAGCACCCGCAGGCTACACGTCGATCGTGTATTATGGATGTGGACTGCTACTATTCCTTTCAAAGTGATCATGCATTCTCAAGTCCTTGCTATTTGAAAATTACTAATTTCATTTGTTATTTCACATTTTTATTGTTATTATGTTAATAAGTGAATACTTGAGAGTAGGGGTGTTCAAGCGGAGCGGTTATAACCGCCTCACCAACCGCTAACCGCTTATAACCGTTTTTTTATAACCGTTAACCGCTAACCGTTTTGTAAAGCAGTTATTAAAAACTGCTAATCGCCCTAGGCGGTTAGAGGTTAGTAGTTTTAGGGATATGAAAAGGCGGTTATAACCGCTAACCGTTTTTATTTATATATAATTATATAAATATATATTATTTTTTTTAAAAAAAAAACAAAACAAAAAGGCATCGTTTCGGTGTTTAACACCAAAATGACACCACATCCCCTCTCTCACTCATTATATATTATTTATATTATATATGTCTATAAGATGAAACCCTATCTTGTTATCCCAGACATTCACATTTCACACAAGCCGCAGCCTCTCTCTCATAGAGTCTCACTCATTAGGTTTCATCTTAACTTTGAGTTCTCCCGAAGCCGCAGCCTCTGTCTCACAGAGTCTTACTCGTTAGGTTTCATCTTAACTTTGAGTTCTCCCGAAGCAGCAGCCCCTCTCTCACTCGTCTCCGTCTCTGTCTCACTTTCGTCTTTCAAACTCTCACTCGTTAGGTTTTGGTTGTAGTATGTTTTGATCTTAGTTTCAGACTTTCAGTGAGTGGTTTGTAGTGTGAAATAAACCCAAAAAATATGAAAAATGAAGGCCCAAAATATAAAAGAAGTCCAAAAGCCCATTTTTAAAAAAACATTTAAAAAAGTGGTTATAACCGCTTGTTAGCGGTTTGAATAATCGCTAACTGCCGGTTATAAAATAACCGCTAACCGCCGAGGCGGAGGCGGTTACGGTTATTGAAAATCCGATAACCGCCTAAAGCGGAGGCAGTTGCGGTTATTGCAAATAACCGCCGGTTATAACCGCTTGAACACCCCTACTTGAGAGTATTTGTAGTATTTTTTTTTAAATTAAAAATTGGGGTCTATTAGAGTCGTTTTTGGTATAGTCTCATCGATGATGGGTTTAATCACCTGCAAAATAATAAGAGTGTCAAAGTGTTACCGACCTTAACCGGAGATACTCCGATACTCAAATTAACATGTTTGTCTTGAGTGAAAATAGAGTAATCGGCTTGAATTTCTGGAGAGATGGATCAACCCCTTTACTTGATGCTGTTGAATGGTTTTCTCTAATCGCTTTGCCATTGATGCTCCATGTTAACGTGATAGTTATGCTAAGAGATAGTGGTTGGCAGGGGTGGAACTAACGTATAAGACTTTTAATTTGAGGGAGTGAAATTTTTTTTTTTAAAAAAGGTGGGGGGGCAAAAATCAAATTTTAAAGGTATATTTTATAAAATACACACACATATATATATATATATATATAATTTTTTTGGAGACCACCTTATGCCTCCAAGGCCTAAAGTGTTTTTGCCCCTAGTGGTTGATACTTGGTAGTTGAGAGATAATGGTGTTCCATATTCATATAGTGGTTGATATTTAGTCTCCTAAAATATCTGAAGAAGTTGAGTTGCTGTAGAATTATGCGAAGCTGTAGCTTATTTGAATGCAACTGCTTGAGTGGGACTCATAGTGAAATTTATCCTCCAACAATTTCAATAGAAATAGGCCTACAATAGGCAGCAACTTGATGGGAGAGCGAGCTCACATTTTTTTTGGGGGTGTATTGAAAATTCGAGCACCCAAGTCGTATTTTGTTCGAATTGTTTGTGCTTCTTAGAATAAGGTGAAGTTCGAGTACCCTCTCACATGATGTAATAGGTAGTCTTACTATTTCCCCTAAGAGATAGTTCAATCGGTTAGGACCACACCTAATTAAGTGGAGGTCACTAGTTCGAATCCCCATCTCCCCTCTTGTGTGGATATGTCAAAAAAAAAGAAAAAAAAAAAAAGGTAGTCTTACTATTGCATTTACACCCGATTTCAACTTTTGAGCAATTTTGGGCTTCACACCAACTGCTCATGGGATCCATAATAATTCTTAATGTATAAACTCAAGTGAAGGAGCCATAGAAATATAATTCATTCTACAAATAAGTAAAAACAAAATTTCATAATATTGATGGAAAATACTTGGGAATCTACACCTTTTATAAACTCACGTAACAATTCACATTTTATGAAAATAAGTGTCATATAAACTAACACTTGATAGATAAATGTTATATGAATTGTCATGTCAGTTTGTAAAGAATTTATAATAAAAGTTATAATATCTTTAAAAAAAAGCTTTTAAATTGAAATCAAACAATGGTATATGTAGTTAAATAAATGAAAAAAAAAATTAATTATTTATATATTACATATAATATAAACTTTAATAATGTTAGGAACTATTCCAATGCTGTGACCAAATAAACAAATAAAATAAATTTTTTGTTGTTGTATAAGACCTGGGCCTCCAAAATGAAAGTTATGGGCTTATGGGCTATGCTCTGCCTCTTTTATCATCAATAGTTTCTCATGGTGGGTGCTCTGCTCTGCCCTGCCCCTGCTTGCCGTGAAAAGAGAACGAGAAAGCAAATCCGGCAAAATATGGCGCTGCAGCTCTTAAAGCTTCCCATTAACATTTTCTCACTCTGTTTCAATGGCAACCCAAGCTTGTCCTTCCTATCTAACCCCAACTCTCAAAAGCTTTCTGGTACCCTCTATACTCTCTTTGTATGTGTATGCATGTGTGTCTGTTCTCTTGCTTTGCTGTTGAATTGATTTTTGTCGAGTATATTTGGTTTTTGACTAACCCATCTTTTTTTTTAATGTATAAATTTGGTTTATTTAAGGTTTTTCTTGCACAATTTCAGTGAGATGGGTGAGAGCCCAAATTCACAGTCCCTTTAGAAGCTATGCTGTTGCAAAGTCTGGAAAGATTCAACCACCAAAGAAGTAAGCATTTCTGGAAAGATTATTATTCAGTGTTTTAATTGGATTTTCAGAGCTAATTTCACATTTTAATGATATGGGTTGGGAATAAAATTATTAAATGAGGTCAATAATAATCAATGCTGTAAAATGTTGTGTCAATTTGGTGATAGATTATTTGAAATACCATCTATTATTGATGATGGGCTTGGACTGATTCTGAAAGGAAGGTAAACACTTGCTCTTGTTGCCATTTTGATACTGGCAATTGGTCTTGAATCCTTTTTATACTTTTTCATGTGCTCTTTTATCTTAGTATCTTCTACTCTTTTGGTGTTCAGGAGAAAGAGGCTGGATGAGGTATGTCTTGAAAGGTTTCAACAATACAGCCGAACATTTATTCAATCATGGATCTTACAAGGTAAGCCATATTCTTTAATAGCATAAAATGGCTGTGCAGTTTTCCATCTCGATTGGCAGAAAACTAATGAATTTCCTATCAAATTTGCTAGCACTCAACAGTTTAAGCATCAAAGGGTTGATTTTTATAAGTTTGCACTTGAGGTTTGCTTGGTGGTGGAGAAAGTTGAGATAGGGTCTTGTCTGTTAAGTATAATAATTACACGTAAAATTTTATTGACATTTTCATTCACAAATTTCGTGAATTTAGTATTTTTTCTGCACAAACGACCAAGACGACCAATTCATTTAGGCACTTTTTTGTGGGCATATGTCTTGTTTTCTTAGAATGTGCTGTCATTCAGGCAGAAATTTTTTGATTTGGCATGCAACGTAAACTCTTCCATTCTTAATCATTGTGGGAAGAAGCACATTTGACATGAGAAGTTAGCTATAGTCGTTTTCATTACTTTTTAGACCTCTCTCTCTTCTGATACATTTGTGCTGTAGGCAAAGTGTTTGTTGACGGAAAGGTGGTGAACAAAGCTGGAACACCTGTCTCTGAAAAAGCTGTAGTACAGATAAAGGCTGAAGTTCCAAAATATGTATGTAGGTGATTACTCCCCGGAAGCAACCCATCATGTACTCTTAACACATATCATTGCTGAAGTAGCTTTAGTGACAGAGTTATTAATTTGAAAATTCAATGTTTTTTGTCATCCAGAGCAGGATATAAGTTAGAGGCTGCTATTGAGCAGCTAGGAGTTGATGTTTCTGGTAAAGTAGCTCTTGATTCAGGGTTGTCCACAGGAGGCTTTACGGACTGCTTGCTTCAGTATGGTGCATCATTTGTTTACGGAGTTGATGTAGGTTATGGGCAGGTAATATAACGTTCTAATTTCATATCTTTTGCGTGGTGAATATGTACTAGACATCTCTGGACATAGAGTCTCATCCCTTTTTACTTTTGGATTGTTAGATAAAAGAAGAAAATGTAAGTGATTATCTTTAATTAAAGATGTGATAGGAAATATTTGCTGCCAATTTTATACCAATCATGATGATATGAATCTTTGTTGCTGCATATATGAAAAATGACTTTTCAGGCCTTTCTAACTTTCACGCTTTAATTGATGATTTTCTTTAGTTAATTTATTGTAATTCACAAGTTCAGTAAGTTAAATGCAGCATTGAAAATTTAATTTTAATTTTCAGGTGCTCAAGAATGAAAGAATAAACAAATGAAAGAACGGTGGAACTAGTATGCTTGATTTGTGTTAAATCACCAATTGTCTAAAAAGCTTAAGTTAATAGAAAATAATAAATTTAGTCATTTAATTAAAATTTTAACACTTACCTTCATGTGTGGGTTTAAACTCCCCCTTAATAAGTGGGAGTTTAACATGACCTTGTTCTAATATCATGCTAAATACAAATTCTCCCAAAAGTTTAAATGGATAGAAAATGATGAATTTAATTACTTAATTAATATTCTAACAATTTGCTTATAAAGATGGCTAGATTAGCATTTTAGTTTATCCACTATCAATCAAGTCCTGCAAATGAAAATCTAACGTGTAGTCTTTCATGCAAGATTTTCTTTCTTTCATTATTGCAGAACCCACAGAGAAATTATATCTAATATTTGTTAAAACAGCTTCTTTTTTGTCTTGATTTTTAACCCAGACGTTTTGTAAACTTCAGCAAAAAATGTATTAAATGTGATTCTCCAATGGCCAATTTTTTATTATTATTTTTTTTATAAAAAAAAGCACTTGTATCCTTTATGGTTCTTGATTCATAATCTCTGCTGACTTCTTTAGGTGGCTGAAAAAATTCGACGAGATGATCGTGTTTCTGTGATAGAAAGGACAAATTTGAGATACCTTTCTGAACTACCCCAAAAAGTTGATTTGGTCACTTTGGACCTTTCATTCATTTCAATACTCTTGGTAAGCTTTCAAACTGTGGTAAACATACATAGTGTTGCTACGTTAAAGATGTTTTTGACTGGTCGCTTTCATCCTCTCATTTATCTACTTGCATGGGCAGAATCTGAAGTAGTTGTGTGATTGAAGATTGAACTTCAGAGGCTTTTATTTTCTTTAGCCGACAGAAGTGTTCCACTTCTATGCGAATGTACTCAATTTGTCCCCTTGGAGTTGTAAATAATTAACATATTCTTAAAAATATAAATAGATATTATAATGGTTATATGTACCACGGAGAAATTCTTTCACATGATACACAAATATATATATCCTTTACTCTTGACCTAGGGGTTACTGTTCTTGTTACCTGTGTGTTCATTGACCATTTTGCATAACTTTTGGAACTTTTTTCTTGGTTTGTTTCCCCCTCAAATATGAAGATCTTTGTTTATTTATGTACTTTATAAACAGGTCATGCCTGCTGTAGTCAATGTGATGAAGGAGGAGGCAAGCTTAGTTACCTTGGTTAAGCCTCAATTTGAAGCTCTAAGATCACAGGTAAGAAACTTTTGTTATTATTTTTCTATCCTTTTACGTATATTTAATCTTTCTAGCACTACTACACATGTTTTTACCATTTTCCTGTCCTGTATTTGTGCTCCACTTAGTATAAGTGTAGAACGGTGTAGTATTATTTGATAAAAGAGATCTTGCTTTGTATACAAATTCCTTAACAAAGACGGAAGAGGTCTTTCTAGTGCTTCAGCGTGAGACTTGGTTGATTCTTGATATGCTCAAGTGAAGAATCATGCAGGTTCACACCCTTAGTTTTGGTTTCTGTAATTGGTTCACCACAAATGTTTACATTGTGTTACACAACATGGGGAAAGAACATGGACATGTTACTAAATAGAATGGTATTCAGCAACCACATCCAACTTTTTTTTTTAAAAAAAAAATAAAAAAAAATTCTTGCCTTTTCCTTTTTGTGCCAAGTTCATTAGAAGACATCAAGGGTATGTAACCCAGCTCAAGAGAATGTGGGGAAAGTGCACAAGGACAAAAAGTAATTTTTTTGTTTGCATGATTTGGACTAAGGGGTTAGTCCAATGCCTTCCCATCTATTACCACCTAAGCCACGGGCTCCAAACATTTATGAATTGAAAAATATAAAAAGAAAAAGAATCCAGGAAAGTGAAACAAGAAGTGCAAAGAGAATCCACCCTCCATACAAGTAAAGAACATAAAGACCGCTTTAAGGTCACAAACAGAACATTCAACTCATTCAAGAATTAGGCTGTTGCATTGTGTCAACCAACACCAAAACAAACCTAGAGTGCTGCTCTATGAACACTGAAGTCCTATCATGCAATAGGCTGTCCCATAATAGTACGTGTTTTATAACAAAGATACACTTGACTGAAGGGTATTTACCTAGGCTTTTATCTTTTTAGTCTATAGAAACAGATTTTCAATGTTAAAAATTAATTATCTGGCAGGTACTTTAGGGGTTCTAGTGCCTTCATGTAAGGTTCCATTTGTTTCGACGTAAAATGTTTTCCGTTAGAAAATATTTTTGGCATTTGGCTCGTACGAAAAATCAGTGACGGTGAACAATGGTGTCAAAAAATGGCCAGCGACTTCCAATGAACACCAGTGTTGGTGGCTGGCAGAGGATTCCGACAGCAGGGGAGAATGAAATGCGAGAGTATATACAATAAGGAGAAGCTCAAATTCAAAAAATAGCTTACGGTTTTAAAAAAGAGAAACCATTTGACAAAAATTAAGGTTTTCTGGCCAACCAAAAATGTTTTTGGTTTGACTACTATTTTTGGTCATACCAAACCCCGGAAAATAGTAAAAAAAAAAAAAAATTTACGTCGAAACAAACAGAATATAGGACTCAATCTTAGACTAATAGTGAGACAATTTGTAGGTTCAAGAGATCAACTTGTGTGCTTGTTCTTTAAAACATTGTATCGGTAGCATATAATGTATCTTGATTGATAAAAGAATTGAAGTGTAATGTTTGATTGTAAAAGGTTTGCTATGTATGCAGAAATGTTTCAGAGCTAAGAAAGTGATCATTGTTTTTTGAAAATATATATGAACTCTTTACTTATGAGCTTAAAATTTCACTTTCTTTGCAGGTAGGAGGTGGTGGGATAGTGAGAGATCCTGTAGTCCATCAAGAGGTATGCATTGGCCTCTTTGGTTTTTACATGATTTTCAGGATGCAGGCATCTATCTCTAAAACAATATGTTGGAAATAAGATTTTTTTTGGCCCTCTTTGAGATTTAGTACCTAGTATGAAGTTATCTGAAAACATGATTATCAAACTTTTGAAAAAAAACTGGCAAATATAATTAATGTTATCTACTGGAAGAGATACAAAGGGTGAACTTAAGAAATTTTCTTATGTTCTTAAGATTCAGGGTTTCCTTCCCTTTCATTGTTTTCTTACTAGTCACAAAACACAATTGCCATAGAGTCTGAAAAATGGAAGAAGATATGCTACTGATTGGGGATTTGTTGTGCAGGTTCTTGACAAGATCATAAAGGGTGTAGAGAATTTTGGATTCTGCAGCAAAGGGTGGATTGAGTCTCCATTAAAGGGTGCCGAGGGTAATACAGAATTTCTGGTCTACTTTAGCCGGACAGCTACTAGAAATGCAAATTGATTTTGTATCCTCATGGTACAAACTGGGTTAGACTGCTGAAAATTGTGCGACTTTTTGGGGACAAGTTCCAATGGATAAAGTTTTCCTCCAAGCCAGTTCGAAGGAACTTCCTCCAATTTTCTAGGTGGCAAATTAGAAGACTATCCATCTGTGCTTTAGTGCATCATGTGCTTATTAAATGGGCCGTTTGATTAGTCGCCACACATGGATAATCTTCTGGATTGCGATTTGAAGAAAAATTTTCTGAACCAATTTCGAGGAAAATTTTGCCATGTCTTATTACAGTCTCATGTTAACGGGAATTTGTCCTTACAAGAATTTCACAATCTTACAATTGGGTGACTTGTCCTTACAAGAATTTCACAATCTTACAATTGGGTGACATGTTTTATCAATTGGTTGGACATGTTGCGTTAACTTATTTGTATTTATGCTTTCTATTAGAAAATTTTGAAAATCTTCTTCTCATTGAAAATTTTGTTTCACCTCACGAAAATTCGGTCTCTGAAACTCTCGAAAGTGCTCTCTTCCTCAGAAACTCTCATAAACACTCACTTTCTTCAAAACTCTTAGAAAACTGTCTCGGAAACTCTTGAAGGTAACTGAAAACTCTGTTGGGAAATTTTGGTTATTGTTTGGGCTTCATAGATGCAAGTGGTTCATGAGTGAAAATTTTGATTTTGAAATTCATAATCGATTTCGATTATTTGAGATACATCCTCTTTGATTGTTCTCATGAATGTCGCCTGTGAAACTCTGCTGAATTTTTGTTTAATATTCGGTAGAGATTTGTGAACTTTTTTTAATTAAGTTAAATTATAGAATATGGAGTATTCCAAAGTATTTTTCTTGATTGTTTGTTTGCTTTGTTTGGGTGAGGATTGCTGATTTGATGCATAATATCTAATTAATATTCCATTTTGTTAAAAGAAAATTATAATGAAAGGGTTGATCAAGATGATACAATTACGTATCTGCTTGTAGTCATTATCCCCAGTTAAACGTGATATGCGAAACACACGATTATAGAGAGAATTTGTCGAGTTTATACCCTTTAAGATAAACTAAAATATGAGAGTTTCGTATAATCTAATATTTACAAAGATAATTAATACATTTTAACTCTGAATACTATTTTTCTCCTTTTGTTTAGTCTTTGCTTTTGCTTGTTTTAGCACACTTTGTGGGTGTCGCTCATGGGAATTCACTTAAACTAAACACCTAGATCTTTGAGTGTGCCACCGATCTCCTCCACACCAGCTCGCCTCCCACCGCGCTCATCGGCTCTGTCCCCTACATCTTTCTCCTCCAATAGAAGCCAAAACCACCAACTTTTATTGAAAACAAATAACCATCGACTTTACCGCAAAGGCACAAACACAGATATTAACTTTAAATTTCTTTTTTCTATTTCAATGGCATCGTTGAGTTTTGTGGCTTTGATGATGCCGTCATCGGCGGCGAGTGAGGCGGTAGAGGAAGAGCGAGATGGGTATTTTGTATTGTAATAGAGCAAGGAGAGAGGCTATGGAGGACAAGTACTCTACAAGTGAATCTCACAAGGATTTCACGGCTAGGCTTTTGTCTCGATAGAATTTCTTATATGATTTCCTCTGAGAAATAGTTGCGCATGGCTTTTGATCTTGATCAACTTCTTCACTGACAACTAGCATAGAGAAAAATTTGCAAGTTCAAGGAGGAGGGTCTTTGAAAAGATGGATATTAGACAACTAGCATAGAGAAAAGTATATTAATTGGAAGATTATTATTTACCATATATTCCCAAAACCGCTCATTCTTGATTGCACAACTGCAAGTAATCAGAAAAATAACATCAGACAACAATATAGATTTTAAGGGAGAAAAAAAATCATAAATTGACGATAATAGAAATTGATAACAAGAAAAGCAAAGCATTTTTCTTTTTCAATTTAATGGCATCTCTCTGAGAAAAAAAGAAAAGAAAAAACCTTGAGGAGGTGAGAGAGATGCGCTTCTGAGGCTGTTTGCAGCGGAGTTCTGCAGAACTCCATGACAATGCAAGAGAAATGCAAGGCATAAAACTCAGCGGGGAGAGTGAGCAACAAGGGATGGTTTGTGGAAACACAGAGAAGAGACTGTTATTTATATATAGAGTAATGCTGAAAAGGAAGATTCATATTATTTTTGTGGGCTTTTAAAATTGACGTGACTCTAAAAATTAATATTAGTTCAAAATTCAATAATAATTTTATGGAAAAACTTCACTCTAAACTCCTAAACTATTGCGTGTTTTGAAAAGACACTTAAAATTAAAAAATTCTCAATTTATACAACTGAACTTTCAATTTTAATCAATTTACCTCCTTCATTAGTTTTAGCCGTTAACTATTAACGGAAATGCCAAAAAAGACCAAATTACTCTTGGTTTTTTAAAGGGTAAATTTAAAATTTTATAAAAAATTTAGGAGTATAAATTCTTTTAAAGTTTAAAATCTAACAGAGGAAGTAAATTGATTGAAATTGGAAATTCAAAGGTATAAATTGAGAGTTTTTGAATTTTTGAGGGTCTTATCAAAACGGGGTCTAAAATAAAGTTTCCCTAATTTTAAGAGCTTTTGAGAAGAAAATAAATAAATAAATCTTTGTTTTAGCATCACTGTTATACACATACTGTCAGTGGAGAGGAAGTGTATTATCTCTTGCATAAGCATTGGTGCTGTTGTTGCACTTAAAAGGTGTGTGAGAACAGGGCACGCAGGTCACGCAACTTTGAGCCATTGTAACGGCAACTCTGTTTTGGTTTGCAAGAAAACCCTCGTAGGCCTTCATATTTCCTTTTATTATTTATCCTTTGAGACCAAACAATTATTTATTTATAATTTTTGCCTAATTTGAATTATATTGTAGTGAATGAAGTATACCACTGCAGCAACAGGATGAATGATAAATGCCTATTCTCCTCGATGGATGTAGTGGGAAAGTACTAGGGCAACGGTACATCAGAGAGAGATAGAGAGAACTAATTATTGTCAAAATTGGAAATTTAAGGAATAATTTAACCACAATACAGACACTAATGAAAAAAAAAAGAAAAGAAAAAAGAAGAAGAAGATATATATAAACAAATTAAGTAGACAAAAAAAAAAATGAAATGAGGTTCAACCCAACACGATTTGCCGCTTGAGATATACAGCATCAATTTTGAGGCTCTTAGGGAGTTGGGGAAGATGGTGGTTTTAGGTCTGGATCCTGCATCCACACAGAGAGAGATAAATGAATAATACACAAAGCATCTGGTTACATTTTCTAATAACATGTAAAGCTTCTTCATACAGGAACTCAAAATCTGTGACCAATTTAGTTTAATTAAAAGCACTACAAGAATCATCAACTCATACTATGAAAGCTTGCATCTTTGCCCTCTAGATCTAGTGTCACAAGATGTTATCCCCTGATACAGAAAGCTCAAAGGATAAACAAGAATTACCAAGAAAATATAGAGAAGCAAAACAACCACAAACAACAAGACACAGGTGAAAGACAGTGTGGCCGACCAATGGACAAATATTCCTACTAGCAATGTGGTACTACACTGTGCCCTGTCTTTTACTCTTCTCTTTTCTATCTTCTATAAGTAACTTGTGCTAAAAAAATTTAATGGCTTTCAAAAATAACTTATAAAAACTAATAAATAGCATGTCCACTGGAACAGACCAATGGACAAGACCGTAGCTGGTGAACCCAATAGGTAAGTATCGATCCTCGACAAGGGTCATTAGAAAATGTGGCAGTCATAATCACAAGTTCAAAACTAATGAAAAAATGACATGATTCATGATAATATTGCCCCCACCCCACCCCCACACAAAAAATAATAAAAATAATAATAATAGTACTTTCCAAGGTTAACAAATCAGCTAAGGAATGAACAATTTTGTGAACAAGAGTCGTGATATTTACAATTTAATAGTAAGACATTTGATTGCATTGCATCTAGATTTTACACTGACTATATTATATAGATCCAAACTCATCAGACTTGCATCCAAATAAAAAATATAGTAGCATAAGGGATAACTTTTTCCTGACCAAAATTTTTATTTCACTCTTGCAAAAAAATATTTGGTAAGTAATCGAATTTTTTTATTAAAAGCGTAAGGCGCCCCTATACAAACAAGAAGTATACAAAATGAAACACCTAACTAGAAAGAGCAAAACACCCCAACATCCCCAAGACACCAAGGCTCTTCCACCAACTCTTCTAATCCTATCAGAGTTACAACCAAGGTGAAGACCCCCATCTTAAACCCTAAACTACTCCACTACCCTTTAGATCCACATGATCAAAACCACCAAAAGCTCCTCATGATGACACCCCCGTAAACTATGAACAATGCCACGAGACATGAGCCTTGCCTTTGGATAGATACAGAGGGGAAATTTGAACTGAATGATTGATATCTTATTAATTTAATGAGAAAATGACCTTCTGACCAGACAAAAAAAACCATGAGCCCCCTCTAAACATAGCATGAGATATTAATCATTCAGTTGAAAGTTTCAATAGAGGTTGTCATTCCTGAAGGTGGCAACCAAATTCATTCATGAAAAGTAAAAGGCAGAAGTTTATTCTTGCAGATATAAATAGATTTACATTTCTGTAACTTATCATATTTATTTCAGGCATATTACACCCAAACACACAAACAGAGAGAGAAAGAGAAGATGGACATACATTACTGTAGGGAGAGGATAATCAAGAACCACTTTTCATATCTGGTATGGATTCTGTTGACTTGTTTAGATGACTGTCATTTTTCCAATTTTCATCTATAGGGATATAAGCAGAAGAGGTAGCATTATTTCTATCTTCAGTTTGCTGAATAACTCCTCCATTCATCCTACGTTTTCGAGAAGTTTTAACTTTCTTCTTTGGATAGATATGCACAGAAGGTGGCAAAAGAGAATCCTGTATCGCCTACAAAAACAAAAAACTGAAAAGTTAACCACTTTAACAAATGTCAGACAGAAATTCTTAAAGCAAGAAGACATATAAGCGTAAGGGAGCAAAAATTCAACGATATTACCAAAGAAGGTGTCAAAATGCACCTTTCCTAAAGTTTAACAAAAATTGACATATCTCCTTTCTTTTGAGGTAAAATGATGGAAAGTATTATTAATTTGAATATGACAAATGTACAAGGTAGACATGAACCTATTGTCGAAGATATGCAGCTGATAAGATTTTGTTTCCTTTTCATATATGTTCTCATTTATTATAATTCCATATTAGTGTGTTGTTTCTCCATATAAACAACCTTTGATGTATCATTCAATCATTGAGAAATAATAAGAATTCTTCCTTCTTATAATTCATAATGGTATTAGAACTAAAGGTCCAAAGTTTAAACTCTGAGTCCATCAATTCACCCCAAATTTCAATTAAATATTTCAGATATTGTGCCCCACCAATTAAAAGGGAGTTTGAGCCAACATGTGAGTGGGAGTATTAAAGTATTGATTAAATAATTAAATTGCGCTATTCCTATTAGCTTAAACTTTTAGAATAAGTGGTAATTTAACACCTATGCTGAACACACCTAATGCCCAACAAAAAAGAAAAAGCGCTGCAATTAGTTCCTTTAATTCAGAAACAAATACAAAGACATACAAAAAAAAAAGAAAAGAAAAAAGAAAATAATGTGCTTTCTGGACTGCTAATTTGTATTCCATAAAGTGATAGATAAAACCTTCACTTATAATCGTTTACCTCCACCTATCAAGTAGAAAAGCTTCACTTGCAATTTACAGACCCAATACTAGAGAGAAAAAATAAAAAATAAAAAATAAAAGATGATTTTATTGAGTTCTATCCTCTTTCATTTCCTTGCTAATGGGGAAAGCCCTTGTGAACATTTCTTCAAGATTGCATCAAGTAATAGGTAAAATCTGACCATAAAATATGAAATATCCAAAGACGAATATGTTTACATGTCCCTTTACGTGTCTACATTATAGTTCTAATATGCAATTGTGTTAAGAGTAAAACTCGCCTGGGTTTATTTGTTCTTCAGTGCTCTGTTTCCCAGTGTTGAGTCTTTATTTAAAAACATAAGGACTCATTTCTAGCTAACTCCCTGACTGCAGTAATATAATACAACACCTCATGTTCTTTACTCTGTAAACCAGATTCTAGTGGTACTTTCCCTACATTTCATAACCCAAATAATTGGAATATAAGCCTTCCTTGAATTAAGACGACCACTTAAAAGCTTCATTAGCATTCTTATCTTTTTTATCAACCTGGGTCTTGAACTATTTATTCAAAAAATTTAAATTATGTGTCAGAGTGGAACTAAAAAGAATCAAAAGTAGGCTTCTCAGTGAATCCCTAAGTTTAAAAAATTTAACAAACTCTATGCAGTTATTGAAGGGTCTGGAAGCAGATTAAAAGCCATGCAGAAGAACATTTTATTAGGAAACAAAAAATTTTGATTTGGAAGTGTAATAATGCGTTTTCAAGAGGGTGTGCACTCCACGCATACACAATTCTCTCTCTGTATTGTACCTAGCATGCATGTACTGCAGATACATATGATCAACCTAGACTTGGTCTCTTCATATCCAACTAATCAGCCCTACATGTCATTTGCAGTTAGTATTAACAAATATGGATCTCAAAACAGAGCACCATTATTGCAACAATTGTAGACTAGACTGGAGCTATATGAAAAGAAACTAAGATCCAATCTATTTCTATTGGTGAAAAAAAGAAAGGGTACAATGAAAAAGAATGAAAGAAGCATACCGTCCAACCCTTTTCGCCTCTGACTCCACCCCTGATTGCATAGGCCTCCTTGAAACCATTCTTGAATAACAATTCCGCCACTTTCATGGAATTACCATCAAAACTACCTTACAAAAAGAGAAACTAGTGATGAAATTAAGAACATGCCTCATACAAAAGAAGGCTATCTAAAATGTCAATATCTGGAGGCCACATCCATTCTTTACACCAAAGACAAGTGAAATAATATGCCATACAAAGCATTTATTATTAAGAAGAAAAGTGAAATAGTAAGACAACTACATGCTTTACAGTTAACTAGGTGGTCAACCACCTACAATGTATTTTTTTGTAAGTCAAGAAAACAGCATAAATTTCAAATAGGAAGTAGTAGACCAATAGCTAAATTAGCCGTTCAACAATGACGACAAAAAGAGAAAAATAAAAAACTGAACAGAACTGAACTGAACTATGCTTATGCCTAGACAAGACTACTTGTACCAAAAAAATTGGGAAATATGGTGCCAGTCTACAAGCTTTCTATGCACAGATAGTTTCATTCTAAGATTTAAAAAACTCTCAAGTCGTAGATCAAGTCTACATCAAATCAGTTGAGTTAAGGCAACACAATCCAGCATGCCATCTCTGACAAATTATTTATTTATTCTGTATAGTTTGCAAGCACAGCTGTTCGAGGATGATTCCACTTTGTGGAGAGAAAGAAATAACCAAAGCCTTGAAGACTGTGAGATGACGGTTGCAGAGTTAAGGCCTTCTTCTTTAATACCCTTTTCCATTGGGTGGGTGCTTTTGATTGTTCTTATATTTCTAGTTTTCATGACTTTTTTTTGCACTTTTTTCTTTATGGGATTATGTGTTTCTCTTGTATACTTCTTGTATACTTGGGTGAGCCCTCTAGTTTTAATGAATTTTGAGTACATAACAAAAAAAATTAATTCGAATGAGTGTATTCAGCTACACATTGTACTTACCAAAGCAGTTTGGTATGGAAATTTCTAGTCGAATGTTATCCAAAGCAGTTGAAGGAAGGTTTATAGAGGGTGTTCCATGTTGGTTGAGATCATGGTGCAAATATGGAGATTTTGCATTAATAATTTGCACATGATCCAATTTTGCAATGCAGTACTTACCAACTTAGAGCCATCAGGTGTGTTTTACTTTATTTAGAAGTTTTTATCTGGGTTAAAGATGAATTTGGGCAAGAGTGAGTCACACATGTGGATGATGTGGTAGAAGCATCTCACTTGGCTACAATGTTAGGTTGCAAGGATAGCTTGTTGTCAATGATAACTTAAGACTGTCTCTGTGGTCATCTTAAAAGGCTCGTTTGGTTTGGAATTCTATCATTGAAAATATGGAGGCATCTAGCAGCTTGGAAAAAAAATTATATATATATTTGTCAAAAGAAGGAAGACTTACTCTTCTAAAAAATAGTTTATCCAGCTTACCAACCTACATTCTGTCCTTTCACTCATGTACCTAGCGGGCTAGAGAAGTTGCATAGAGATTTTCTTTGAAAGGGGAGGGGGGGGGGGGGGGGGGGNGGGTAGGAATTTTCATTTCATCTAGTGGACTAGGATAAAATTTGTTCTTCAGGTTGATCATTTGGGCGCGAAGAAATTGAGTACTTAAGTCAACACTTGCTACATTTCTCCAAAATTGAACAACTAAGCTCAAAAAACACCAAAAGAAAAAGGCTTAGTAACCAAAGAACCTTTTGTTTCTTTTCTAATCTCCTCCAATTTTCAACGTTCCATTCAAACATGGTCTTTCTCAAACGACATGAGCTTCTTCCAATATTAGCAAACCTTTAAAAAGTCCAAAAAAAATTGCACTTACTTGTCTAGAACACAGACCACAGTGCTTGCCACGTCCCCAAAGCTTTCCAACACCTTCTTCACAAACCCATCTTCATCTCCCTCAGAAAACTCAACCTGCACCGCACCCTTATTCAGAATCGTCAAATTTGGAGACCCCATGTACTTCAAAGTCTTCTTGTCCCTAATATCCAAGAGCTGCGCATTGGGGTCATCCCGGAGTTTCTTAAATGCGTCAATGGCAGAGACGAACTTGTATTTTCTCAAGTACTCTTCGGTGAGAGGTATGACAACCAGCCAAATGAAGGTACACCCAGCAACAAAAAAAGGGTTCCTGGTAAGAAAGTCATCAATTGCAAGTACGATTGACTCGAGGTTAATTTTGTCGGAGACTTGGTCGGTGGAGGAGACAACAGCCTCGGAAGCAAGGCAAGGAAGAGAGGTGAAAAGGTTGAGTAGAGCGAAAGAAAAATGGGTTTTTGTTGGATTTTGAAGATGGTTTTGGAATGGGGTTTTGTGGGCGGAGGGGAATTGGGTTTGGCGAGAAGTGGAAATGGGGATGGGATTGGAGTTTGGGGGAGGAGAGGTGGTGGGTTTGAAGATGGCCAGTTTCTGGGTTTTGAGGTGGGTTTGGAGGACGGGTGGACAGGAGCAGAGCACCATGGAAAGAGACTCCATCAGAACCATTTGGAGAGAGGGAGAGAGAGAGAGAGGATAAAGGAGTTATTCCTTCGCGCTAAAGTACAACTATCCATACAATTAAAACCAACTAACTAGTTTAAAAAAAAAAAAGAAAAAAAAAAAAAGAAAGAAAAATATCAAACTCCTAATACAAACCAATGGTATTCTTCGAACTAGCTTTACATCGATTTACTTAGCATATATTTTAAGTGATTTGTTTAAAATATATTACATTAGTCGGTGTAAAATTAATTTAAAAAGTAATATTATTTAAAATAATAAATAATGTTATTTTTTATACTTATTTTATACCAACGTGTTTTAAATGACAAACTATGTCACTCACTTAAAACAAAAAAAAAAAAACAAAAATTAGAAAGGGATAACAGGGTCACTTCATTTTTCCACAAATATAGGACAAGTGGAAATAGTTAGAAGATGTTTAGAAAAAAGAATGATATTCATCATATTTTTATCCTATTTTGTTGACGTGGTAATTTCACTCTTTGATTTTTATTTTTTTTATTTTTTATTTTGTAACAGTGAGTAATCAAACAATTACATATCAATAAAGTGAAATAAATGTTTAGTTTTTAACATTTCTCTTCAAATTTTAGTTGGTGTTTTGGTATTTTCTCCTAAAAGACATAGAAAAGATAAATGATTTTTTTTTTCTTTTTCTTTTAAGGATGAGGAACTCCCGTAAAGGTAGGAACACTTCATGTACCCATTTTTATAGGATAAACTTCGGGCAGGTGTAAAGTGCTCCTTTACATAGATCGAGTAATACTTCAACTTTGCTTACGAGCTAACCCTAAGAAATTGTTTGCACCCTAAAGAATTTGAGCCTTAGGCCCGGTGAAAATGTCACCAAGACTTTACCCTTACCACTTGAATCGTTAAGATAAAGGAAAGGTCCGAAATTCTCCCATATTTCACCCTATTCGCTCCATGCATGATACAAGAGATAATAAGACTTCTATAGACTCGAAACATAAGCAGATATACGACTCAGAAGGATGACCCTATAAGCCTAAAATGACCCAATTTGAATCACAAGGGGTCAGTTTTGTATGCACCTAGGAGTTTTTTTTTTTGGTCTGTACGACAAGGATCATGTATCACTAATTTCCTGTACAACAAGATGTTCACATCATATTACTTGCATAGGCCTGCTTTCACTACCATTCTGCCCATGAAATTTCTTTTTGAAGTCATCAACAGAGTCCTCGATGCATGCCCTGTAAGTCTCCATTCCTGGAATGCGCTTAGCAAGTTCCAGGCCGACATTCATCCATTTCTCGGCCGTTTCAATCTGCCCCATCCGCACCGGCAGTGATGCACGATTCCATGCCGTCATGGCAAGCCATTTTCCCTCTTCAGTAGGATACTCTCCTTCCTTCAACCCCACCATTATCTGGTAAGCTTGCTTGTACATGCCATATACAGCATCATCATCTGTATCACCCTTGTGAATGCTTGCTACTGCAATAAGCTTCCGCACAGTAAGAGCAACATTTTGATAATCCGGCGAGGGAGAGGAAAGGAAGGCGGAGAGGCACTCATTTAGAGCAAAGGTGGCTACTTCGTGATTGGATTGCGGACCCTGGGAGGCATAAAAGCCTATCTGAAGGAGGTGCTTGGGATTGCAAGCTTTTGAGCTGGCAAAACTCTTCACAAGGAGTTGCTGTGCTGCTGAATCATTTAGCCTTCCTTGCATATCATAGGCATTGAAGGTGTAAAAAAAGAAGAGATCAGGCTCAAGGGTGGTGATTTGATCATCATGTAGCCAAGTCCCAGTTGAGATTGATTTCAGTATCTGAATCCATGAAAGAATTGATTTTGAGTATGAAAAATTGAGGCATCAGCTTTATGAATCAAGCAAATGACTAATAATGCATACCTTCCCTGCTCTATCAAGCAGTTCTATAGCTTGCTTCACTTCAGAGTCTGACAATGTAGCCTTCCTTTGATTCTCTGAAGCAATCATGGCAGATACAGTCCATATTAACGACTTACAAACCATAACATTATTTTCTTCCACTTGCCCGTCAACAGGAATACAGTAGAATTCTGAAGCCATTCTCAAAAATTCAGCACATAGTTCATAATTTTTCTCCTGCCCAGTTTTTGTCCCTATATTCCATGATGTCGCAGCAAACCAATTCCGCTCCCGTCTTCCTACCTCTTCTTTTCCAAAGAAGAGATCAGGACCAAGCTCAGATGCTCGGTTATGAGCACGTTTTATAAATTTCAGAACTTCCAGCTCGTTGCCAGGCTCTTCAGAAAGGATTGTGACCAAGGTGCGTAGGACTACAATTTCTGTTGTTGGCATGGATTTTCCTGGGGCATAGAAGTTTAGCAGATTCGATAGAGCAGCCACAGCCACAGGAAGAGCATGGCAAGCAACAGCTTCATGGGCTGAGAGGGAGAGAAAGTCCGTTGAAAAATCGAGGCAGGTTGTCATGGCTTGGATTTGAGTGATAGCGCCACTGTGATCATTCTTTTGCAGGTAAATCTTGAACTGTATTAAACAGATATGTCAAGTTTGCAAAATTATCAATTAAATAATGTTGGAAAATATGAGAAGGGTGTATTTGTATCAAGCTTTGCATTTAATCTATAGAGTGGCAATATTTTTCAGGTCCTATACAAGTCGCCTATGCACGTCTACTCACACACCTGCATGTGCGTGCGGCCCTACACGTGTGGGAATGTGTTTGAAAGAGAGAGAGAGAGAGAGAGCACCTTAAGGAAAGCAGAGGCTATGTTGGGCTCTAGCTGCAGAAATACAAAAGCATTACAAAGTCATTCCCAGAAGAGGAAAAAAGAAACTAGTTCTAAGCATTTAAAGATCTTAATTGTCTCGGAGACAAAAGTCCCAACTAGTAGTTGATATTTAGGATACCTTTTCAGCCTCATTGATGTATTCTTGAGCTCGATCAAGCTGAGAGAGGCCAAGATGGCAGAGACACAAAACTCTAAAGCCCTTGGCTCGGAGAATTTTGCTCTCTATGTCATACGGGATATAAAGCATGGATTTTTCGAACATCTCTGCACTTGTCCCATAATCTTTTGATCGAAAGAAGTCTGCAGCACTGTAACACGAAGACAGAAGACGGTTGAAATAAATGGCCTTGAATTGAAAAGGAGTGCTTTCAATAAACATCATCTGTTCATACATTTAGTGTTTCCAGCTTTCCATCAAGCAAGTTCCTTTCAAATTGTTTCGAGACAGAGAGCATTGATATGTTCTTACACACGGCCAAGTCATGTGTCAACGTTTTCATTGCCACATGATAGTATACAGGACTCTATTAGCATGCCAGATTCATTTCATGACCATAATATACGCACAGTACCACATGTACACAACTAAATTGCTGATACACAAGGCAATAATACTTTTTTCTATAAGATAGCAATAAATATCACATTGCTCTCTTATAATGTACTGTCCAAGCCAGATCCTTAAACCTGTTTCATAGGAAACTGGGGGAATCAAATGGCATTATATTCTCTTTAACATCAAATTTTGGGACAGCTTAGGAAATTACTTTTGTATAAAATGCTCAAAAGGAAAACAATATGGCTTGATTGCCTCCATTCAAAATATTCATGATATAAAGTTGAAGCTAGAAAAACGTGTCCTATGTATAATGTACTTCCAGGCAATGGTAGAAAACATGAGTGAGGTTCATGTTTGGGGTATCCGACCAAGCAACAAAAACACTCGGACCCTCTTTGTTAACTTAAGGAAACAATTCCTATAAACAATGAAAGTCCCACTTAAAACACTACAAGAGAATACAATACATGAGAATACAAGAGAAGCCGCCAAAGAAGGACAAAAGGTCTAATAAATCTCCAATTTAAGAGACAATATCTCCAAGGACCATTAAATCCAATCTTGCCCATTCGGTTATGTTGGCCACATCTCCCTCAATGCAATAATCCTCTTACGGTCCTTGAATCTGGCTTATGCAGAGGTGCCTTGATAACGCCAATGGTTCTTCCAAAGTTTTTTCTTTTTTTTTGATGAATTCTTCCAAAGTTATTGCCCTAATACTTTAGACCTTCCTAGTTGGGAAAAACCTTGATTCACCAAGTAATTAGAGCTGCTCAGAGAGAAGACTTGAGCAGCGATCAATCCCTAATATTTGAAAGGAAGATGTATCCTAAAATGCCTTGGCAGTGAACTAATGAAGATTCCAAGAGATTGATATCTACCAAAATTTGAAACTGTGCTCAAACACATAGAACACTACTATTATGATGCGTGCAATGAGCAAAGCTGCAGATGCTTTAGAACACTGCCCAACAAAAGATGTCAAATCGAGAAAAAATTTTAAATGCCTTCTTTTTTTGAGTGAACATGAAGATTCTCCCTTCTTCAAAGCTACTTTTAGAAGTGAGAGCTTTTGCTTTCGGAGACTCTTTTGAGGGCTTTTCGTCCTAGTTAAAAATGACTTGGGTAATGGGAAAAGAGCTACAGAGTGAAGAAAAGGGAATAAGAGAACAGAAATAGTTGAAGTATGAAGCATCTGGTTCATTTTGGATCTCAAACATGAGAAGCAAAAAGATAAATGATTTGAAATACCTCCATTTCTTAAAATCAAATTTCTTCTGTTTCTGTTGTTTTTTTTTCAGAAACAGAAGAAATTGTTATGCATTGCAGTACATTTTTGTAGCAAACTTTTGATCTATCACATCAACTATAGTTATAAATTTCTAATGCAAACAGAAAACATACTAGGGCTAGATCTCATTCTAATTAAATAGAGGTTTTGGATTCAATTATGGTATATTAACCAACATACATGTCTAGGTATGTGCGTGATTATTGGACTTACCAATTCCAAAGCACAGCGTGCATTGACATCCTCTCCTTAGCGGCGGCCTCGCCAGCGAATAGCGCCACCACTCTCTCATCGGAGACCAGCTCCGCCGCTACTTTAGCCCTCACTTTAGAATCAGAACCACCCTCACCAATCACGCGGTGGGCAAGCCTCACGGCTGCTCCGGCGCTGATGTGACACCGGGCCAACAACCCTAAGAACACGTCCTTGGCAGTCTCGGAACCCGCCGTCCCCGTCGCCTGGAAGTACGCCTCCACGGCGGACATCCAAACGTCGTGCGGAACGCCTTTATTTACCGCCATGCCCCTCAGCTCCTTCTCCGCTTCCCCGTGCCTCCCTAGCCCTAGCCAAGCCCTCACTGCTAACACTGGAAGGCTCGGATGGCAGTGGTCCCCACTCTGATCTCTCAGAACCCTCACGCACTTGATCACGCTCTCGTACTCTCCCTTTTGCAAATGCACGGCCGAGATGAACCGAAGCGTCTTAGCTCTTAGTTCCCTGAGATCGGTCGCACTGGATCCCGCTCCGAGTCCTTTCTCGCACAGATCCAACGCTTCGTTCATGAGCTTCAGAGCTTCGCTATTGCTAGTCTGATCGTCCTTCGATAGCAAACCCTTGCCAAACGCCAAGTACTGGTCCGCGAGAGCCCAGTAGTGCTGGGCGGACCCGAACAGCAAGCTCTTGGACCGGTTCAGGAGCGCCAGGGCGAGATTCCGGTCGGAGGACTCCCAGGCGGTGCGGGATCTTGCGAGATTGAGGTCGAGGAGGAGCTTCCTCTCCCCGGCGCCGGAGACATCGCCGGGATGGAGCTCGGATACGAGGTCAGTGGCGCTAACGAAGCAGGCGGAGGCGAGGTCGAGCCTGCGGAGGTCGTGCCAGAGGAGGCCGGTCTTGTGGTAGAAGGCGGCGGACTTGAGCGCAGGAGAGGGGACGCCAGGGACGTCGCCGGCGAGGGCGAGGATGGCGGCGGCAACATGGCGGATTTCGGCGTGTTGCTCGGCGGAAGCAGAGGAGCGATGGAAGGAGGCGGCGTTGGAGAGGTCAACGCAGGCGTTCCAGAGGCGGAAGCTGAGCTTCCATAGGTGGAGCTTGAGGTCGTTGTTGAAGGGGGCGAGGTGAGTAAGTTGAGCGAGGGATCGGCGGAGATCGGAGGAGAGGGTGTGAAGGGAGGAGGAGTTGTGTTCTTGGGAGGCGGAAGGGGAAAGTTGCTCGAGTTGTTTGATGGAGGATTCGATTTGGGAGAGGAGGAGTTGGTGGGGAGAGGAGTCTTTCTGGGTTGCAACGGGGGATGAGATCTCTGCGATTCTCATTTTCTTTTGGCGCCAATGCAATATTCGTACTTCTATTTATATATTGTTAAAATAACTAGAGAATACAGAGAGAAACTGAATACTTTATTTATTTATGTTTATTAAACTGTATATTTATAGTTAAATTGGTCAGATAAAATAGGAAAATGCAGTCAAGAATTAATGGACAATAATCACAATATTACTTAATCAAATAATATATTAATATATATATATAGGAAAATATAAATCAATTAGCAAATATTCTAAATATATTCTAAGGTTAAATACTTAATACCCTTAGGTTTTATAACTTTCTTTATTTTTTTTAGGGTTTGATTTTGATCACAAAAGTCATTGTGATTTTAATAAATTCACTAATTAAAAGTTGACATTTGGCGCAAGTAATCAAGTCATCATTGCCACATAATTAAAAAATATTTAAAAAAAAAAAAAAAAAAAAACCTTGGCCATTTGGGGGTGGCTCTTTGGCCATGGGGGTGGCCTGCAAAATGAGGAATACAGAGACTCCTTTAATTCCTCAAGGCACGCTCTTTGATATGCGATCACAGCACTCATGCTGCTGCTAGTATCGCCTACATCTTCCATTGGCATCACAGACTGCAGCTCCTCAATGGACAGCCCTATCAACTCCTCGCAATCTTCAAGCGCCATTTTTTCTAAACTTTGATCCCCGAACTCGTAGTATTAACTTTTGCCTTCTGCATTGCATTTGTCATTTCTGAATTTGTACAATGGTGTTTGGGGTTGGTTTCGCCCACCCCCTTAGAGCCAAGGGGGTGGCTTGGGTGGCCAGGCCACCCCCATGGCCAAAGGCGGTGGCTCGGGCCACCCTCAAATGGCCAAGTTCTTTTTCCTTTTTTTTAAAAAAAAATAAATAAATAAATAAATTTTTTTTAATTAGGTGGCAGTGATGACGTGGTTACTTGTGTCAAATATCAACTTTTAATTGACATAAGGGCTAATTTGGTCATTTATCAAAACCACATAGATCTCCTGTGATCAAAATCAAATTATAGGAAGAACAAAATAAAATTATGAAACCTCAGGGGAATATTAGGTATTTAACCCTATATTCTAACATCCCCTCAAACTCAAGGTGGTAATGTGGATTGCCAACTTAAGTTTGGAAACAAGATCACAGAATCATCCAGGGGAATGTGCTTTGGTGAACACAACGGCAAACTGATCGACGGAAGCAATAGGACAAAGACGAAGAGTTCCCTGCAAAAGATGATGACACACAAAATGGCAGTCGATCTCAATGTACTTAGTGCGTTCATGAAATACATCATTATGTGCAATTTGAATCGTACTCCGATTGTCACAAAAGATAGGAGAGCTAGAAGTCCGAGAAACACCCATATCTTGTAATAGCCAACGAAGCCAAATGAACTCAGAGGTAGTGTCAACAGGGGCACGATACTCAGCTTCAGTGCTAGAGCGGACAACAATAGATTGTTTCTTGCTACGCCAATAAACGAGAGAGTCATCAAGTAAAAAATAATAACCCGTGGTGAAACGACGATCAGTGGGATCACCTACCCAATCAGCATCTGAATATACATGTAAGTCTAATGAGGAGTGGGAAGTGAAATGCTACCCAAGAAATAAAGTGCCCTTCACATTACAAAGTGCCTTTTTCATATATATTAAATTTGTGAGTATTTGTAGAAATTCGGCTCGACTTATTATTAAATTAGTTATATTTGTATAAACGCTGCTCTCGTATAATTTTTTTTTATAATTATTTTAATTTCATAATTAGAACATATTATTAAGTAAAGAAAAATTATCTTCTTAATATTATAGATATAGTTTGAAGTATTGATATATAAATGGGTTAGGTTAGAGTTAACCTATCTAATTTAAAAACATGTCACAACATAATCCAAACATAACATATGACACAAATTGCCACCCATAACTAAGACTACTGATTGGGAAGGATAAACTCACAAAAAAAAAATGGTAATGGAGGATAAAGCAAAAATTAAACCGATCGGAATTGACCACCATTATTTCTATTTTTAAGGCATTTATCATGATCGCCTCTGTAGCCTTTTTTTTTTCTTGTGTGTGTTTATATGTTTTTGTGATGTTTTTCTGCAACTCTTTTTGTGTTGTTTGGTTACGGTCTCCTAGTTTTTTTGTGTACAAATTTGAAAGTTGAGACTTTTGTAATCGGTGTGTGTCTTCCAACATTTGTTTCTCGTCAACAGATCTTGCTCGGCTATTGGCAATGCTTCTCCTACAACGACTTAATGGTGATGATTATATCTTTTACCACATGGGGCTTCTATCAAAGACCTTTTGCTTTATATATCGCTTTTTGCAACCCTTAGAGAGGGTCGGATCCTTTTTGTTCTATTGTCTATTGTTTGTTTTCATTACCATCTATGTATTATACCTTTTCTGTTTTGGTGTTGTTGTTGGGGAACCCTTGTTTGTTGGGATTTTTTTTTTTTTTTTTCCTTCAATAAAGTCATCCAAAAAGCCAACCCCGATTCATGTTTATTTTGATTTAAAGCAATATTTAGTTAATCATGGGAGAGAGTCATTTTAACTCCAAAAGAATATTTATACATCCCATAGGGTTAACAAATTATATGAACTATTATGACATGATAGTAAAAATCACCTCTTAATTTATTAAACATTTTCATTTAGGCCATCACAAACATATATGAAAATTCAACCATGCAAAATTAAAGACAGGAAAGTAAAAGAGATGGATGAGGTAAATAGACAAATACACATACAGAAGAGACAATAATGCATATTTACAAAATTAAAACATTGTGCATATATTAGAGAGCCGAATATCTTCTTGTACAACAACTAAAAATTAACAACAGTTTTTTTGTTTTTTGTTTTTTTGTTCTTAAATACTAAAATTCATTCATACAGTAGTACAACATACGAAGAGCTCCAGGGTTAACACTAAGAGTTAAAATGATGAAAGGATGATGATAGTCGTCACCTCTTATGTTGCCATTTTTGCTAAAACTAGTGAAGATATGGGGCTTGATACTGGTAGCCATTTCCGAAGTAGTTGCCATGACTGGGGGAGAGGTTGTAAGTTGCAGAACCCAGAAGAGGAGGGCAGTGGTTGTCAGCAGGTCCAGGGTAAACATATTGCCTATTATCATACACGTACTGAGGATACCTATCTGTCATTCTGGGGTAGAAAGTCTTGTCAGTAGCGGCAACGTTAGTGACTCGAGGCACATATCCTACACCGTTGGCACGGGGTCTTTTTGGCTGAGGCTTTGCAGCTTCGGTTGCCCTTTTCTTGTCTGCCTTTGCCTTTTCTAGCAGGAGGACACGTTTTTGGAGTGGATCCACTGGAAACTGCTGCTCAAGTTTATGCTCTTCAATGCACCTTATCACAGCCTTGAGGGCAGTCAGCTCCCGTTCGTTAACCTCATTCTGAAACAAGAGCTAAGTTTGTTAGTTTGGCATCTCCAAATGCAACCATACACCAAAAACTTCGAGCATCAACATCAGCAGCTGCCCACATTTAAATGCGATGCACCCAGATAAAAATAAAGGGATACTGCGGCACCAGAAAATAAGTGAATCCAAGCTGTAAATTACATATAAACATGGTTAACCAGGAACAGATTTTAAAAGCCATTCAGGGGGGTTGGTCACAGATTCTACCACCAAATAAATAATCAGGATATATACGTTATATGTCACATGCACATGAAACCAAGAATGCTAGAAATGTTAACACCGTCCACAACTGCAACATATGGTGGTGATGGCCATCAGAAACATGTGGGATGCTTGTGTTTGAAAGGTAACAGAGCAATCAACTTGTCCAACATCACGAGTCACAGGAGATTATTGTAAAACTCGTACTGCTCAAGCAAGTACAACAAAATTATCCAGATATTTGCAAATTGTCTAATTAAGAGACTGAAGTGTCCAAGCGGCCAGCGGCCAGATGCCAGTACAACCACTTACATTGATGTGCATCTCTGTTTCTAGGTACTACCACACAACTATTTCTACCCTATTATAATACCGTGCAAGTGCTATAGACAGCACATCTATTCACTGATATAAATAACTATTAGTTATTTTCCCCAAATAATAACTATTCAGGACCTAGCACATCCGTATCAATTTGTTACTCCCCAATTAAGATTATCAAAAAGAAACTTACCAAAATAAGTTTGTTTAATATAATGCAAATCGAGGAAACACACCTGTGCTGTGGGAGATGAATTTCCACTTTTGACAGGTGAAGAAGCTTTTCTTGCCTCCTTCAAGTAGGATTTCAGTAAAGGCACAGGAGAGAACTGTTCAGTAAGTTCAAATGCAAAAGCCAAGTTAACAGCATCAATTTGCCTTCCACTATTAACCAGTACTTCAATTACACCTGTAAAACCAGGAAAAACACAATTAACTATGAAAATATACTAAAGCACATAAGGACAAAAGAGAAAGCAGTTGATTTTATCAACTTCTGTATTCTCAGAATTGGTCCATCCAAGGCAAAGAAGCGCCTCAACATAACCATCTGGCAGAAACTAGACCTTTTAGATGATGCAATGTCAGATCCATATATAGAGGTTTGCTCCAGAAGTCACATAGGATGTACGCAAAGGGCAGTCCTTAAAAATGAAGATATTTTGCTCTCCTTAAAAGGGCCTCTTTTAAGCAACCTTAAAATTTGGTCTGGTTCACATAAATTTAATGCAGTCCAAGAAATTTTTTACATCTTGTAATACTTATTACACACAAATCCTGGCACCGCTTTTCCAGTAAGAATAAGTCCTAGGCTGAAAGATTGGAATTGAGCTACCCAACTTACTGAATACAACTATGGACCTGAAATGCTATCTTTCAACTACCGGTGGTAAGGCAATCTAAACTCCTACTCGGCTAGCGGGAACGAAAACTCTTCCTTCCAGGGACAGTGTGAAGTTCATCCTATCAAAAGGTGGAAGCATCCCCCTTGTCTTGTTGTCTCCTGCTCTATCTAATGAAGATGACTTCCCTTGGTTTCTTGATTCTACGAGAATTTTTACGAAAGACTTCCATTTCCTTTTCTTCGATGGAAGTTATATTTTCCCAGAATGTATCCTAATTTTTGGCCTAATTCTTTTTCTGATGATGGATTCCAGCCCCTTGCGTGATTCCACTATCCTCTCATATGCTTGCATGTTAATGATACTCAACTCAAACAAGCCTTAATCTCAACTGATTGGGGTCAGTTAGGATCCTTTTACACCAATAGGGATATGTTCACACGATGTGAAAAGGTTTGCCCTAACTGTGTCAACACACAATCCTCTACCCAGCTTAATACAGGCTATGCAAAAAGATATGACACTAAGGTATGAAATATGTGGAGTTAGGTTATAAATGATTCAACCACCATTTACTTCAAAAGTAGAAAACATAGAATATAGCATTCAAAACATGATGCCATTTCAGACACCAGTGCTTCCAAATAATATCACTTATTCGAACATTTTGGCAGCATTGGATGATATAACCTTAATAAAAGATACTAAAAAAGGTTTTAAGTCTTTGACCTTGAACAACTACTTACTTAAGTGCTTTTATTTAAAATAATAACAATGTTAGAGGAACAACCAACATGTGTAAATGGAAACACAAGGTTTCCAAGTCCACAAATACAAACAAAAAGCACAGGCTAATAAGTATGAAGAGAACAAAAGTGATTTGGTTGTTTTGGCACAACGAGGAGATTAAAGGTCACTAAACTTCATCTAATAATCTGCCAGGTTTTACAAAAGGTTTTCATCCAGATTGAAAATGTGCACAGATGAAAAACAGACCTGGCATTTTCTCTGACAAACCAAGCATAAGACACATGTTCGGCAAAATAAAGCATTTTTTATTTTGTTTATCATGGTTGAGGCATTAGATTTCAGCATAGTTTATTTAATAAAGTCAACATTGTGCAAAATGTCATAGAACAGGTTTTCATCCATTGTCATAGGTACAATTGAGACAAACCTGGCATTTTCTCTGATAACCCAAGGGAACGACAAAGGTCAGCTGTTTGGCGACGCCGTGAAACCATTGGTATTAGCCTAGACAGCTCTTCCTCATTAAAATCAGAGGCAATACCAAAAGTTTCCAGAAGTTGCAGAAATGCATGAGCCTCCAATGAGTTCCCATTGCTCGCATCCAGGTCAAGAACATCCAATTTAGGCTTCCATTCTTCAGCAATTTCCTTTGCCTGCATCTTAACATCTTCTGAAATGATAGCAGGAACGGAGACTAGATATGGGCTTGTTAGCAAAAAACTTAGACACTCCATCAACATTATACAGGTTCGACGGAGACCCAACAAGCTTGAATCCTTCTTTCCATCAAGATTGGACACTTCCATATGATAAAATCCTTCTAAAGAGTCCAAAACCAAATGGGCAGGGTTGGCTGCAGCCTTTAATGCTAGTGGAATTTCCTCCCTTATGGCAGCAAGATTCTTTCGGTTGTCTGATATAAAAGCATGGAGACCTTTTGAGTCCATCCCTTTACAAAGTGTTACGAGCTCAGGATAAGATGTCACCTCTACATCTCCACTTCCGGAAGAAACTTTTACATCTTCAAAGTTATTTTCAGCAGCCACGGCATCAGGTGGTTTCTCTTCCATGCTTGGTGTCCCACCATGGCCCTCATCAGTGACAACAGCAGGCTTCTCTCGAGCAGTAGCAATGGCAAATATAGCAGCATCTCTTTTCTCTTGAAGCCTCTCCAGCGAAGCTTGTTCCTTGGCTACAACTGCTGCCTCCCGCTTCTCCAACAACTTTTGGGCTTCAACTGTTTTGGTCTCATACTCCTTTTCCTGGTCTTCCAACTCATGAAAACGCCTCTTCAAGGATTTCTCAAGCCCATGAAAATGTTCTTCAAGTTCTTTCCATTTCAAGTTAAGGGTTATGGCACGGTGACTTTCAAGTTCAGCAAATGCTTTCTGGAGCTGTTGAATCTTTGAGGTTGTAGAGTCAATTAATGTAACAACTGAAAAGGTGTCTTCCATGGTAGAGGATCTGGAGTTTTTTTTTTCAACCAAAAAAAAAAGGGAAGAAAAAAAAAAGGAAAAGAAAAGAAAGATGAAAAAGTGTCAAAACCACAACCAACAAAAGATGCAAGATCCATAAGAGTCAAAGTTACCTTTCTTATAGTATGAGAGCAAAATGAACTACCACATAAATTTCATAAAGATAATTAATGCAGGGGCCATACTCATTTCATCAGGTGTTTTTACAAATAGGGAAAAAGAGGTTTATGGGTTGCTTCAACCATGTACATTGACCAGATATCGATCACTCAATGTTGCATGAAATATTAGCATAGTTGAACAAGTCGGAAGTCCTTCGTGCACATGAAGTACTCAACATCACTTGATTCATTGACTAAAGAAACAAAATTGGGTAGATCTACATTCATTGATAGAATGGATTAGCTGCACAAATAACCTGATAAATCCAAAAAAGGATAAGCAATATTCTCCATTTACCAAATTGAAGGATGGTTTAAGGGTGACAATTGGTGGTACTAACCACAAATTAGCTCTTTCAGATGGAAAATGCAACTTCTTGGATGGCCAAAAATGATAAGAATCAGTTAGTATCAAGCACTTGTTGGTAATGCTAAGGTCTAGCTATGGCATGTGCTACCAAGCCCTTTGTAAGCTTGCAGAGGGAATTTTGCAAGCCCCTCACAAACCACTAACACGTGCAAATGAGGCACTGATTGAACTACAGGGATAATGTTTCCAAATCAACATCACACAACTCAACCAACCAGAACTACTAAATCATCCAAAAAAAAAAAGGCTCAAATTTCATACACATGCAAAGAAGAACCAAAATCCTAACCCTAGACCCAAAACCCAATCCATCCAAATTCTCTTAGCAACCAAACAAAGAAAATTTGGGGCAAAATGCAGAAGAAAACAACTACCAGCAAAAAACTCTAAATATTGAACACCAAAACAACCCCACAAGTTCATTTGCCAAAATCCACACCCTAGACCCAAAACCTGTTCTATCCCAACTGATCGATGCCAAAGTAAAACTCAGCCCAAATTCTCTTCACAATTAATCAGAGAAATTTGAGGCAAACTGTAGAGAAAAACAACTACCAATATAAAAACCCTAAAAATTAAATACCAAAACAATCCCACAAGTTCATTTGCCAAAATCCAAACCCTAGACCCAAAACCTAATCTGCCCACTAGCTTGATATGAGAATAAATCACATCCCATATTCTCCTTGCAGCCAATCAGAGAAATTGAGGACAAAAAGCAAGAGAAACAACAGCTACCAACCAAAAAGTAAAAACCCCCAAAATTAACCACCATTTGCCAAAATCCACACCCTAGACCAAAAACCCGATCTGTTCCAACTTATCAATTTGAGAGTAAACACAGCCCAAAAGTCTCTTCGCAACCAATAAGTAAAATTGAAGTCAAAATGCTGCGGAAAACAACCACCACCCGACAACCCTAAAAAAAGTAACACCAAAACAACCCCAGAAGTTCATTTTCCAACATCCAAACACTAGACCCAAATCCCGATCCGTTCAACTTCTCTACGCAACCAATCAGAGAAATTTAAAGCAAAAAGAAACAAAAAACAACTACCAATCAAAAACCCCAAAAGAACCCCGGAAGTTCTCATTTGCCAAAATCCACACCCTATACCCAAAACCCGATCCGTCCCAACTGATCAATACGAGAGTAAAACAGAGCCCATAATTCACTTCGCAACCAATCAGTGAAATTTATAGCAAAATGCAGCGGAAAACAACTACCACCCAAAAACCCTAAAAATTAAACACCAAAACAACCCATAAAAGTTCATTTTCCAACACCCAAACACTAGAAGACCCAAAACCCGATCCGCCCAAATTCCCTTCGCAACCAATCAGAGAAATTTAAGGCAAAATGCAGAGAAAGACAACAACTACCAACCAAAAGCCCCAACAACCCAAACATCTTCATACCCTAACTAGCGAATTCGAGCAAGATCTGACCATCGCAGTAAATCCAAACCACCAAAATTTGGAAGAAACAGAGAGAATAACAAGGAGTAAAAAGAGAGCTACCGAGAGTTATGGGAATACTTGCCTCTCAGATCATGGAGATTACAGTCTGGTCCGTGACTGAAAAGCTAAAGTGAAATGTGGGAGAAAGAAAGAGAGAGAGAGAGAGAGAGAGAGAGAGAGAGGGGTGCGCGAGGTCTGCGAAATGCCCCTGACGGCAAAGCAGCCAAAGCGAAAGGGTTAGGAAGTTAGCTACTTGGTCTTATATATAGTCTCTATCCATTTGCCTGTGGTCTAGGGGTATGAAGGTAAATTCCTCACCGCATGTGTATATATGTTGGCTTGAACGCCGTCGTTTTTGGGAAATAAACAGGAAGAAAATTAGAACATATTTCACAATGCTGACCTGTTAGTTTCAATTAAGCTTCAATTTTTTGTCCAATGTTCCAAACCATTGGCACATAAGATTTTCTTGTCCTCAATAAGTAACTCAATTGGCTGGGATCACACCTAAGGCAGAGGTCACTAATTCGAATTTCTCTCTCCCCTCTTATGCAGGCATGTAAAAAAAAAAAAAAAAAATTCTCTTCTACGCCACTTTCACATTATTTAAGAAATTTCATAACCACGTTGAGTCCCGAATCTCAAGCATAAAATATGATGGGAAATTGAAGGAACGTGAGATAGATAAGTCGCTTCAAAGACTACCATCGCGGAGGAATCAACGGTAAACAATTGAAAGCATGTCATTATAAAAAGGCAATCTAAAAACAGATAAAATGAACTCTACCCTGTTTCTATTTCTATTTCAAGCTATTTTTCTTAAATATATATTGACTTAACTATCAGAATCATTTTCCGTTGGCTCACACCGACAAGCTCAATTACATATTTCTCTCCTCTTTTGTAGGTGCTTCCTATTAATATTCTGGAACGAGAAAAATTGTTCTAAAAATCACAAAATATGTTAACTTCCATATACTTGCAATTATCAATCATCTTTATATTCTCAAGAGAAAAATAAATTAGAAAAGGTATGCATGTCTTCATGGCATTAAAATTTCCAACGAAGCATGTCCCACTAAAAGGAATAAATATAAAAGTTAATAAAAGAAAATAGTACCAATGTCCATACATTGCAACTTCACGAGTTGGCTTTTTGCTGCTAATAAAAGAGAAAAGTGCCAAAGTCCAAACATAGTAACTTCTTGAGTGGGCTTTTTGCTGCCCTAGTCATAAAGTATATCTCTTGTCACTCTTTTATCCCCTTAAGTTTTTTTTTTTCCCCTTAATTTTGAAAATAAAATTCAATATTTTTTTAAAAAATTAGACTTCTTATATTTTGGATGTTTTCTACAAATATTTAGGTTGTAGACATCATATAATGAAAATTAATATTGAATGTACTAATCTAAAACATGGAGAATTATATTAGAATCCTTTGTTTTTCCCAACTTTTTTAGGGAAAATTTGAACTTGAAAAAGGAAAAAGAAAACAATTGGGAACATGTAAAGGGCATGGCCTCACTAGATACAACCTGTCTATGTAAACTTGTACCCCAATTTTTACTCTACTAAAGTGGGAGAAACACCATTTGATTGAAATGATGGGTTGTTTTAGGGCTTCCACATGATAGTAAATGGAGTTGTGAGCTAACTATCCGGTTGGTACTTGTAAAGTAGAGAAGGAGGTCAAATTTGAGATCTTGACAATTTGTTGTCTATAAACAAATGTATGATGTGTGGGATGGACACGTGTGACGAGAATTTTGTGTCATAAGGATGTCTCATTGCATTGCAATAAAGCAACTTATGTGAGAGTGAGGGTGGACCCCATTTGCTTGGGTAACCCGAGCAAGGGAGCATAGACTGTCAGGGCGCCTGCTTGAGTAAATAGAACATGTCTACACTCTCACATAAGTTTCCCTATTGAAGTTAGAATTTTTAATTTTTTACATAATTCACAAAACTGGTATGAAGTTAGCAAATTATGATTTGGTATAATCGGGCTCAGGTCAACCTGCTTCGCCCATGGGTGACTCATTTGCCCCGTTTATAAAATATCTTTCTTTAGTTATTTCCTCCCACTCCCTGCCCCTTTTTCCTCATTACATGAGAAGTCTGTTAATAAAAAACTTATCCTGTTTTTTCTTCCGATAGACAAGGTGGTGTCTCTCTCTGTAAGTGTCTAGGAAGAGTGAAAAAAGAAATTGGGTTCTTGTACAAGGAAAGATGATGGAAAAATGAAAGAGAAGAAGTTCCTTACAGTGGCACCCTTTGAGTGTGCTTGGCAAGAGGATTTGGAATTCAAAGCCAGGAGGAGTTGTGTGGCTTGACTCGAATTGTAGTGATCAGTATGTTGGCCTGATTCGAATATGAATTGTAGCGTTATTATATAAGTAATGCTACACACATTCACATACTCTTAAGTGCACACTGTCTAATGTGATGGTGAATTACCATTTTATCTGAAATTCAATAGTAATTTATCCAAAATCTAATGATAATTTTTACGACTACATCAAAAAGTGTGTACTTGGGAGTTTGGGTAACATGTCTTTTATTATATTGAATACTTGAACTATGTTGTATGAGCTTCGTAGATTGATGATTTTTTGAATTTATATTTGTTATTTTCTTTTTAGTTTATCAAATGAGGCTGACCCAAACATAACCTATTTACTAAATGGATTGTGTGAGTTAAGTCGAATCAATTCAATATGATTCATTTATCAAACATATTATGTTATATCACTCGCTTATTTAAATAAATATGTGTCAAGATTAAAGACTTTTACCCGTTTGATTAAATAAATCATATTAAAATTGATCCTTAATAAATTGATAGATCAAATGAGTCGACTCAAACCCGACACGCCAACTCAAATCGTCAGCCACAAATTTTAGGGCAATGAGGGGTTTAATGAGGATTATTCATTTGTTGGGAGTCACAATCAAATAATTGATTTTACATATCTTCTTTGACTTTTCTGAACGAGAGCGCGTCCATCTGATTAAAGCACCTCCTCACATTGTTTGATGCTGACTGCTGAGTGTTCGGCAATTTGGAAAAAATCAATATTAAGCCAAAATAAGTTTGTTTTATGTTGATTTTGAACGAATAATGAATTGATTTTAAACGTAAGATACACTACTGAACATACAATTTCTATAGATATATTAGGCAACTATAAACAAGTTTCAGGCGTTTTTTTTAGAGCATGCTAGGAAAAACTCAAAAACTGAGTGACATACAAATTCAAAAAAAAAAGAGAAAAATATATGAAAAATCAGTCCTAGTTTACCTGATTTACACTTAAGAGTATGTTTTAGGACCTTTAAAAGCGCTTTCAATTATTTTAATTAGACATGTACTTTTTTCTTCAAACAGAATTTTTTAGTGTTAAACGTACTTTTAATCCCCTCAAATGTACACCTAAAAAGGCCCTTAGCTAACTATGGTATCAAAATAAACTCAAAAGTCAAAAGTTCATGAGATATGCCACAAAAACAGTTTACTTGTTAAGGTCAAATTTTGTCCACTAACATAACATATTCAATTAATTTGACAGTCTTAGATATGATATATGCCACAAATTTATTGGCTTTGACATGTCTGTAATTTGAACTTTTTAAGTTGATGGAGAAAATTTGACCATAGGGAGTAAATTATTTTTTTAGCATAACTAATAACCTTTTTGAGTTCATTTTAATACCTAATTACAAATTAGGTAAACTACAGGGGTTGATTTTGCATTTTTCCCTTTCAAAAAATGCATGGTTTATGGAACATACTGCACATACTGGTTATGTTTTCAGGACAACTTTGACACCCAATAATAGAAGTGAAGAGACACTAAACCATATACATGCCATATAATAGAAATCGATATTCTGAACGGAAATAAACAATCTTTTTCACTCGAGGGCTTATACCATAACATTAAGCCGAAGGAATATATATATATACAAATAGCCTTGATTACTACAATTGCATTCTCTAGATGCAATCTTGAGACACTGCCATCAGAATCAGAGAAGAAATTCCTACATTTTACGTCGCGGCAAAATTCTCAAGCACACTGAGTCCTTCCAAGGCATGAATGCTCCTTCATGGGCCAAATTCTGACAAAATATATGACAAACTACATGCATGAGATTTGCAGTAATCAACAATGATATATATGCATGCAGGCACATTTCAAGTTGACAAAGACACGAGGATAGCTACTGCTAGAATTTTTCATTTCTATCCTAAGGGAATAACAGGTCACAGAGACACAAACACCCACCATCTTTGAACTAAGGTTAGCCACAAGGTGTTTTTGAACTTCTTGTTCAAACAAGTTGAAATTTTTGTCTGGAAGTCGTCAGACAAACACACGCATAACGTCCTCCAAACTTTTGCGAATTTGGACTCTCCACATTGTAACAAATGATGATTTCTGTCTAAAGGTAGTTATTGCAAGCAACAAGGCATGTAGGTAAAAAACACGTCCAATTATGGTTCGTCACATTAATCACTTTCCAGGACTCTAGCCTTAATCCAAGAACATTTTTATTGTCAATTCACAAGGCTAGGTGTCTTTTCTATGGCTCAAACTACATTCTTCATGGCCTCCATCATCCTTGTAAAATCCCTAAATCACCTCTAGACAGTGGCTTGAATAGTCATGACCATGCCATTTTACACAATTTCTTATATTGTCCATAAAATTTTTGCTACCTCTAACTTCTGGAAAATGATTAAATGTTTTTTCATAGCTTTGAAAAGAGAACTTTTAGATTTAAAGATTTTTAAAAAGTCAAACATATGTTTCTCTCAAATTTTTGGAGTTGATCAAAGTTCTTTTTCAAGAAGATTAAAGGTAATGTTTCGATTTTTAGGAGGGGCACATGGGGGGTTTTCTTAAATGCATGTATCCTTACTTTCCAACATTATACAATACAAAGCACTTCTGGATGCACAAAAACTTTGTTTAGTACAAATTTCTTTAGGGATTTTAAGGGAGTAATGACAAGAGAAAGGAAGAATACAGCAAAATAAAAGAGCATTCACATCCTGCGGTGTCTCCTCTACAGTATTATGACTCATTAGAAGGTCAAAAGGGCAATTTTACCACCACCCCCCCCNAAAAAAAAAAGAAAGATGAAAGGGCTAATTGTATATGGTTCAAACTTCACTCCACTTAAAGGCACTTCTCCATCCCAAATAATCAATTTAGGTCAGATTATAACCAACAATGTGATTAGGTACTCAGTGTAAGCGCTCGATGTATTTATACTTGTATTCCAACTTCCCTCTCGAAAATTTTCATAAAGCAGACAACACAACAAAAGGTAGTTCTTCTCCATAATTTAAAACCCACCAATCTAGAATGAAAATGGAATCTCCACCTTTAGGTGCAACCACTCTCGACAACGAATCAACTATAAATGATCAGGGATGCACTCAATAGAAAAGGAATATGAACCATGAGAGCACCCAATACTTCTCCTCATTCTATTGTTATATCAAAATTTGATGAGGGTTGAGGATTGAGTATCAAACCCAGGACAACTCATGTCATAAACTGCCCGGCCACATGTTCTATGCTGATACTTCGATAAGATTTTAAAGTTCAATATCTAGAGGCAGGAATGAAAAATATGGAGCAAACACTACAAACTATCTCCCCCCTCCCTGGGTTATGCCTAGACAAGTAGTCGACTTGTATGCTTGTTAGTGGACTGCCGGTAGCACTCGAAGTGCTGCTGTAAGAAAGACGGTGCCTTCATGCTTTTTTGTGGTGTCTATGGAGGAAACAAAATGATAGAAGTTTTGAGAACCGTGAGAGGACTTTGAAGGAGAAAAAGTCTTTATTTTTCAACACCCAATATCTTTAGATAACTGCTTTTGTTTCTTCTTTGGTGCTTAGTTATCATGATTTTCTTATTCTTTTTGCTCCTACTAGCTAAGTGACTTCTCTTGTGTACTTGGGGACACCCTATCCCCTATGCTTTTAATGATATCTCAATTACTTATAAAAAAAAAAAAACTATCCCCCCTTCCTGAGTGTGTTTGCATGTCTTTTCATAGTTAATAGTTGAAATCTACAAAACTTAACAATAAAATTCCTGAATATCATTATTCCCACTCTAGAATTTGGATGTTGAAACTCGATAACACTCTCTCCTTTCTAACCCACAATTGATCCAGATCCACAACAACCAAAGAGTTCACCAACTAGGCTAGATGAAACCTGCTCAAGAATTGCACGTCATCTCTTTAAGAGCATTCTCCTTGGAATAGCAAAAATAGCTTTTTAGCCAAAATTTGGCTAAAACCCTTAAAATCCCCCTCGCATCAGATTCTACCGCTACAATAATTTCCGGGTTAGTTACAAACTATAGCAAAGACAAATTTTTTTATGATAGTTGGTGCAACTCTATATGCTTTATGGTTGTCATTGTAGAGATTTCATAATGCTTTTTCTCTGATAACCATGCCAATTTCTCAAGCTTCCAGACCTAGTAGAAATATTCTAGTTAGAGACCACTAACACCTGCATTTTAAGACTTCTTAGGACTAATATCAACTTTAAGACCTTCAATTACATGCTAAGATCCCCAAGCAATCACTTAGTGGGCATAAAAATGTTTGTTTTTGACACAATACATATGATATGCAGAAAGCCTGTTTTCTATAGCTGATTTGCTCTTTCTTTTCTTTTCTTTTACCTTCTATGAGTTCTACAACCCAACCCCAACATATTTCCCAATTATATGGGGACTCCCCAATTCTCATGACCAAGTTCAGAATTTAGTCAGACTGATTGTCATCATTCACACTCCAAACTCATTGGAATAAAGACCAATCTCAAAGCCTTTTAATATTTTCAACTTTTTTGTCTATTGGATGGTAACTAATTTTGAGGTATTCTATTTTTACAAGATCTATATGGCCTCTAGGTTGTGTCGATTGTGACTTCCGATTATACAATGATCATTAAGATGCACCAAAGATGAACTACATTTTTCAAAACAAGGTTACAATAAACTGATTCAGCGAGGAAATATAACCCCAAAATGCCCTCTTTTTGAGGGCATATTGCACATCACCAACGACTTCAATAAAACTATTTAAAAGTGGAGACATAACATCATTCTTTTAGCTCTTTTGCAAAAGTACAACTTTACATCAAGTTTGCAAATTTAGATTCCAACCTCAAGTATGCTTCATAAGTCTCTTCTTATCATCATCGAAGTACGTCAAAGATCATATAAGCTCTGAATTTCACCTCTCACATCACATTATGTTTTATCGTCTAAATTAATCAGCAGCATATAGCACAAACAGCAATCAAATGATGTTAAGTTTGTTTTTTAAGAAAAACACTCACCTTCAACCAAAAGTAAAATCCACGTAAGAGATTCAAAACTTTATAGCGATCGTGTTGGACTGAAGCAATCTTTCTTCTAAAGTCTGCAAAAGTTATAAAAATATTTGCTAAAATTAACATCACACTCTATATGAATACTGAATTGATACAAAAAATACACAAAGAAGTATGAAAGCAAAGATCTAAAAAGAAGCCAAGATCAACTATAAGATTAAGAATCCCCGGGAAAACAACGACCAAAGAGTGTCTAATGGAGAATGCAGGAACAATAATTGAAATTAAGTTTACGAATTCCACTCAATAACAACTGTGTTTCACCAATACTTCATTTTGAGTTACAAAGTAAATACATAAGATTACCTCCAAAGGCAAGGTCCTTAAATAGAGAAGGTCTAGAACCAGCATACAAACACAAGAATGAAGTCAATGCCTGACTTCTAATTGTTGCTCTAAGCTATGGGGCTAAGATCGTTTTCCTTGCAATCTAGACCTAATACATGCTATCTGTAGTCCGAATGAAAGCTGCTGATTATAGAAAAATTTGAAGATTCTAGAATCCTCTAGCACTAAAATTGCCAAGAATCTTGGGACATATTTCAGTTGCTTACAGTATTAAATGGGAATGTTAAAGAATATTTGCTATATTAGCTAAATGTTTGTGAAGTTTAAATGGTCCAATACCCTATAAAGTAGGCCAGGTACACATACATTACATCAAAAATCAATATAATGCCCATACTACAAAGATGACAGAACTTGATTATATAAGACCACATTCACACATCCAAGTAGTAAAAATAGAAGAATGTGGCACTTAGTCTCTGACACCACGAATACTCGAACACTCAAACACCATTAACAGTGGGCTTGCCAGCTAAACTTATACTCAAACGAATGCCCATAACACCAAATGAAAACTGTCCAATATACAACAGAAACAGACTTGACAGTTTCTTTTGTCTATGTGGAAGGAAGAGTATAAAAAGTTTTCCTCTTTGTGCAAAGCAAAAAATCTCAAGTTCATATTATAATATATTACCAAAATGTGATAAACTGGGTTCAAAAAAGAAATAAAAAGTAGGTAGTTTTTGTTACAATTATGTCATGTGATCGATTAATCAATCATTTTTTATTACAAGTAATTGAAATATCATTAAAAGTGAAAAGCACTACTTAGGTACACAGAGTATACAAGAGAGACACCTAATTAGAAGAAGAGAAAAGAACAAAAAAATTGTGAAAACTAAGCTCCCAGGGAGCTACAAATGCGGCTATCCGAGTATAAAGAGTTAAAAAGAGTTAAAAAGAAACAAGACTCAAGCTCCACCAATGGCCTCTCACCGGCATTAATGTATCAGTCAAAAGACTCAAAACATATGAAACATGGTAATTTGTCATAAGGAACTTACCCGGGTACTGATCAAGATATGATTTGCCAAACGAGTCCAGTGCATATGATATTGTCCTACCACGCAATATTCGTTGGTGTTCCAATGGCTTTTTGTAAGATACTTCATGCAGAAGGACTTCATACTCCTTTTTGGTGTAGGGTCTACCAAGAATTTCCATAAGCTCCATCCTAAACTGGGAATGACTGCTACTGCCGGGACTTCCATTGGATTTTTTGCTGTCTAGATCGATCTTTTCATTTGAAAAGTGCACACAACCAAAACAGCGCAAATTTCAAAAGTTGGAAACATATAAAATTTGAAAGACCATACAGAAAATAAACAAAATGGCCCAAAGTTGCAGGTGGAAGAAATACATACAATTGAATCACATTTTGAAGATGTGAATGGGGTGCGATATCCATCACAAAATGGATTTTTGTCCATTGCAATTATTTCTGAATCATCTGAACTCTCTGCATCCACCTCATATTTCACTGGTATACCACTGTCAGGTGTTGAAAGACATACATTTGGATCACATTTTGAAGATATGAATGGGCTGTGATCTCCACCACAAAATGGATTTTTGCCCGCTGCAATTATTTCTGGATCACCTGAACTCTCTGCACCCGCCTCATATATCACCGGTATACCACTTGCAGGTGTAAATACAAAATTTTTACCATCAGCCCTAAGACAATTCAGAAATTCCCGGTAGTTTTCATCTATCATATCAGATTCCACTCCAAGGTTGCAATTGGTAGTACCATATCGTTTATACAAACATCCATTTGTCCCACCAGAAAAGGGATATTCGTTTTCCTCTTTTACGTCCCTCATTGAATTCTTATTTTCTTTCCCCCTGACATCCCTTATTGTTTCAGGAGCTTCAGTGCTTTCTTTCCTTGAAACATTTGTCAATCTACTTTGCTTCCTCGTCTTTTTAGTGCTAGAAATATTACTCAAAATGTTCAGGTTCTCAGCCTTTTCTCTCTGTGAATTAATCCTCCAAATTCTTGAAGTTCTAGTCTTACTACTCAAAAAATTTGGGGTCACAGTCTTTTCTATCTTTAAAGCACTCAGATTTTTTGTAGTTTCATTTATCTTAGACTTTTTAAAGCTTGAACCACTCAAAACATGTGGGCTCTCCATCTTCCCCCTCTTTGAAGCATTTCTCAAAGTTATTCCCGCTTCAGTTTTTCCAGTCCTTTCAACGCCAGAAACATTACCCAAATCATTCGGGCTTTGGATTTTCCTCTTTGAATCAGTCCTCAGAGTTCTTGCAGTTTTAGTGCTCTCTCTCCTCGGACAACTCTTAAAAGTTGCCCAACGGTCTAACTTGAGCAGCCCATCAGACAACCCCTCTTTTCTTTCATACTTTATAAGAACCGACATTCCATTGCTTATAACAAGTTCTACTACATACGATTGATTATCTTCCCTCAAATTTTCCAAGAAGATCTTATAGTCAGGATCCACAACATCATCATCCCAGCACATGTTAGGCTGCGGATCTCCAACTTGTTCACTGCTCTTCTCGGTTTTTCCATCATCATGACAATCATTCGAATACCTAGCATTATCGTCTGCAGATACATGGTCATCCAAGTCTACAGATACATCTTCCAGTTTAAAACTGTTTTTTTTACATTTTTTTGTAAAATTATAATTGGCAATGGACCTTCTCTTCAACCGCCTTGCCAACCTCGACTTGCACTCATCATCGGAACTCATTCTAGCCCCCAGCCACAAACACTCACTATATTTGATATTTTCCTCTTTTTTTACCTGAAACTAGCCAGAACACAAACGGTTTCAGAGAATATTACCCAAATAAGAACAATGAAGAAAACTATGATTCTTGCATGCAAAACCCATTGGTGCCAGTGGAGTTGGTAAAACACAAAATAGCATGTAACTAAGAACTCACCCCTCCCGGCTCAACAAGATACCGAACTATTTGTTGAGGATGATACAGTACTAAGCAAATTTGTAGCAGCTCAACAATGTATATAGTATATAATATATATATAAATAAAAAAAAATCGTCCACTATCTCTCCTCTAATTACAAAATTATTTTACCTTCTCTCAAGAGCAGTACACAGTGACGATTAGGACGAGTATCCTTTTTCTTCCAACTACTACGCATAAACGCGAACAAAGTGACGATCTAAATCTTCCCATCTGCAGCAATTAATCAAACCCAATGAAAACAAGAACACCCACAAACCAAAAACAACAAAACCACATAAAAATCCAACAAAAGAAGAAAAAAAAAAAAAATGCCGACAAAGAAGATTGCAAAAAGTAGGGAAATTTGAAGCTTTTACCTGGAATTACGTATGGCTGCATATTGTGGCTGATTCAACTAATTTTTTGTGGGTGCTGGTAGAGACCGTAGAAGAAAGAAAAGAACGAAGATAGAAACAATAATAAAGATACTAATGGAAGTGGGATTAGGTTAGGTGCGTTTTACCTGACCAAAAATAATAAATACTTTGCCTCGAAAAAAAAATAATAAATAAATAAAAAGAAAGAAAGCAAACAAAAGCCTTGGGTCAGCTCTAAACCCACAGTTACGAGTGTGTATTTTGCCACCCACCAGCCACCGCTTATCGATCGAACCGCCCCACCACCGGTGGTTGGCTACCAGTAGGCAAAAAAAAAATAAAAATCCCAACTTCTTTTTNTTTTTTTTTTTTTTTTTTTTACATGTCCACACAAAAGGGGGAGGATGGTTCGAATTAGTGACCTCCGCTTAATGAGAAGTGATCCCAGCCGATTGAGCTACCTTTTGGGGACAAAAAATCCCAACTTTGTTAGATAAAAGAAGGCAAAAAGGATCATAAATTTTCAATATAGGGCATGTATGAGTGTGTATTTGAAGGGTCATAAAAGTGCGTTTAATGTTCAAAAAATTCGTCTTAAAAAAAAATTGAAAGCACTTATAAGATTTCAAAAATGACAAAAACGTACTTTTGACAAAAGTTTAAAATTAAATTTTCTGCCAAAAAACATTTTTTGATAGTAGAAGGTGCCCTTTGATTTTCCCTAAGTTTATGGCACAATTATGTCAAAAAAAAAATGTTTAGGGCACAATTTTTTAATTTTTTAATTTTTTGCTTAGTAATAAAAATATATTTCACAATAACTTCATTTACCTACCTTCACTTTTTTCACAAAATCTCAACACAATTCTCAATTAAAAACAAAAAAATAAGAGAGGAGAGAGGAAAGATAAATATTTATATTTATTACACATTGGGAGGATGAGGATCCCCTCCCATTAAGGGGTTAATTGGAGATTCTCCAATTGTCCATCTGGACCGTTCATTTTAATCCCACGCTCTACAGAATGCCACATGTCCTACTATAATTAAATAATAAAATATTATTTGAATTTTAGAAAGAAAATTTTTTTAAAAAAAATTATAAAATAATATGGCCAAGGGCCACCCCCTAGGACAAGGGGTGGGTTGGCCACCTCCTAAGGCCAAACCCAAAAAATAATTTTTTGGATTTGGCTCTAGGGGGTGGCCGAACCCCCATGGCTCAGGTGGGGTGACCGGCCACCCCATTTGGTTAGCCAGCCACCACATATTATTTTATAAAAAATTTAATTTTTTATTATTTTTATTTTCTTTTTAAAAATTAAATAATATTTTATTATTTAATTTATAGTAGGACACGTGGCATTTTTTAGTGCGTTGGATCAAATGAATGGTCCAGATCCCCTAAATTGGAGGGAATTCGGATCCACATTAGGAAATTTTGTACAAACTCTTAAAGGTTGATTAAATGTAGAGAATTTCTGTATAGGTTTTTGTGGTTTTTTTAAAATTTATAAATATAAAGAAGGGAAAATATACAACATATGCAGTTAATGCTCTTAAAAACCATATTTTTCAAACACAATTTTAAATATAATAATAATAATAATAGTTTACTCAATCGGTGTTGTTTTGGTGAAGTCAATGGTTGTGGTGGGTTTTAATTTTGGCCGTGCAAATCCTTAAATATCTGATTGAAGTACGCATGTGATGTGGCCTAGCGGTTCATGACAATAGAGGTGTACTAGGTTTAGTACTCATCCTTTCAAATTTTGAATTCGAAGAGTAATGCTACCACCTATATTTTTATGTGGGTTATATATGTTCTTATGTAAAATACTTTTTAGAAAGAAAAAAAGAATATATAAATTTTTTTTTTGACAATTGACTCGTACAAAAAATGGTCGGTGACTTATGGCAACCTCTAACGAAGGTCCAACATGCTCTAGCGGCAGCCCAATAGAATTTGGTTGTGGTATGGGAGTTTGATAATGAGAAATTCAAAACCATTGTGGTAATTGGCCAAAATTTTTAGAATGATTGTTGTGATCTAAGGGAATGGGTGGGGTGTTCCGCTAGAGATGTACAGGGAGGAAGCCGGTTGGACTTTTTTTGTATGCGAAAAAGGATGGGTATGACAGAAAATGAGATTGGAGAAGGAGAAAGCGTCTGTTTGTGGGTTGAGAGTAAAATTGTATTTTTACTGCACAGTGCAAACACAAACCCAAACCCGTTTATCAAACAGGGCCCAAATGATGTATAAATTTAAAAACAGAAACAATTTTCTGTAACAAAAGAAGCTTTTTTATCGAACTAAAAATTTTTTTGTTTTGGCTATTATTTTCAATTATATCAAAGACCGAAAAATACAAAAAACATTTTGAATGAAAATTGTTAGGGAATTTTTCAGTCTAACAAAATTGTTAGGGCAATATGTTAGGACAGATTGCCTCTGGATTATACTTGGTATATGGGTCTATTTATAGGCTAATATTAGGAGCCTGTTTGAGATTGCATTTGAGAAATAGAGCTTTTACGTCAAAAAAAACTTTTAAGGGCCTGTTTGGGATTGCGTTTGAAAGGCTTAAAAGTGCTTTTAATACTCAAAAAGCCCATTTGAAGAAAAAAATACATATTTGTTTGGAAAAAAATTAAAAGCATTTTTAAGAGTTTAAAAAGCCTAAAAATTGCTAAAAACACTTTTGACAAAAGCTTAAAAATGAAGCTTTTGCCAAAAGTTCTTTTTGACTTAAAAGCTATATTTTTCAAACGTAATTTCAAACAGGCTCTTTGACAAAAGCTTCATTTCTAAGCTTTTGCCAAAAGTGCTTTTTGGCCATTTTTTAGGNGAGAAATAGAGTTTTTACGTCAAAAAAAACTTTTAAGGGCCTGTTTGGGATTGCATTTGAAATGCTTAAAAGTACTTTTAAATTTTTAATACTCAAAAAGCCCATTTGAAGAAAAAAATACATATTTGTTTGGAAAAAAATTAAAAGCACTTTTAAGAGTTTAAAAAGCCTAAAAATTGCTAAAAACACTTTTGGCAAAAGCTTAAAAATGAAGCTTTTGCCAAAAGTTCTTTTTGACTTAAAAGCTATATTTTTCAAACGTAATTTCAAACAGACTCTTTGACAAAAACTTCATTTCTAAGCTTTTGCCAAAAGTGCTTTTTGGCCATTTTTTAGGTTTTTGAGACATTTAAAAGCGCTCTTAATTTTTTTTACCAAACGACTACTTTTTTTTTTTCAAACAGGCTTTTTGAGTGTTAAAAGCACTTTTAGGTTTCTCAAACGCAATTCCAAACAGATCCTAGGTCTTTTGCTTCAACTTGCCCTAGAAGTACTGAAAGCTGTGGTCCATTATTTTTTCGGCGGGCTAGCACTGGTATTGAGGCCCATGATGTATCTGGTGGGCTAATATAATGGAATTATTCCTGACAAAAATAGTTTATGACAAAAGAAACAGATCCTTAATCTTTATTTCACACTATTAATATGACAATACCGATCAACTATTAAATTAATTATTATTTTAAAATAAAAAATTTAAAAATTAATTAAAACTGTCACATTAATATTGTATGATGGTCCATAGTCCTTTCCTCTGAGAGCATCCATGATCATCAAAGATCGGCAGGGCCTAAGAGTCAAAAGGTATGGGGAAGAACAACCATTTATTGGGTAGGCTGCTTTTATGTTTGAGAGTTTGCCACCAATGTAACTAAGAATTTGGCCTGTGATTCTGATGTCACCATCTCAAGATAGCAGAGCAAGTGCATCTGATGAGTTCCAGCTGCTGCAATCAATGTGGGAGCTGATGAATGAGGTTGTCTATATGGAAGTTGCATATGGTTTATTGTCTTCCCACTTCTATCTTCCAAAATTACCTTGAAAATGTTTTGTTTCATGCCAAAAGGTTTGAATGAGATCTTTATTTTTTTACATGGAAAGTGAAAAAGAGAGAGAGAGAGAGAGAAACGACACTGTTGAAGCTAAATAGGAGAGAGATGGTCAGAAGTGGGAGCAAAGTGGTACTCTTAAGCATCGTTGAGTCTTCTTCCCGTCAATAATGAGTAGTGCTACACGAATTTGGCTTCGGTGTTGTAACTTTTTTTACTATACCTATGTTATAGTTCTTTTAATGGCCTGGATTCAATTTTGTTTTCTTTCTTTCTCATAAAATATTGAAAAATTTGAATCCAATCCTTTAAAAGAATTACCGTATAGGTGCGGTAAAAAATATATATATTAGCACCTAAGCCTTATATTCATGCTACACTTATTCTCAATTTTCTACATACATAAGTAGTTTTTAAAGCCACTATTAGATATGAGATGTATTTTTATTGAATTTTAATTTAATGTTGATTTTAAAAGCCATGTATAGATGTAGAAAATTTGGTATAAGAAAGTTAGAGTATATGTTGGCGAAAATGTATTTTTTAGGTTTTTCGCCAATGGAACAAACTTTTTGTTTAACACAACTTTTAATATACTAAAATACTTTTTAAGTTTATTAAAAATATGTCCGGCTGGGTCTCAAAGACTCCTGATTTTGTTCAAGTGGGGTCCTAACAGGGGGTCTAGGCAAAGTGTTGGCAATGCGCCTTGGTTGGGTTCGAGCGAGACTCAGTGAAGTCCCAGCAAGGTCCCGATTGAGTCCTAGTAGGGTCTTGATTGGGTCTTGACGGTGGCTCGGTATGGTCCTACCGGGTACCAAAGATGTCCTAACTAGGTTCCGTTGATTTGAGGATAAGAAGCTCAAATTCAAAAAATTGTTTATGGTTTTTAAAAATAGAAACAATTTTACAGAAATTAAAGAAGCTTTTTTGGTCAAACCGAAAATATTTTTCGGATGACTATTTTTTTCATCACACTAAATACCAACAAATTTAAAAAAAAATCATTTAACGTCAAAACAAACAGAGTGTAAATTAATGTTGGAGCGAGAAAGAGCTCAAAAAAGAAAAGAAAAGAAAAGAAAAAATTTGTTATTATTGAGTCCTAGTAGGGGGTAGCCGAAGCCACCCACAAGCCCTTGTGGGTGGTCCAGCCACCCCCAAAAGCCCAAAACTCATTTCTTTTTCTTTTTTTGGGCATTTCGAGGGTGGCCGGATCACCCTAGATCGGTTGTGGCCCCTTGGCCAAAAATGGGGTGGTTCGGCCACCCCATTTTGGCCAAGGGGTGGCTCCCAATTTTTCTTTCTTTTTTTAATTTATAAATATTTTTATTTTTTATTTTCTTTATATATATATAAAATTTTAATACCCAAAACGGTGTCGTTTTGAGTTGGGTGTGTGTTGAAGTTTGGGGCCCAAAACGGTGTAGTTTAACGTGGGAGTATAATGTGCATAAAAAGTCAAACTGTTTGAGTTTAACATTGAAAACTAACAAAATAATTTTTTTTTTTTTTTTTTTTGACATGTTCACACATGAGGGGGGAGAGGGATTCGAACTAGCGACATCCGCTTCATTAGGCATGGTTCCAATCGATTGAGTTACCTCTTGGGGACAACAAAAGAATTCAAAGTGAGAGTAAATCAAAGTTCAATGGGCCTAAGTGAAAGTTTTGAAAATTTAAATATTATTTTTAAAATTGGCTGAAAATTTGAAGGACAAACTGAAATTTCCCTTTTCATTTTCAGCAAAGCCAAGTCATCTAAAGTGAAGTTTGCCCTCGTCCTTATTTTCAGCAAAGCCAAGTCAACTAGTCAAGCAAGCACTTTCCTTCCTTGACCCGGTGAAGTTGTGAACATCACTGCCACTCCTCGACTCGCTTCCCGTAAGCTAAAATTCCAATCTTTTCTGCCAAAACTATCCCCAGTTCACACTCGCTTGATTGAGCTCAAAGTGTGACCCCTTCTTTTTTTAATATATATTTTATTTTATTTCACCTTTTGAATATTCAAACCATATCTTTTGGGGACACAACGATGTTTCCTCGCCGTTTCAAGAACCCTTTTATGGGTTTAGTCTATCTTTATGGTTGTGGTTGTTACCCACTAGGAATTTGGGTAGGATTATACGGTCTTTTGACGGTCATGTTTTTGTTTTTGTTTAGGGTTCAATTATAGTTGCAGGGTAACAGGGTAACCCAGCGGTCATGTCTCTGCTTGAGTCATTTGTTTTGGTGTTAGTACCGTTTTATGCGGCCACTTTTAAGACGACCAGGGTTATTTTTTTGATTAATTTCTTACGTTTTGTTTATTTTATTTGCACTGTGTATTTTACTTTGGGTTTATTATTTGGGAGCTCATTCTTTTGGTTAGGTTTCACTTTTTCACTCTCTTTCTTTGGAATCAAAGAGTTTAAGAGAACCTTCCTTTTATAACATTCTTTTTCATATTTGATTAGAAAAGCAATACGAACAGAGTTTTCTTTAAATTAAATGAAAAAAAATTTATTTAACCCAATTTATAAGATTGTCACGTGTCTATTACCACGGAAGAAACGCATATTTTTTAGTTGACATATAAGAAATCATATGTTATTTTTAATAATTATTTTCAAAAACTCTAATCTTTAAACAAACCAAACATTAGGTGTTTCCATCAATCTTTTGTCTAGCATGTAAAACCTCTAATCCTTTTGGTTATATCCTTGATTGAGAAAAAAGCTTGGAACACAAGTACAACAAAGTCACGACAACTTGCTATGACAATTTTTTATTTATTTTTTTTATTTTTAATCAATCAAGGGGAACCAGGACAGGAGAATTACTAAGGTGGTCCTCGCCACTCTTGACGCAAAGAGAAGAAAGAAAAAGAGAAAAAAAAAAAATGAGAATGCTTCCAAATATAAGGCGGGAAGTAACTTATTTAGCAACATGATGCGCAACAAAGTTGTTACATTTAAAAATCTTCAAACTCTTGATGGAGAGGAGTTGATTCTGAATATCAGCAATAACCGGTTCTGATCTCCAATCCCTTAGCTTTGATTAATCTATATGTCATTTCTTTTTTTTTTTAGAGCAATTTTGGGTATATTAGGGTATTTTTTGTTTTAAAAAAGTATTTTGATATAATACGAATGTGAAAATTATTTTTATAATTTTAAAAATATTTTACATTTAGAGTTATTTATTAATATATTATTTTTGTCCCAGACGCTTCCGCAGTTCTTCATTACCCTTTTTCTCCAAATACCTAGGCATCCTCACAAAGGTTTTGGCTTAGGTCATGTAAAAAAAAAAAACTGTATTATAGTTTTTTTTTTGTCCTTTCTACATTTTAAATTTAATTTCAAGTTTTTATATGAGAAAGAAATAGCTAAATTAAATTTCAACAATTTAAAAAACTTTTTTTATTTTTTTGAATTTTTTTTATAGCACCCCAACTAATGGAAAACAATTACTTTCCTCTTCCTGTCCTTCTCTAATCTTTTCCCATTTTCACAAATCACCATTACATTTGTAGGCTCATGTATAGGACCACATAAGCTTAAAGGTCCAATGATAATTTTAAAAACCAAGAGAATGGAAAGAGAATTTACAGCACCTCAACTAATGGAAAATGAATACTTTCCTCCTCGGTCTTTTTCTCATCTTCCCCATTTTCAAAATTGTCATCGGATTTGTGGACCATGTACGGGATCCACATAAGCCCCACAAATTTAATAATAATTTTAAAAATTAGAAGAATGAGAGAAGAACTAAAAGAGAATGTATAGCATGTCTCTCAACCAAATCTCCTAAAAAAAATGATTAGCTATAGCAAAATAATGCCCAACACTTAAAAGCCTCTTTGGGATTCCCTAAATTTCAAAGTCAAAAAAGCTTCATTTTCAAAAGCGCGTTTTGACATTTTTTTAAGAGTATGTTTTTATTTTTATTTTTTTTGGTGCCAAACAGACCAACTTTTATATACTAAAAGTATTTTTTAAGTTTTTTTAGGGTCCGTTTAAAATTGCGATTTTAATAAGTATGATTTTAAAAATTATATTTTTAAAAATTACGTTTTGAAATCTTTACTTTTTAAAATTACATAGGCATTTGGTAAAATATGTTAAAAAGTATTTCTTTATCAAATATTTGTTATGCGAAATCGTGATTTTGATTAAATTCTCGTTTTTTAAATAAGTACATCATAGCCTGCTTATAGAAATTACGTATTTTTTTTTCTATTTTAAATTAAAAACTTTTTAAATCGCAATGTGAAACTCTTTATATTTTACAATATCTTTTAAAAACGTAAATTATTCTTAAAAAAGCGCAATTCCAAACACACTCTAATAGAGTCTCAACCAAATTATTAATAGTCTCATCGTGTTTAAGGTGATCATATTATATGCATTGTTTATCCAAAGTGATTGGAAGCCAGTAGTTGACGAGGTCAAAGGAAGAGATAAAATCAACCATTTGATTGTGACTCCTAATCCAATCAATAAACTCTTCACTAATGCAGTTTCTTTCGTCTAACCCCACACCTTTTCCCAAATTCTTACTACCCTTAGAATATCAATGGGACCGGTTCCGTTCATAATTGAGAATTTATTCGTGTCGTGTCCCTTTTTCATTGGGAACGGACCGAGATAATTGAAAAAAATTGAAGAGCAATCGGTTAATTATAAGAAGAGGGTAAAATGTTAATTTCACTTTTTATTTAGACCAGTTTACCCTCCTTTTATAACTAATAATTTTTTTCAACGAGAGAAGATCTTAATTCATGTGAGAGCCGGCTCTCTTATCCAAGTAAGCTCAACCGAACATGGGTCTATTTGAAAAGGAGAACCATATTTGGGCAAAGCTCCGCTCTCATAACTCTTATAATTTTTTTTTTTCTTCCTCTTTTTGTAAAAAAATGATTAGGGATGCCAATCCATTTTAATGATATATAAACCTCGTGGGTTTGTTTGATAACACCTTTTTTTTCTTTCGTCATTTTTTTTTTAGTAATTAACAAATAACTCAAAACACAAAACACTCAAAATTACTTTCACCTTTATATCGCACAAGAACAAACAACAAAAAGTGTATTCTAATAAGCATTAATAAAAAACGGGTATATAAATTTCTTCCAAGCAAAGTTAGAAGAATTTTCTTCTACTAAAGTCTCTAAAAATGGCATGTATCTCTTAAGCATATTAGAAGTAAATTTTTTTTTTTAAATATTAACAAACAACTCAAAACACAAAACACTCAAAATTACTTTCACTTTTATATCGCACAAGAACAAACAACAAAAAATGTATTCTAAAAAGCATTAATAAACGGGTATATAAATTTCTTCCAAGCAAAGTTAGAAGAATTTTCTCCTACTAAAATCTCTAAAAATGACATGTATCTCTTAAGCATGTTAGGAATACATATATATATTTTTTTAATATTAATGCTATTAAATAAATATACGAGAGGCACATGCTATTAAAAATAGGTGTTACTCACATAATAAGAGCCACATGGACCCTTTTAGATACTAAATTAAAATAAATAAATGAATAGAACTTCAACCCAATTTAAAAGAAATTTCTCTCTGGAGCTACAAACTTTTCTCTAGTCTATAAAGAAAATTTTATGAATTAAAATAATAGATTTTTAAAGCCTAATATATATTCAGCATGATAATGAATAAATAACATTTATTTAAGGGATAAATGTTGATAATCAAAATTTTTAATTGGGGTCCTTTTGCCAAGAGCCACAAGCACTCATATACATCCACACGCCCACACAGGAACAGGACCACATTCCCCATTGAGTGTATGAAGAGATGACTTTAAAGTCTTTAACAAAGCTAACTACCACCCATGCCATTAATAATGTATCTGACCCAGTCAGTACTTGCTTTTTTTCTTCACTATTTCTGTCCCAATATTTTAATTCCAAATCCTATGGCTGAGATAACAAGGAAATTGGAGAAGGGATATATAATATATATATATTTTTTAATTTTTAACTTGCTCCAAAAGATATATGTCAATTTAGCAATCTGGAATGGAAATTTTTTCTACAATTCAATTTGAAAGAAAGTTTTGTCCTGGAGATTGAGTTGCGGAAGGGAGAGGGACAACTTTTTTTTTTTTTTTTTTTAATTTTTAATTTTTAATTTTTTAATTTTTAATGTATTATCTCTTCATTGATATAACAATTAAATGTGATAAAATGTTACGTGCAATGCCAAAGATACAATTTGAAATCTTACAACTCAAACATTATCTATGACGTACACAATAGCCTTTCTAGCTATTATAAGATAATATCTACAAAAAGTCACTGTCCCAATTAATTTTAGATCTACAACATATTCCAATAAATCATGTTTTTATCTGCTGTCAGGTCATTGATTAATTTATTATTATTATTATTATTTTTATCTCCGATACTAGTGTTTTACCAATCGCAATCTCTTTCGTTACTATAATGACAATTCTTCTTTATGTCCGATAACTCCTTCGTTATTGGTCTATGATTTGCTCACAGAAAATGAACCATAAGAAAACAAAAGACCAACCGAAAATCAATTTTATTATTCTTAAGGATTTATGAAATCAAAACCTAAGAAAACGAATAAAATTTCATCCCATAGATTGCTACTAAAGATAGATCTAGAGATAATATGTACATTCTTATATAAAAACAATGAAAATACAATAACAAAAACCCAATATACCCTCACACGTTCCACGTGCCACCACCGGTCAGCCATGCTCTACTAGAAAGCACCCCGATGATCATTGACACATGCACCTTGGTCGATCTACGGCGGAGTGGGGGAAAGGAGAAAGGGTAGAGGCAAGAAGGGAGCTCCCTTTCCCCACCTAGGCTATGTTCTCTTTGTGACTGCGTTGCTCAAGGGAAACAAACAACTTTAATGGTAGATTAGTAGAGAAAGTATAGTTTTTCCTAATTTTTAACTAGCTTCCAATCAATGGCACGCTTGAGAAGGAAAAATATAAGTGTTTAAAGTTCTGTTTGTTTTGACGTAAAATATTTTTAGTAGAAAATATTTTCGTGAAAATATTTTTCTGCATTTGGCGCGTACGAAAAATCACAATATATATTTCATTTAATGATATTAAACTTTAAATTAAGATAATGTTCCAATCGGGTTACGACAATGACCCATCCGAGTTCCAGCGAGTCCCAACCAAGTCCCAGATGTGTTCTAATCGGGTCCTAGTGAAGTCCCTGAGGTGGCTTGGTCGGGTCCTTGTGAGCCTCGCTGGTGGCCCGGTTGTGTCCCACCTGAGTCTCAATGGGGCCTCAAAGAAGTCCTAATGGTGGCCTCGCTGGTTCTTGGTGAGTCTCACTGGGATTCCAACCGTGTCCTGGTGGTGTTTTGATCGGGTCTTAGCAAGTCTTGATGGGGTCTCGGTAGTGGCTCTGCTTGGGGATAACAGGCTCTCGATTGGGTCCCATCAGGGTTCTAATTAGGTCCCGGCAAAGTCCAAGCGATGGCCTGACTGAGTCTCAAAAACACCTGACTTTGTTTCGGTGGGGTCTCAACTAGGTCTTGATGGTGGCCTAGTTGGGTCCCAAGGTGGTGGCCCGATTGGGTCCCAACGAGGTCCTGATTGGGTCTAGACGGTGGCCTGATGAAGTCCCAAAGGGGTTCCTGATACGTTCCAACTGGGTTTCGTTAATTTGAGAGTGAGAAGCTTAAACTCAAAAAATGATTTACAATTTTCAAAAATAAAAATCATTTAATGAAAATTAAATAATCTTTTTAGGTCAAAACCAAAAATATTTCTATTGACTATTATTTTTCATCACACTAAATACCAAAAATTATGATTTCTTTTGTTTTTTTAAAAATTTTTATAAATCATTTTATGTTGAAACAAATAGAGCCTATAAAATAAAAAGGAGCTATTATTGAGGTGATGCTTTGTATAGATTATAGAATTTGTAGATATATTTAGTATCTACATAAAGATTTTATCTTGTTGCAGACTAATAGAGCACATATATACAAACTCTAATTAAACACAACTATGTATATTGATTTTAATCCAATTTGGAAGAAAACATTGTCGCATAAATAGTACTTTTGAAATTACAGAGTATTTGATGAGAATAAAATCATATTAATCTTGGATGGAACCATTTACAATCTTATTATAGATTATAACACATGCACATAGAGAGAGATAAAAAATACCATAGTACTACTATACAACACATTTTTATTTCACAAGATTTTTTTTTCAAATTTTTTATCAAGAATTGATCAAAGGTTGGTTGAAATAATAAATAAGTATTGTGAGATAATTATGCGATTAACGATATAGATTATAGCATTACTCAAAGTCATGATGATAGTACATACCACAACAAACATTCCACAAGTATTTCACAAAGCTAATGTGACAACATCTAGTAGTTATATTAGTTTTTTTATTTTTTTAATAAGGGCTAATCAGCCTAATCCATAGGCTATTAAAACCATGTCAAGTCAAAATTTTTTAGAGTTGTTTGGTAAGTCATAAATGATCCAAAATGTCATTGATTTCTCTACCTAACCCATGAAAAAGAAAAGAAAAAAAAAAAAGAGACAGAAATTTCTAGCAAATCAGTCTGGAGAAAATATCCTCCAACCCATTTAAAATAGTGTCAAGTTTGTATAAACATCTAAAACTTTAGTTTAAGTTAGTAAATTGCTATTAATGACTGTAATAACCCGCCTTAAATGATATAACATTGTCCGCTTTGAGTCAAGCCTGCACAGTTTTAGTATTGAGTTTACTCCCAAAAGGCCTCATACCATTTAGAGAGAACATATTCCATATAAACACATCATATAATCCATACCTAGGCAATGTGGGACGTCACAATTACCCCCTCTTAGGACCCATCGTCCTCGCTGGTGACCCCTATGGGTTTGTGCACGCTTTCCCATCTCAGGCTGCATTATGGCTTTGATACCATATGTAACATCCTGCCTTAAATGATATAATATTGTCCGCTTTGAGTCAAGCCCGCACGATTTTAGTATTGGGTCTACCCCAAAAGGCCTCATATCATTTAAAGAGAACATATTTTATATAAATACATCATATAATCCATACCCAGGCAATGTGGGATGTCACAATGACCTTAAGAATTTAATGTATATTTTAAATGTTTATAGACACTTGACTCTTTTTTAAATGGATTGAATGCTCTCCACTTCAAATGCTCTCTATTTCTTCCTTTATTTTTTTTTTATTTTTTTAAAGGAAATCATTCCAGCCTCATTGAAGAAGGATCACGAGCGTAAACGCTCTTACATCATGGAGTAAAAAACTTTAAGAAAATCATTGTCGAAGCTACGATGTTACAAGTCATAGATGCTTACATAAAAATCAAAATTCAAAATCTATCTATGACAACAATATCCACTAACTCATGACTAATTTTTAGTTGTAATATCAGATCTATTCCATATAGATTCAACTCAATGCATATATAGCTCATATTTCTTGACCTTGTGAGCAGAAAACTCATACCGAAACCTATCTTCCTAAGCCCGAGAGACAGAAAACAAATCACATCCACAACCCAAAGGTCTGGACAATCCTTATTCAAGCAAAATTACATAAAACAAAAAATAGAGAAAACCTAGCCCCCACAGAAAAAACAGCAAAAAAAAGCACTGTTTTGCTCCTGAAAAGACTAGATCTACTCCCTATCGACCCAAAACGGTATTTATTCAAAACAAACAAAACAAGAAACATAACCATTAAAAAAAAGCAGCGACCGAAGTAGAGGAGATGATGGACATTAGAGGACATGGTGGAGTGAATGGAGGAGATGGGCGGCGAGCACCTTGGAGGTGGACGAAAGTGGCTAGACTTACTGCATATGGCTGAAAAACACCTAAAAAACACAAAGAAACAAGAGAAAGACAATTTAAAGATATAAAAATGGAGAGAGTAATTTGTAATGACAGGTTTATGATTTACTTTAAAGAAATGCTATAGTGTAATAAAAAGACCATTTCTGGCCAATAAAAGTCCTAAGTGGCAAGATGCCATGGGTCCCATCCGTAGTTGCTGTGGCTGCTGTGGCCTCTTGTCACTTAGAACTTTTATGGGTCAAAAATAATTTTTTTATTGCACTATAACATATCTCTTTATTTTATACTTATATATATAAAAAAAAACAATTACCACCCATATTAATATGGGTGGGTGGCAGTGAAATGGTTTTTTAGCCCAAGGACGGCAATGAAGTTTGAAGTTTGATTTTGATGGTCAAAAAATTGCTAAAAGGATCCTCTTCATTTCCTTTGAAATAGAGAGGAGTCAGATAGGCCTTTTTTTAAGGGTAAAATAGACTTTTCAATGAATTTTTTAATTGAAAATATATTTTGCCCTTTTAAAAAGCCTAACCAAAGAAATTGAGAGGAGCCCATTCCAAAAAATTGCCCTTTAACAGATTTCGAACTTTTTTTTTTAAAAAAAAAAAATTTATTTTAAATTTTTGGGATTATTTATTGGGCAATGAAGTTTGGAGTTTGATTTTGATAGTAAAAAAATTGGCCTTTCACTGACTAGAAACCCTTTTTTTTTTTAATTTTTTAATTTTTTTTTTAAAGTTTTTGGGATTATTTATTGTCAATTGTCATTCTTTTGTTAGTGTTTTTTCTTAATTTCAGCAAAAGCCAAGTCAAGCAAGCACTCACATTGTCGTCTATGGAGTTTTGACAAAAGTGGCCTTCCTTCTTTGACCCGATGAACATCTCTCCTCCTCGACTTTTGCTTCCCGTAAGCTAAAATTCCAATCTTTTCTGCCAAAACTATCCCCAGTTCACACTCGCTTGATTGAGTTCAAAGTGTGACCCATTTTTTCTTTCTTTTTAACCTTTTGAATTTACGCTCTGGTACTGGCTTTGAATATTCAACCCATATCCTTGAGGACAGAACGATGTTTCGTCGTTGTTTCAAGAACCCTTTTATGGGTTTCGTCTTCCTTTCCGAGTTACGCCTCCTGAATTATCAAAAATCCCAGGTTGGTTTTTTGATTCTCTAAAAAATTTGCTTTTGTTTACTTATTTTTTTCTGTCTTTTTTTTAGTGTGGGTTTTTCGAATATTGACTTCTTTTGATCAGTCTGTTTTAGAGTCAAGTCAATTGGGTAGCTCAGGTTTTTGGATTTCTTCTTATATTTGTTGCACCTGTGTGGGTTTATCATCCTGTGTGGGTATGCTTGAATCTCTGTAGAAAGCGGAATTGGGTTTTTATTTTCTTGTGTTTGTGTTGAATTTTGTCTCAGGGTATGATGTTATGAGGGCTATGGTGTTGCTGGTTCTGTATTTGGAGCACTTTCTATGTGTTATGTAGTAATCTCTAGCCGATTTTCTTTAATCTGTACCTCCAAGTTGTTTTGCTGGGAAGCTTAGATGAAAATGGCTATGAATTGCCCACCTCTTACTGTAGTCTTGATCAGTGTTTCTCTTTGGATATTGCTTAGTTCTAGTTTGAACTACGGTACCGAGACTGATATTTATTGCCTGAGAAAAATAAAGGATTCACTTGAAGATCCTTACAGTTACTTGAACTCTTCATGGGATTTCAACAATAATACTGAAGGTTTTATCTGCAAATTTACGGGGATCGATTGTTGGCACCCGGATGAGAACAGGGTTTTAAATATTCGGCTTTCAGATATGGGGCTGAAGGGCCAGTTTCCTCCTAGTATTGTGAATTGCTCGAGTTTAACGGGGTTAGATCTTTCAAGCAACAAACTTTATGGAAATATTCCGCAACATATCTCCGAAATAATACCGTTTGTGACAACTCTTGATCTCTCATCTAACAATTTCTCAGGGGAGATCCCACCGAGCCTCTCGAATTGTACTTATTTGAATTCCCTTAAACTCGACCATAACAGGTTGACAGGCCACATTCCTCTAGAACTGGGTCTGCTTGGTCGGATTAAAATATTTAGTGTGGCAAACAATCAGTTGACAGGGCAAATCCCAACATTTCAAAATTCTTCAATTCAAGCAGACAGCTTTGCAAATAATCTAGGACTATGTGGGAAACCTTTGGATGCTTGCCAGGCGGCTGCAAAGAAGTCTCACACTGCAGTCATTGTGGGAGCAGCAGTTGCTGGGGTGACTTTTGCAGCCATAGGTGTGGCTATTTTTATGATGTTCTTCTTGCGTAGAGTGGTTGTGAAGAAGAAGGAAGAGGACCCTGAAGGAAACAAATGGGCAAAGAGTTTAAAGGGAGTTAAAGGCATCAAGGTAAGCTAACTTAATGGTCCTTTTCTAATGAATACTTGATGGTGAAGAGTGTAATTATTCATTTTATTTTGCTTTTTTGCTTTTGCCCTCTCTCTCTCTTCACACACACACAAATGCATATCTTTTACTGAGTTTCTATGATTACTTGTTCGAGCTGTGTATTATATTGAAATGATGCTATTTTGCTTCAGGTATCTATGTTTGAAAAGTCAGTTACGAAAATGAAATTCAATGATCTCATGAAGGCTACTAACAACTTTAACAAAGACAGTATCATTGGGTCAGGAAGAACAGGAACCATGTACAAGGCAGTCCTTGATGATGGCACTTCACTTATGGTTAAGAGGTTGCAGGAATCTCAACACTCTGAGAAAGAATTTCTGTCTGAAATGTCCACTCTTGGCAGTGTAAAACACCGTAACTTGGTTCCCCTCCTAGGTTTTTGTGTGGCTAAGAAGGAGAGGCTTTTGGTTTATAGGAACATGCCAAATGGTACCCTTCATGATCAGCTACATCTTGTGAATAATGGTGTGAAGGTTATGGATTGGCCTTTGAGGCTAAAGATTGGGATAGGGGCAGCCAGAGGATTAGCTTGGCTCCATCATACCTGTAATCCTCGAATTATCCACCGAAACATAAGCTCCAAATGCATCTTACTGGATGCAGATTTTGAGCCTAAGATATCTGATTTTGGCCTTGCTAGGCTCATGAATCCAATTGATACACATTTGAGTACTTTTGTGAATGGGGAGTTTGGGGATCTGGGTTATGTTGCTCCCGAGTATGCAAGAACTCTGGTGGCCACTCCAAAGGGTGACGTTTTCAGCTTTGGAACTGTGCTTCTTGAGTTGGTGACTGGTGAGAGACCTACACATGTTGCTAAAGCTCCTGAAAACTTCAGGGGAAGTTTGGTAGAATGGATTACAGAGCTGTCGAGCAACTCTGAACTTCGGGATGCCATTGATCAATCCTTGGTTGGAACAGGTGTTGATGGTGAGCTTTTTCAGTTTCTAAAAATTGCACGTAATTGTGTAGTATCAACTCCCAAGGAAAGGCCTACCATGTTTGAAGTGTACCAGCTTCTAAGAGCTATTGGCGAGCGATACAATTTCACAATTGAGGATGAGATGGTGATGCCTTCTGATTCCGGTGATGCCGATTACTTAGAGGAGCTTATTGTTGCTCGTGAAGTAAATCAGAATTATTGATAAGGTATGGAAGGGGTATGGGGATGAATGTCACCGTAGTCCTTATTTAGTTGTCTGTTATCTGGTGTTCAAACGAAAACTTGTATTACGTGGATTTTAATGTATTATTACCTACTTCTTTTTACCCATCGGAATTCAGAAATTATAGTATTGTCATCATTTTGTAATCTTCCCATTTGTAGTATATTTCAACCACTTATGATAGTCCTGCATCATATATAATTTGTTAATTATAACTTTCTTTGGATTTGCAGTTTCTTTCATATTTATGGTAATTTACTTGCCATTCATTAGAGATTATATTAGTTGGACATGCTTTTTAGAGATTTATTAAATTCATTAGTTTTCTTGGAACTCTTGCCTTCTTATTGTATATGGTTGCAACTAGTAGCTTTGCGTGTGGGTGTGTTTTCTTCCTTTGGGACGGGGGTTTGTATAGTATTGGTAGATTACTGTTTGTTAAACATGCAAGCCGTCTTCAAGGCTTGCGATTGAAGTGAACGTTGAGGCCCACGGTCTCAATGTATACATGTATCTATAGGAGGCATGCATGTATGTACATGTGTATGTTTAGATAGACATCTAAATACTTTTGGTAAGTAAATAACCTATGAAAGGCCTTAGTGGTACAACAGAAAATGCTAAATGTCCTACCTATCATAGTGCCCTTAGTGTATCGTTTTCTTCACAAATACTAAATGTCCTACCTGTCCCCCAAAAGTGATGTGGCTTTTAAAATTATCATTGGATCAAAATCTAATAGTGATTTATCATAAATTTAATAAGTGATTTTATAACGACATCAATTTTGGAGGGACACAAGGGGGACATGGGGGGGATGTCTAGCATTACTCTTTCTTCACTCTTGTTAGGTAAACTTACACTTGTCAACTCGTTAGCTCATCCATGTGGCTCTTGTATATTTTCCGTTTACTAAGGTTGCACCCTTTGCTCTTCTTCATTAAACTGTTAACAAAAGAAAAAAAATTTCATATGATTAAGTCCTTTGTAAGTTTTTATTGAACTACAGAACCAGACATCATTTGGTCTGAGTAGAATTGAGTGGGAAGCACTATTTTGTACTTCATTGTGAATTCTATCAAAGCTTGGCATGATTCCATTATTCTGAAATCATGTGATCCTATGTAAGTTTGCTCTTCTTTGCATGCTCATTTGGATGCAGAACATAAAATAAGATAATTTACATCCTGGGCAAATGGTCTCCAGTCTCCTCTTGATTCCTTTGAGTCAATCGAAAGATGGCGCCCAGTTTTGAACATCTACGTGAATCTTTATGTTTTTCACATGTTGAATTAATTTCATTTTATTATCTTTCTCTTTAAAGATTGATCTTATTTCACTTTTTTGTGTGAATATATTTAACTTTTACAGCTCTAACATTTCTCTGAGATGTTATTTTAGTATTTCTTCGGTGCCAAAAGTCACATACTTCAATATATATAAGCTTTAACCTCATAAATATATATATATTTATTTCTTTTTTATTTATTAGTTTTGCTAATCTCGGCATTAAAAGGAAACTGTGCCTTTGGGAGGCATACACTGCACTGCACTTTAGAGAGAGAGAGAGAGGATCTTCACTTTTCTCTTTCATTGTCATATAGTAGTCCTTTTTGTTTGTTTGTTTGTTAATGTTGGTTTACTGAATTATATGATGTTTCCAGCATTTAGTTGTCTGCAACTTTTCCTAGAATTACACGTCTTTTTGGCAGAAAAAGGTGATTTCTTCCCTAAACTATTATTTTACTAATTATAGACTGTCACATCAGTTTGTAAAATTTTTTGTAAAAGTTGTAGTACCTCTAGCATCATTTGCAAAATTCTTTTATGGTTGTATGCTAGTGGCGTTGATGGAGCGGTACAGTTACCATCTCAATTGTTATCTTGAAGCAACACCTGCTCTGACACAATCAAGTAATTATCAATAATATTTAGAAAGAAAAAATAAAAATCATGCAGGGATCATTTCTTCATGTTTGTGCCCTAAGAAGAACGCATCCTAGATCTAAAAGGGAAAATTTTTAGGGTTTTGACATGTGTTGCCTCATGTAGGTAAGGATTTATGGATTCCAAGCAATGTCGGGTCAAAACTAGGAAATAGGAATTAGGGTTTCCAACCAACTCGATCCAACCCGACCTTCTAATACATGCGCCAGTCTATTGAATCACGTAATCCTATGTTGAGTTCTACCAACACTCTCATTGGGGTCAAATTAACCCTTCCTTATCCAATCGGCTGTCAGAGGTGGATAAACCCTAATTAGACTCATCGGTTCCAATCGGAAGTGTCGAGTTAGTTGTTAGGGCCAACATAATGCTGATCATCCCTTTCTTCAGTTAATTATTTCTACAAATTCACAATGAGAAAGGCGTTCTTATCATATTTCTATATTACTAGATTGATGCATCAATGATAAGTCTTTCAAAGAGCTTTCATTTAAAAAAAAAAATGGAAAAAAAATTAATAATTGATGAGTACTGCCACATCAACCTAATCATATGGGAGTGGGATGAGAGATGTCGGATGAGTATTTAGAATTACTTCCCCAACATATTTTTTGATGCAAAAGAGAGATTGAAAAATAGATTGGTAGGGTACATGAGCCAGATTGAAAAATTAGGAAAACATTACAAATTGAATGATAGATTGAGAAAGATAGTGTAATTTCCCATAAATGTGCTTTGAAACCTACAAGCTAATTCTACAGTTTTGAGACGTGATTGCTTTAACTTGTTCGTTGCCTCTATTTTTTGTTCTTTCTCCCTCGACTTTTGCTCTTTGGTTTCCATTTTCTTTTGGCCCTATTTGGTAGGGGTGAAAAGATGGTTGCGGTTAGTGGTTAGTAAATTTTATTAACTGCCTCCGCTTAACGCCCAGTTGGCGATTAATGGCATCTAGCTAACCAGTTTTTTGGGCTTTGTTTGGGCCAATTTTTAAAATTAGACTTTTTTGGGCTCACTTTAACACCCCCCCACCCCTTTTTTTTGGGCTTTTGGTCCAATTTTCATTTTTGGGCTTATTTTGCCCCTTTAGGCCTTTTCTGTGCCTTTTTAGTATCAAAAATATGCACTATTTATAACCATCATATAGGTTGCAATATAAAACAATGTAAAATATTTGACTTCAAAATGCAAGGCCCTCGGTTCGTGCCCCCCACTCCTTACCCTTTTAAAACCAACCCAACAACACCAGCACCATTACACCATCATCATCACAAACAGAGCAGCCCCAAATAAGAAAAAAAAAATGTATTATTGAAAAAAAATTGTATTATTGTAGATCACTTCTGTATCATGTCATCTTTGGCTTCCTTTGAAACTGAAACTGAAATAGAAAAATATAACACTAATCAGATTTTGAGAATTATATTACGACGACTTATTGTCTTATACTATATATATATAAAGCGGTTAACGGTTCTAAATTTTCACCCCTACTATTTGGTACACAAAATAGTTATTCCATTAGAAAAATGAATGACTAATACTGGAAATAAATGATGGTGAATTGAATAATTATTCTTATTCCTTAGTTTGATGACAAGACATATGCTCTCATTGGAATTGAACAAAAATTGCTAAAATATATTTTTCTTTTATAAAAAAAAAAATGCTACATTTTTTTTTTATTTCTTTTTTTCAAAATCAAATATTTTAAACTAAAACCGATCTATTATGGGTGGCAGACCACCCCAAGGGTGGCCGGCCACCCATCACAGAATGCCTGGGGTGGACAAGACCATCCTTGACGACGCTTGGGCACCCTTGATGCCAATCTAGTTGTGTGTTAATAAGGTATGAATTTCTCATGTTATAAGATTAATATATGTTATGTAAAAATTATAAGATTAATATATGTCACGTAAAAATTAAAAGAAGTTTTTAACTTGGAGAGGATAAACTTGTCAATCAATAATTCAATATCAGTAACTGTAAGACATAATAATTTGAAAAATAAATCCGGAATTGTTTTGGAGCAACAATTACAATATATATTAACCAGGTCAACATCCAATTCGGGTGTGTTTATACTGGGTCAAGCTTCTGTTAGCCCATCAACAAGACCTATCCTTGGAAGGCCCATTAGATTAATCCATATGTTCGCAGACCAAAATTAACATGTTATACCTACATTAATATGTATATGGTAAAAAAATGATCTAATGATACTGAGATTTTCATGACTAAGAAATGTTTAAAGAAGATAATCCAAGTATCTTAAGGGCTTGTTTGGGAGTGCAATTTCAATAAGTGCGATTTTAAAAATTATGTTTTTAAAATTTGTGTTTTTGAAATCGCCTCTTTTTAAAATCGTGCAGGCGTTTGGTAAAACATGCTAAAAAGTACTTTTTTATTAATCGAATTTTTGGGTAAAATTAGCATATAATTGCGATTTTAGACCAAATAGGTAAATATTGCCTTAAATATTTTTTTAAGCGAAATCGTGATTTTGGTTTAAATTCGCACCTTTTCAAATAAGCATCATCTAGTCAGCTTATTGAAATCGCAAATTTTTTCACGATTTTAAAATTTGTGTTCTTAAAATCGCAATCCCAAACACTCAAAAATTGCGATTTAGTTTAAAAATACAAATTATTTTTTTAAAAACGCACTCCCAAACGGACCCTAAATGTTTAAAGAAAACCCCCCCAAAATTCAAAAACTCTCTATTTACACCACTGAACTTTCAATTTGAATCAATTTATCCCCTCCGTTAGTCTTAGTCATTAACTTCTAACGGAAATTTCTAAAAATACCAAATTACCCTTTCATTTTTTTTTAAAGAAAAAAAAAGGAAATTAAGGATACATTTGAAATTTTATAAATAAAAAAAATTAGGGGTATAAATGTCATTTTATCACTTTTAGCGTTTAAAATTTGACAGAGGGAGTAAATTGATTGAAATTGAAAGTTCAGAGGTATAAATTGAGAGTTTTTAAAATTTTTGGAGGGTCTTCTCAAAACGCACGGTAGTTCAGAAGTATTGTTGAAACAAGTGGCTCATATTCTATTAAAGGCCCATTGGGTGTAATTAGTTTATGTGGGCCTGAGGAACAAATAAGTTGTAGGGGGTATTTTGGGGTTTTCCAAAATACTTATAATTAGGGTTTGCTTATAAATATGTTATGTTGTAACCCTAAATCATTGAATAGAAAAATATAGCCGCACTATCCTGTGGATGTAGGCAAATTGCTGAACCATGTTAAATCTGTGTCTCAACTATCTCTTGATCTCTTTCTCTTTTTGATTCCATATTATTCATCATTGTTGTGCACGGTAACAACAAGTATAAAGTGAAGTCTTTTCATGAATTTATCATTGAACTTGTGTGGGATTGACATGAGTTCACAAATCCAATTATTAATCTATTAATTTTTTTTTTTTTAAAATGATTAAAAGAGAGTTGGAAGAATGAAGTGTAATATGTCTCCTACAAATATTAACAATTCTCATGTTCTTTAATTTTTGGAAATAGAAATATCATTAAGTATTTTTTGAATATTAATTATTAGGCCCATAGACTACAGTTGTGTTGATAAAATTCTCATATAGGAATTAATGCTTTTGATTTTAATATGCTTTCGAATAAAATTTGACTTGATGAAGGTAAAATAGAGATCAGGTTGAGTCCACAAGCTTTTTTATATACTAGTGCAGTAAATAGAATCAAGCAATCAAACTCTACAACATTAATGGACTTGATAATTGGATTGCATGGACTAAAACAGTGGTTGTGTTTAAGAGATATTTCTTCACTTCTCTAAACTTTTGTCGCGTTTGGAGAATAATATTGAGACAACGGGGATTGAAAAAATGCTAATACTCTCAATTTATGGATATTTTGTTTACATTCATTTCTTATGGTGACACATTCACATCATGTTTATCAAGTTCAAGCTTCATTGTTGCTCTCCTTGTTTGAATTGATGTTATTTGGCTTTAATCCATTTTATGCAGGAAAAAAAGTTGAACATAGTTAGAAGGAAAGATTCATTTTAGGAGGATGAAGAGAAAATAAAAAATATTTTTTCATCTACAAGTTTTGTGAAAAAAAAGTTTTTCTAGGGGTATTTCAAGAATTAAATCACATTTTTCTGGAATTAGTGATCGTGATATTCAAATTTGTCTATAAGTAGCTGAAGCAATTTAGTTAGAAACAAAACAAGGCTAGAAGCGGTGGACACTCCCACTAAAAGGGCTAAAAATGTGTGAGGGATAAGATAAAAATAAAGTGGATAGTTCAGTTGGCTAAGTTCAACATGATGGAGAGAATTTGTTATGATCTCCTCTTCAAGCCCTTTGTGAATGTTGTTGCCGAACATTGTCCCGATTATGAACTACCAAGTACGTCCTTTAACTCTTGAATCACGGTTGATGCCAAACAGAGACGGAATCTGAAAATGTTCTCCATATATGTCAAATAATGAATGAATATTAAGATAGAGAGGACAAAACAAGAATATACATATTAATAAATTAATGGTTTCTGCTCTATGACAAGATTATGCATGTTGCTAACTCCTTATCCTTTTATAATTTTTTAACATCCTCCCTGTGAGTATTTATAGCTCTGCAAGGTTTTTAGAAATATTTCCTTATCACTTAATCTTTTGCTCATGATTTTCTTGCATTGAAATAGTTATACCAACATTTGATTTCCTCCAATATATCAAGTTTGTATGTAAAAACTTTGTGTTGTAAAATCATGTAAATAAAATTTTGCATTGTAAAACTTTTGCTTAACAACGCAAATTATTTTGTTGTGATTAAGTGGAACACATTTATAGTTTCTAAGCAAACACATTTATTGTTGTTTATTTTTTGTTTTTTATATCATGCCAATAATGCCGTACACATTTTGAATGACTGCTGAAACTTGTGAACTATATATAAATTACAAGAATCTCACAACCAAAGGAATTATAAAAACAAAACCTCTTCACAAATTATATTTTTTCTTTTTATTTATATCTTTGTAACGGATATAAATTATAAAGAAAAAAAAGGAGAGAATTTTACCGCATTTATTATAAGTTTTTATTTTTTTAAAGGGTTAAATACTTAATTAGTCCATAAGGTTTTGAAACTTTATTTTTTCCTCCCTAGGGTTTGGAAAGTGACCAAATTAGTCCTTATGATTTTGAAAAGTGACTAAGTTAGTCCATCCGTCAGTTGACCGTTAGTTAACTTAACGGACTGACACATAGACTAATTAAAAGTTGACATGTGGCTACCTAATTAAATTTTTTATTTTTTTTAAAAAATATTTTTCAAAAAAAAAAAAAAAAAAAAAAGAGAAAACAAAAAAAAATTGGGGTGGCCGATGGAGCCAAGGGGGTGGCCGAAACCACCCCCAATGGTGGATTGGGGGTGGTTTCGACCACCCCTAGTGGGTACTGGAGGGCTTGGAGGTCCTCGTCAATATCGATGACGTGATTAGCTTCTCCTTTCCCAGTTTCCATCATGGAGTACTCGATCAGTTCGTTTCTTGATGGCCCGTTTTGGACTCTCAATCGGCCATGTCGCAAAATTATCCTTCAGCAATGCCAATTTTCTTATTTGATTTTTGGTGTTTTAGATCGATTATGGTCTTGGACTCTTGGGTGTGAAGTTGAAGCTGGTGTGACCACCGGGGGTGGTTCCACCATTGGCTCCAAGGGGGTGGCTACGGCCACCCGTTTTTTTTTTTTTTTTTTTTTTTGAAAAATATTTTTTTAAAAAAAAATAAAAAATAAAAAATTTAATTAAGTGGCCACGTGTCAATTTCTAATTGGTCCACTTGTCAGTCCGTTAAGTCAACTAACGGTCAACTGACGGATGGACTAACTTTGTCACTTTTCAAAACCATAAGAACTAATTTAGTCACTTTTCAAACCCTATGGAGGAAAAAATAAAATTTATAAACCCTAAGGACTAATTAAGTATTTAACCCTTTTTTAAAACAACAACTAAAAGAAATCTAGTTTTGTATTGATCATAAACTATAAATTTCCTCATGATATAAGATTAATATATGTTATGTAAGAATTAAAAGAAATTTTTAACTTGGAGAGGATAAAGTTGTCAAGCAATATTAGTAAGAAGATGGTTTGAAAAATAAATCCGGGATTGTTTCGGAATTCGGAGCAATAATTACAATATATTACAATATAAGATTTTTAATATATATATATATACCTTATTTGATTTTATTAATCATACCATTTTGTATTATCTTTCATTCTTATAAATATGGACCATTTGTATGTCCCTAAGGAGCATCTCATGAAGCGGAGGTCATTAGTTCAAATTTTCCTCCCTCTTTTCTTGTGTGGACATGTCAAAAAAAAAAAAAAAAAAAAACAAAATAGGGACCATTTGTATTGTAATAAAAGCATATTCTCTGTGGATATAGGTTATAAACTGAACCACGTAAAAATCTTGTGTATTATTTTATTATTTTTGCAATTCATTATGAATTTCCTCAATAAATGGCTGAACAATCCAAAAAATTGCTCAATCATTTTTGGCAGGTGACAGATATTGGGTTTCGGTTTGGAGGTTTTGATTTGGGTTTTTTTTGTTTTTTTTGTTTTTTGTGATCCATTGGGCTAGGCCTTGGAATGCATGTTGATTCCCGATTTCGATCTGCTTGTGTGAGAGGCCCATTTAATAATAATGCTCAGTGATTCTTGGCAATAATATACGCGTATGTGGTTTATATTTATAAGGGTAAAATTGTCATTTTATATGTTTTGAACAAATTTTCTTTTAAATAAAACGAACCAGATCTCCTCTGGTTCATTTAAACTGAAGATAATCCAAATTTGTGCATATGTGACTTTTCTTTCTTAAGTGGGTGATCGGAATAAATTGGGTGTAAATTACATATAATTTATCTTGGAGGTTTGTTAGGGTTTCTCCCCGTAGTGTTCTCCTAGCGTTCTCCCAGGCTTACGTAGAACATGATTTAAGAAAAAAATAAAATTGTAGTACCCTTTTTTTGCTAACAGATTAATTTTTATGAGTTAATATTTAGGTTTTAATGCTTTAAAACTTGTTTTTGGATTCAAAACTAAAATCTAAGGGTGGAAGGTTAATCATTTAGGGATGGTGTCACCAAAAATGGATTTGATCATCCTAAATTTAGTGCTAATGCCTTAATTTTGGTGCTAATACCTCAAATTTGGTGCTAATGCCCAAAAAAACCGTTGGTGGAGGCTATAACAATTTTATTTTTTCTTAAATCATATTTTACGTAAGTTTGGGAGAATCTTAGGAGAACATTATGGAGAGAACCCTAGCATTTTCTTTTATCTTGGATTACTTACGATTTCAAAATAAAAAAAAAAAAATTGTAAATTCATGCCGTTTCTTGCATCGAAAGGTTTGAAAAATATTGCTTATTAAAAGGTATTATGTTATCAAAGCAATCAAAAAAAATTTCCTTCCTAAAGGCGTTTTCTTTACTTTTAAAGAGACGTTTCATTATTTATTTATTTTTAAATACAGCTTTTGACTCAAAGCATTTCTACAGCATAAAGTTAAAGAATTTGATAAAAATATACTCAATTTTTATTGGTAACATGCCAAAATTTTCATAAGTATTATTTTTCAAGCCATTCGATAAAAGAAACGGCATGAATTCACATAATTTTAAAATTTACTATTTCTTTAAAATTATGAATGATCCTTATCCATCTTAAAGTTTAAAATGATAAGAAAGAATTAATTTAAATATTTAATTAATATTTTAATATTCGTCTCATGTGTGACAATACGTAGACTATTTTAATTGAAATGAGAAATAAATGACATAAACAATGTTTAACTCAGAATCTTTGTTATAATATATATATATTTGTAGTAACGTCTTTTCCCTTTGTTGCATAATATAAAGCAAAATGAAGACAACATTATTACAAACTCACATAAAAGAATGTTTTTTGGCCCATGCACAAAGAAACATCCACGTTTGATTACAAAAAAGTGTGTGGGATGAAGAACGCTTATAATATTATGTTAAATAACAATTTATTCTAAAATTTTAAGCTGATAGTGAATTTGAAATGGTTCGAAATTAGACATCTACATCTACTACTAAAAATAGTCATAAGAGTTACATTGTGCTTTTATTCAAGTTGATTTGTTTATAATATAAAAATTCATTTTTATAAAAGGAAAGTGGTATATGGAAAAAATACAAGCAAATATTTGATTACAATCAAACATAAATAGCAAAATACTCTAATAAGAAAACTAAATCAAACTAATACAACAAACCTTATACTCTAAATTTCGAAGTGTGTTGTTTGAAAAAAATGGTGATTTCTAAACACACTTAATGAAAACGCAGTTCGGACCTATTTAAGTGTGTGTTTGAGGGGCCTAAAGTATGTTCAACACTCAAAAAGTTCGTTTGAAGAAAAAAGTAGCTGTTGGATAAACAAAATTGAAAGCACTTTTAAGGGTTCAAGAAGCCTAAAAGTATGTTTAACACTCAAAAGTTCGTTTGAAGAAAAAAGTAGTTGTTTGGTAAAAAAAATTGAAAGCGCTTTTAAGGGTCCAAAAGCCTAAAAATAGCCAAAATGTACTTTCAATAAAAACTTAAAATTGAAGCTTAAAGCTTTTGCCAAAAAACGTTGTTTTCACTTGAAAGTTTTATTTCTCAAACACAATCCTAAACATACACTCTTAGCGTTAGATAAAATTGCAATTTGACATTTAAACTTATGCGTTTTCCAAAAAACATTTCTTTACCTGCAGTTTGAAAATATTTCATTTTTACATTTTCAAGTAGTTATTATTATTATTATTATTATACTTTCTTATATTTATTTTTATTTTTGAATATACTTTTTTTTTGACATGTCCACACAAGAGGGAGGAGGGGGAATTCGAACTAGTGACCTCCGCTTCATGAGGCGTGGTTCCAGCCGATTGAGCTACCTCTTAGGGACTTTTTAAATATACTTTCAAGTGTACTACATTTTAGGTTTTTGTCTACAAATAGTTATTTTTCATTTCAATATATATGTGTGTGTGAGTTTTTGATACATACAACTATAAGCGATAGAATCTTGAGTAATGTTATAAGATTTCATAGAATTTTCTCAAATGTGATGACTTTAAGAAAACTTATAGCATTACTTCAAAATCTTTCCATCTAGTTGGACCATCAAATATAAAACGCGATTATTATTTTGTGGACCAATTTGAATACGTTATCAAGATAAAACACACCACACACTTGCTGTCACTTTACACTCGTAGCTTGTAAGATTTTTTTTCGGTCATATTTTTTTAAATTATTATTAAATTTTAATATAATAATAATTTTAAAAGTCAAATTAATTTTAAAAGAATAAAAGAATAAAGTTTATTTTTTATTTTTTATTTTATTTTAACATTTCTCTCTTCAACCAGTCATCTCGTGTTCCTATATAGTCGGTTGATTGGTTGCTGCTATGAATCTATATCATACTCAGGTGTCAGCAATTTTAGAAATGTTATTTTGCATTCTTTTGATGTAATTTTAACAACTTTAAAAAGGAAGTAATTTAAACATATTCTATTGACGTGACATATTCAGTTTATCTTTGAATTTATTTATATTTTAAATTTTAATGATGGTAAAATGTGATATGATCAGATTATTGGATTTTTCCTAATAGGGTACTCTGTAATTACTTATTGACATGGTGAGTGTTGATTTTTGATGTGATTGATATGGTCACCAACTCACTGGTTTTGTAATTATAATGCTTAAGGTTTTTATTTATTTATTTTCTTTAAGAACAACTTCATTGCAAGCATAAAAAACAAGTTACAGATGTAGAGAAAGACAAAGGAAAATAAGAGAATATAATAATCCAACCATAATAGATTACAAATACCTTAGAGCCTTGATGAAGAATCATGGCCCATTATGATAGATAAACTCATTTGGAGTATAAAGACCCTATAAACTTAGATCTAATCTAACTTTTGAAGAAGTCGAATTTTTGGGTCATGATGCCATGATGTGATATGAATTTATTGGGATAGTTGTGCTGTCTTTTTAGTAGTTTAAGCTGTTATTGCTTGCTGACTTGGCATATACATCAAATATATATATATTTTTTTTGAAAAATTGCTGAGATTTCCATTGATAGAATCAGAAAAAACAAAGTGAAAACACATTTTGTGGGTACAATCAAACCAGAGCAGATTGCTCAGTGGAAATAATCTTTTTGATACAATCTGGACAAGAATCCTCCCACGATCTATCTCCTGACCAACGCAAGGCTTCTTTGGCAAGAATGTGGGCTGCTTCATTTCCTTCACGACTAATATGAGTGCATTTCCATTGGTTGAGAGACAGCAAAACCATTCCTATATCCTCAATCAAGTGACCATACCTACTGCATACAGAACTCTTTTTACTCAGAGCATCACAGATCACTTTTGCATCGCCTTCAAGCCAAACGTTTTGGAATCCCATAGTTATGCATAGATTCACGCCAAAATAAAAGGCCATACCTTCAGCCACAGCTGGTTCTACCCTACCTCTTCGAACTAAGCTTTTTGCAGCCAACAACCTCCCATCAGAGTCCCGCACAGCAACACCCATTCCAAATAGACCCCTGGTTTTGTCTAGTGCTGCATCACAATTGACTTTTACCCATGCCATAGGGGGCTTTTTCCAGGATTTTGGGCTTTCCGCCCCAAGCTCCACGGAGTGCGTAAGTCCCTGCCTTTGAATCCTGCTCAGGTCATCAATTGCTCCTAAAGCTTCACGGACCACTTCATTTGGATGGGAAAAAATCCCTTCATGAATAAATCTGTTCCGACGGAACCATAGTTTACGAGAAATTGCAATAAAAGCACGAAATACCTCCTTATCACCCCTCAAGTAGATATTTTCTGCCAGATTAAAGAAATCAGTTCCCCTGTAGCAAGCCTTTTGAAAAAACGTCGTGCTCGCCCCCCAAACATCCACTACAGAAGGACATTCCCAAAGGATATGAAGAAGGGTCTCAGGTGCCTGATTACAAATTGGACAATCAGGCTCCCTAATAACCTTTTTCTTTACCAAATTCTCTTTCGTCGGGAGTAAATTATGGCAACACCTCCACATAAAATTTTTCCAGGCATTTGGAATATCCAATGCCCAAATACCTGACCATAATTTACTCTCTCCCCTTCGTGTTGAGCTCTCTGCCCTACCATTTTTTCAAGCTCTACTGCCAAGTGGTAAGCACTACTTACTGAGAATTCACCATTGGCGGTCCCTCTCCATATTTGTACATCCGGCCGATTGGTTAAGCTAGGAGGTATCGTTTGGATTGCCTTACATTCTTCATCATTGAACACCTCCTTGATAAGGCTTACATTCCACCAATGCGTATCTTGATCTATTAGCTCACACACCCGAGCCTCCTCATGAATGGTGGTCAAAGGAGATTGAACCTTATACGTTGTGGGAATTGGCAACCATTTCTCACCCTTAATTTTAATGCTTTGTCCATTGCCAACCTTCCAAATCAATCCCTCCTTAATCAGCCCTCCAGAACTGTGCATACTTCTCCATGCAAAGGATGGTTTATTGCCCAATTTTGCATCAAGAATCGAGCAATTTGGGTAGTATTTTGCTTTCATAATCCGAGACATGAGGCTATTCGTGTTCGCCCATAACCTCCAAACTTGCTTGGCTAACAAAGCTTTGTTAAAAACATGGAGATCTCGAAATCCCATCCCTCCTTGATCCTTTGAAATTCCCATTCGTGTCCAACTCATCCAATATATGCATGTGTCGTTAGTTTGGTGACCCCACCAAAACTTTTGCATAAGTGAATTGAACTCGTTGCAAAGTGACTTTGGGAGCAAAAAAACGCTCATGCTATAAGTTGGAATTGCTTGTATAACCGCTTTGATAAGAATTTCTTTTCCGGCTTGGGACAAAAACTTAAGCTTCCAATCTTGTAGCCTAGACCAAACCCGATCCTTAATGCTTTGAAAAGCACTAACTCTTGATTTTCCAACAAGTGCCGGTAGTCCCAAATATGTATCATATCGCTGGGAAGAGGGGATCCCTACAACTTCCACAATTTTCTCCTTCACCTCCAAAGGTGTATTTCGACTAAAAAAGATAGCCGTTTTCTCCTTGTTTAATCTTTGGCCCGAGGCTTGTTCATAATTATCCAAAATCCTTGATAACCGTTCCCAATGGGTTAAATCCGCCTTACAGAAGAGCAAGCTGTCATATGCAAAAAATAAATGGTTAAGGCAAGGTCCAAATTTGGAGGTTGGGACCTCCATGAGCTCACCCATTTCATCCACCTGTGACAATTGAGAACTCAATGCTTCTGTACATAATAGAAATAAATAAGGGGATATAGGGTCCCCCTGTCTTATCCCTCTAGTCGGCCAAATTTTTCCCACCGGTCTACCGTTCACCAACACTGAGTAATTTGCAGTACGAACACACATCATTATCAACTTTACCCACTCCTCTGCAAATCCCATTGCCACCATAATAGCCTCCAGAAAATGCCATTCTACTCTGTCGTAAGCTTTACTCATATCAAGCTTTATTGCCATGTATCCCTTCTTCCCATACATTCGGGAATGCATTGTATAGAGAGTTTCATATGCAGCCAGGATGTTGTCAGTAATAAGCCTCCCCGGAATGAATGCACTTTGAGTTACAGAAATAATTTATGGCAATATTTCTTTCAACCGGTTGGAAAACACTTTGGAAATAATCTTATACAATACGTTACAAAGGCTTATAGGCCTAAAATCAGAAACAACAGAGGCATTTTGCTTTTTTGGAATGAGAGCAATATAGGTAAAATTCAAATCTGTATTAAGAATACCAGAATTAAGGGAAGTGAAAATAGCTTGACAGACCTCTTCACCCACAATGGGCCAGTTATCTTGGAAAAACCCAGCCGAATATCCGTCTGGTCCAGGAGCTTTCAAAGGAGACATCTGAAACACAGCTTCTCGGATCTCTTCAGGGGTGTATATTCTAGTAAGTCTACTATTCATTTCTGGAGTAATGCGTCCAGAAACACCTTGCAAGCATCTTGTCATATCCCCAGACTATTCAGAAGTATACACCTTCCTGAAAAAATTAATAAATGCATTTTCAATATCCTCCTCTCTGTCCCACATACTTCCCCTCACATCTGTAATTTTTTCAATCCTATTTCTCTTCTTTTTTTGAGTAGCACTTGCATGGAAGTATTTTGTATTTCTATCCCCATCTTTCAACCACAATTCTTTGGACCTTTGCTGCCACCGAATACTTTCCTGTTCAAGCAACGTGTGAATTTCCTCTTTAAGTTGCCCCACTTGCTGCCCATCATATTCATCCTTCTCACCTTGCAACATCGTTAAATGGTCCATCTTTTGTTTTATTTCCCATTCACTTTTCATACATGTATTATTATTCCACCAAGTCAACTCATTCTTGAATTAATCTCACCCACCTTCCCCCTTGATAAGCCTTCTCACGCCACACCTTGGAAATAATGGCTTTGCAGTCCTTTTGTAGGTCCCAATGAGCTTCATATTTAAAAGCTCTCACTACTTTTCTTCTCCTGTTCTGGTCAAATAATTTCAACCATAAAGGAGTATGATCAGAGCTAAGCGCTGCTTCTACAGTCACTCCCGCGTCCGGATAATTGGTGCACCAGTTGGCATTTGCCACCACACGATCAAGACTTACTTTTTACATCATATTACTTATTATTATTATTATTATTATTCCGATTATGTGGATTAGGACTATAGATTTGCTCTAGGTCATTTCCTCCCAGCAATATTCGACTGTTTTATTAATTATCTCAATTTTTTTTTTTTTTTGAAAATGAGTCTTTTAATACAGCTGTAATGACATAATCGTGAAAATAAGCATTTAAATTAACCAAAACTTGTAAAAAAGAAAAATTATTGATTTGGAAAATGCTATATTTCTTTCTTTGCTTTTTCTCTCATTCTCGCATTTTTCACAATTATTATTGAATCTGTAGGGCTATATATGTCCCATACATAAACTCTACAGATTTAATAGTGATTTTGAATAGTAGGAGAATGAGAGAACAACCAGAGAAGAATGTATAACACATCTCTTTTTACTGCTATTTCAATTATATAACAGTCTATTAAATAACATTTCAAAATTTGATCTAAATATCATATATTTGAAGTTTATTGAAGAGCATATATAAAATTACCAAATTGCATAATTAAACAAGAAGCAACTTAAGATAGGTTTGGAATCATTAATTCCAAAGTCGTCATTACATAACGGAATCTGTATTACACAACCATTCAACTTAATTTGGAAATGGACGTGAAGGTCCGGCTAGCTAACCAACTTAGCTACAAATTCTTCAATGTTTTTATCAGAACTTCCACCCTCGTCGACAGCCTCTTTGGCCAATTTCCTCCATTTCAAAGCATTTTTCTTTATCTGTTTCCCTCTCTCTCCCTCCATTATTTCCCTGATACAATGTACTGTTGCTTCTCGCCGGACTAACCCTTTCTCATCCACCGGAGCTTTCAGTCCCATCTTCCAAACATCCGTAATAAACTTTGCATTTGTGCTTTGGTCTACTAATTGTGGCACTGCAACCATCGGAACACTTAAGCTGAGGCCCTCCAAAGTAGAGTTCCACCCACAATGTGTCACAAAGCATCCCACCGCCTCGTGAGTTAAGACCTGTTAAAACATAAATTAAATGATTAAAATTATTCATTTATATCAGTTTAAGCTTTTGAAATAAATGACGATTTAAAAAAACCTCCAACTGAGGACACCAATGAACCACCAATCCCTTCTCGGCTGTTTCCTCCACAAAGTTTTTAGGGAGCTTGGCCTCTTCTGATGCCCTAACCACCCACAAGAAGTAGCTGTTGCTCATTCTCAACCCCCAAGCTAGTTCTTCCATTTGCTCGACTTTAAGAACGGCCATACTTCCAAAGGAAACATAAACAACCGACCCTTTTGGACGATCATTTAGCCATTTCATGCAAGCATCGGTGCTTGATTTGAAGATGCTGAAGCCATAGAATTTGTCATCTTTAATTCGCCCATCTAAGAACATAGATGGTATAGTTGGACCTATTGTCCTCAACGGCCATATCTTTGCCATCCAATCCACCACCTACAAAGAAATTTATCACACCAATCAAATTTTGCATACGTAAAAATTATGTAAATTCTAAATTAGACAAGATCACTCAGGCTTATTGATCCACTCCCCTCCCCCTCCCCACCCCTTTAAAAAAAAAAAAAACTTATTTAACCCTTATGTTTGGCAGTTTTGTAATTGTAGCCATAAAGTTTAAAAAGTTACAATGTCTTGTTGTCATGTTTTAAAATTTTGCAATGTCATTATGACTTTTTTTGTTAAATTCTAACTGAAAACGGCCTCCAAATACTTTTTGTTTTTTTTTAATTATTTAATTAGGATAATTTGATAGTTTTATAAGTTAATGATAATCGTTTGACTTAACCATAAATTCTAACGATATATATTTAATATTATAAACTTTTAAAACATGACAATATTACAACTTTTTAAAGTTTAAGGATACGATTAAAAAAATGCCAAAACATCGAGAGTAATAAGTCAAGTTAATAAAACAGAAATGGAAATCAATAGCTTACAAGCCGCAATATTTGCTTGCTTACCTCTTGCTCTAGCTCATAAAACGTGTTGCAAAGGACCCAATCAGCTTTGTCAATGTTGGAGAATTGTTCGACAACCATGTCAAAGAAAGCCGGGTAGGATCCGAAATCCGAAATGAGGGACGGCATATCTTCACGTTCAAGCGGCGGCAACCCAGGAAGAAGAATCTCCGGCTCCGACAGAGGGGGTTTAAGAGCTCCTTTATGGACATGGTACAATATATTATCAACAGCACAAGATTGAGTGAAAAACACAGCCCCGAATAAGCCAAACTTTTTGGCTACGTCTAGAGCCCAAGGCAAGAAAGCATCATATACAATACAATCAACAGGGGAGCCTGAGCTGGAGAGCTTCTCGAGGAGCTGAGTCAGAGTTTGCGGCCCGACTAGCCAAAAGCGGTCCAAATAGGCCTGGATGCTCTCCGCTTGCTCTATGCCGCCGTCGTCGTAGCCGTCGGAGATGGTCTCGAGAGCAATGGAGGTGGCTTCTTTGTGGATGGTCTTGGAGATGGAGAAGGAGGTGACGAGTGTAGCTCTTACTCCTTTGTTATCCAAACGCTTGGAGAATTGGAGCATGGGGTTAATGTGGCCTTGGCTTGGATAGGACAACACCAAACAATGAGCTTTGTAGCCATTCTTTTGCTTCTCCATTTTTGCTTACAGTAGAGCTTTTCTGAAATCTCTCTCTCTCTCTCTCTCTCTCTCTGTGTGCTTGTGGTAAATATAATATCTCCCGCTCGCCCTCTATTGGTGAGTGATATGTGTGGCTATCTCCACCGGGGTTTCTGTGCAGCATATAATTGGAAAGGCTCTATCTTTCCATGGATGATGGAGCCAACCTACCAAACCACTTTTTTCTGACAAAATAATTTCACAATTATTGCTCATTTTGAAAACTTAATGAGATAAGAAAAAGTAAATTTAATTATTTAATCAAATTCTTTAATACTTCTCTTCATGTTTATATAAACTTAAACTTCATTTTAATAGTTAATTGAAATTAGGTAAATTGACAGAGCTAAGATCGAATCAAAATTATGATCTTTACTCAAGCGGATAAAAATTATAGTAGGGTAATGATCAATTTCTTACATCTTTATTTATAAAAATTGTGCAAATGTTGTTACGTGGTTTCGATTTGATTTAAGCTCTTTTTAAACGACTGAACAAATCATCTGGGTAAGTTTTGATATATATATATATTTTTGTTAGTGTATATGTGGGGCTTGTCCCACATTGGTAAGATTGGAAGTTAATGCTCCTCTCTTCCTCCTATATAAGGAGGCTATTGTATCAATTCCAAGTAATTTCAACTCAATACAATATAGTTTATTATATGTTTTTTTTTTTTAAAAAAATAAAATAAAAAATTCTCACTAGTAATGGATCAATGGCCTAGAAGAGGCTATAGTGTCCGGTGATGGCGGTATTTGACAAGGCATAAGTGGGCCAGTTGAAAGGGGCTTCTTTTGCCCAAAAAAAATCATCTGACCTTAGAGTGCCTATCGCAAGAAGAATGAACCGGATAATCATGTTAAATATATTGTTGAATATATTATAGAGAGCGGAAGGAGAGAGAGAAGAGAGAGAGTGAAAACATATAATAGACTACATTGTATTGAGTTGAGATTACTTGGAATGGATACAAGAGCCTCCTTATATAAGAGGAAGAGATGAGCCTTAACTTCCAATCTTACCAATGTGGGACAAGCCCCAAATATACACTAATATCCCCCCTCAAACTCAATGTGTCTAAACATTGAGGTTGGAAAACAAAAGCATGAATAAAAACATAAAAGAAAGGGAAAGAAAAATAACCTAACATAAAATAATATTCTTAACATCCCTCCTCAAACTCAATGTGTAAACTTGAGTTTGGATAAAAGAAAAGGGAAAGAAAAATAAATTTTTGGAAAAAACTGCTTGTGCCAAAATAGTTGCCGAAGTAACACCATAAAAGAAGAGCTTGGTTCACTTGGTTGTAATTTGACTTTGAAAACCATATACTAGTAATGAAGAAACTTGCATGCCTGAAACCCATGGACCGTCTCGCCTGGTGGGCTGAGCTAAAGTCTGACCCAAAAATTCTAACTAGTAGATTGACTCGGCCGGTTGAAGAGGCTAATTATGCCTGAAACCCATGGACAGTCTTGCCTGGTGGGCTGAGTTAAAGTCTGACCAAAAAATTCTAACTAGTAGATTGACTCCGTCGGTTGAAGAGGCTAATTAGTAGGGAGAAAAAAAGGGCCGTTTAAAAGAGGCTAAACACGCCTGAAACCCTTGGACCGTCTCGCCTGGTGGGCTGAGCTAAAGTCTGACCCAAAAAAAATTCTCACTAGTAATGGATCAATGGCCTAGAAGAGGCTACAGTGTCCGGTGATGGCGGTATTTGATAAGGCATAAGTGGGCCAGTTGAAAGGGGCTTCTTTTGCCCAAAAAAAATCATCTGACCTTAGAGTGCCTACCGCAAGAAGAATGAACCGAATTGAACTGCGCCGAAGAAAAAGGCGGTTGAACCGAATTGAACCACATAAAACAAATGCCTAAATTTGGAGAAAAATCTTGTTTGCTGCCACATAAAGATGCCAAAAGCAGAAATAGACCATAAATTTGAAATCAGGACGAAAAATTAAGTCAGAAAGCACCTGGTCAACTCTGAAAGTCAACGGTCAACGTTGGAAAGTCAACAATCAACTCTCGAAAGTTAACGGTCAACTCTGGAAATTCTACGGTCAAAAATAAAAGTCAATGGTCAACGATAAAGTCAACTTTTCAAAAGCCTGATGACGTGGCCTGCTGGGCTGACGTGGCACGCTAGGGCTGACATGGCACTGCAACTTCTAGGGCTGACGTGGCACTGTGGAAGACCAGGCGCGTGAGTAGCACGTGCGGAAGGCTGGCAGCTGAGGAGCGCTTGAAGAAGACACGCGGAGGCTGCGGCGGCGCGTGGAGGCGCGTGAAGAGGTTGTTTGACGATCTGGAGCCTGTTTTGGAATCACAGGAACGAGATCTATCTAAAGGGCCGAAGACCAAACAGAACGGAGCACCGTGGAGGGTTGTGGTGGTGGCGGCAGTGGCGGAGCGGCCGGAACTTCAAACGGAGCGTGAGAACTCCGATGAGTCTGTGTGCGGTGGCTCTAGAACAGTCGTCTTCCGAGGTTTCTAGCGGTATATGGTACTGCTGAAAACTCTAAGAGGAAGAAAGAGAACCGAGAAGGACAGAGCGAGATATTCGCCGGAGAACACTAGCGGCGCCGGAAAGAAAAGAAGATGCGGAAAAAAAAAAAATTTATGGTGATTCAGAACGTACCTGTGGTCTGATACCATGTTAAATATATTGTTGAATATATTATAGAGAGCGGAAGGAGAGAGAGAAGAGAGAGCGAAAACATATAATAGACTACATTGTATTGAGTTGAGATTACTTGGAATGGATACAAGAGCCTCCTTATATAGGAGGAAGAGATGAGCCTTAACTTCTAATCTTACCAATGTGGGACAAGCCCCACATATACACTAACATTTTTTAATGTATATTTTGTTTGCTTGAGAATATTAATGTTCTCATAGGTGAATATTATTTATGAAAAAAGGTTTTTATTTCTCTCACCTCATTTAAGAAAAAAAAAAAACTTTTCACCTATGATGAGAAACACACACACACACACAAAAAAAAAAAAAAAAAAAAAAAAAAAAACCCCAACATTTACCTTATTTTCTGTTCTCAGTTAAAACAAAAAACTATTATTTTTCATTTGGTTCGCAGAAGGAGCTATCTTGCCCTAGGTGATTGTAGACTCTGTTGAATATGACAAGATCGACCAGACAATGAGCTCTGCAGGCATTATTTTCCCTCACCATTTCTGCTTACACAGGGTTTTTTTTTTATTTCCCTCTCAAAATCTCCTGCTCGCCCTCTATTGGTGAGTGATATGTAGCTATCACCACCGGGGTTTCCTTGTCAAGCAGATAATTATGAGAGCAAATGGAGCCCATTTGGCAACTCACTTTCTTTCTTTATTTCTTTTCAAAAAAATTAGATTCATTTTTTAACGTTAAAAAATTACTTCAATTTTCATTTACAAAAAGTCCAAAACTATTTTCTAAACATAATTAATCTACGAACCAAAATAATGATTTTATAAAAAAATTGGCCAAATCTGGTTTGCTATAATAATCCCTCAAAAAATGCTAACTGGAATATCTTTTAAGATGACAAAAAAATCTATAAATGCCAATTTGAATGGAAAAATAGTGGAATTTGAGGTCCAAAATGATGCTCACTGAATATAGTTGGGTGGCCGCGACATGTGCGCCAAGATAACAAGTTTAGCAAAAGTTATGCGCGTTTTATTGCACACTATGCATTATACCCTCAATTATGTCTAATCGTGCCAATTCTCACCATCCTTGCGCTAGTCATCTTTGTCATGCTATGCCAGCGTCATCAGTTCAGCATAGACAATTCAACATCTACAATGGCCATGATGTGACGTCCCACGTTGTCTGGGTGTAAAAAAGATGATGTGTTTATATAAAATATGTTCTCTCTAGATGGTATGATGCATTTTGGGGGTAAACTCAATACTAAAACTGTGCAGGCTTGGTCAAAAGTGGACAATATCAAATTATTTAGGATGATGTGTTATACATGACATGATCACCTTTCATGGGTAATGGCTAAATCTGGATTGAGATCATGTGCAATAACCCTAATTTATTCTTTTGGGTAGCATGCGGGCTTGGCCCAAAGCGGACAATATGATTGAATGTACTTTTCTTATGAACTTAAATTTTTAAGATAAATAATGATTTACCATGGTATAAGAGCAGATGTTCTGAGTTCGAATCTTGTTTCTATCATTTACTTCTTGTTTTAATTAAATGAGCCTGAGTTTAAGCAGACGCTCTCCACTTCATCTATTCCGCCGTCGGAGATGGTCGCCGGAGCAATGGAGGCAGCCTCTTTATGTATTGTCTTGGAGATGGAGTAGGTGGTGATGAGTGTATCTCCTTTGTGCTCCAAACAATGACCCCTCAAGGCATATGTTCTTTCCTTCTCCATTTCTTCTTGTTAAAGTAATGATTAAGTGATTAAATTTACTTCTTCCTATCAGCTTAAGCTTATGGGATAACTGGTAATTTAACATGGTATCAGAGCCTACCACAGGACGAATGTGGCCCACACTACTTACCCCGTGACAAGGACCAGGAAAAATACTGGCCTGCACGTGAGGGAGGGTGTTGAGAAATAGTCTTTCATTGCCTGTGGACAAGACCTTGGCATGTTTATAAAGAATGGACAACTTTCTCTTGTAAGACCGGTTTTATGAGATGAGTTAGGCCCACGAATTTCTTCATATTGCTTGGGTATTAAGGAGATGGGCAATTTATAAGGGTAAAGGGAAACCTCAACTCTTGAGCTAGCTTTTGGGTTGAGTTAGGCCCAAGACCCAATTTTAACATGGTATCAGAGCCTACCACAGGACGAATGTGGCTCACTCTACTTACCTCTTGACAAGGACCAGGAAAAATACTGGCCTGCACGTGAGGGAGAGTGTTGAGAAATAGTCCCACATTGCATGTGGACAAGACCTTGGGCATGTTTATAAAGAATGGGCAACCCTCTCTTGTAAGATCGGTTTTATGAGATGACTTAGGCCCATGAATTTCTTTATGGTATCAGAGCTTTGATACCATGTTAAGTGATTAAATTTACCTCTTCTTACACAGCTTTTTGAGATCTCTCTCCCCCTCTGCTTGTGAGAAATATGAGAACGTGTAAATAGTGCAAAAGGGTCAATTGGCTAAAGAGAAATGTTAGGGATTAATATTTTATTTTATTTTTATATTTGGCCCATTTCATATTATAAATCAACAATTAAATTTGTTAACTTACGTGAGTAGACCCCACAAATCTTATAGTTGATCTATTAAATTTATAAAAAAATATAAATCAAATATAAAAAACTTATTAACTCTTAGCCTTCTCGTTGGCTAAATATCCCCCGCTCGCACTCATTGTTGGATGTGTGTGGCTATCACGAATGGGATTTCCTGTGCAGCATATAATTGAGAGGCTCTCTAACAAATGAATTAATCCGTGTCTATCAAAAGAAAAGGGCACAACTTGTGTACGTACACGATCGAGATTTTGTGGTCCTTGCCTCTTCGTGACATTTATCAAATATGAAAGCTCTAGTGGACGCTAAGGTGCTTTGACAACCTTCAAATCAAACGAAAGGGTTTCGTGCCAATTTTTGTTTTTTTTGGTATAAAAGATTGAACTTTTTTGTTGTTGTTATTTACAGCCAAGATCCTTTAAAAATATAAATATATTAGAATTTTTTATGTGACTTGTTTAACTAAATGGATCATATTAGGATTGATCATTAATAGGTTAGTACGTAGGTCAAGCGGGTCGACTCAAATCTGACCCGAAAACAAATCCTTTCTATTTCATTCCAGTTAATTATAAAAGGAGGGGCAAAAATGTCATTTTCTTTGTCGGATAATTTTGCCAATCCTTTTATAACTAACCGACTCAATGAAATGGAGAGGATCTATCTACGATAATAATCAAGGGATTAAATTGGATACTCAATGATAAACAATAGTAAATTAAAGTGAAATTTATTTTATGACATTAATTCGACTACATATTATTTCATGGAACGGTCAAATGCAAAATATAAGAAGTCATTAAAATTATTCAAATAATCAAAAATAAAATACTAGAGTACAATTACAATTATTTAATTAAATCAACTCCGGTGCTTAACATATGTGTCAAGAAATACTTATCTCTACACAACACTAGCCCGTTCAAAACTTGCACCGGTTGGTTACCCGCGCTTATAAGGAATAGGATCTTCTTCATTTCAAATGAAATGAAGAATATTCATTTAGTGTAAAATGAGGGATCATATTGTAAATTTAGTCATTCAATTTTAATGTTAATTAGACAATACTATCCATCATTTTACAATAAATATATACACTTCATTTGAGTTGAAATGGAGAGGATCCTCTTCCCACTTATAAAGTGCCTTGATCGGATATGGTCAATTTGTTTTTAGTAAAATTTATGTTTTTAAATCACACCTTTATTATTATTTTTTGACAGAAAAAAAAAGGGAGGAAGATTCAATTCAGTAGCATTTGTTTCATGCAGATTGAACAAATAGCATGTTTTTAAATGGAATATTATAGCCATATATATATAGGATATAATTTAGTGTCGAATTCAATAATGATAAGCATCCGAAGAGATAAAAGATGTTATCCATATATCTCGTGAATCACGTTCACTAATCCAATTATCACCAAATAAAAAATTAAAAATGACAAATCAATCTCGCTCAAGTAGGTCTATTTCTGGAAGACTGGAACTCAATAGCTAAATGATGACACATAATAAGAATATTTGAAATTGTGTTTGAGAGATAGAATTTTTAAGTTAAAAAATATTTTTTTGACAAAAATTTTATTTTTAAGTTTTTACCAAAAGTGCATTTTGGTATTTTTTAATTTTTTCAACTTTTAAAAACGCTTTTAATTTTTTTATCAAACACATAATTTTTTTTTATGAAATAAAATCCTCTCTATTTCAAAGAATCCAATTCCGAAGCAGATATGGACAGACTGTAGAGAATATTAAAGTGGTACTAAGGAATTGGTAAATTTGTCATATCTAGAGAGAGAACAATTATGTCGGGCATGGGTTAATNTTTAGTTTTTTCAACTTTTAAAAACGCTTTTAATTTTTTTATCAAACACATAATTTTTTTTTATGAAATAAGATTCTCTCCATTTCAAAGAATCCAATTCCGAAGCAGATATGGACAGACTGTAGAGAATATTAAAGTGGTACTAAGGAATTGGTAAATTTGTCATATCTAGAGAGAGAACAATTATGTCGGGCATGGGTTAATAAAGGCTGCAACCAAACAAGTCATAGCTAGATAGGGTATGAATGGAAGATATTTCTAGTTGTATCTGTCATGTTGTAACTTGAGAGCAACAAGCTTTACTGTTTTAGAGTAATATGCTTTGGATTTTTCATTTTCGAAGGAAAGTTGAAATATTTTCTCAAAAAATAAAAAAATAAAATAAAATAAAATAAAAAGGTTTCATGCCGACTTTAAACATATCCTTACTACGTCAACATAATTTTTTTGGAGAAATGTTATGAGTTCTTTTAGTATCGTTCCAATTGTGATATGACTTCTAAAATCACTGTTGAATTTGAGATTATCATTATTAACTTTTAATTTATTTGTAATTTTAAAAGTAACATCATAGTTGAAAGAACACCATGAGAACACTAGAAGAACACCTAACCTTTTTCATTTTTTCTATTGTTATTTAAGTCTAGTAACTTTTTAGCTAATTACTTATTTTCTTACAATAGAATCTGCAATTTTTTTTTTTTTTTTTAAAAAAAAAACTTAAACCTTTAAATTATAGTACTTACATCTTTTTTTTTTTTTTGATATGTCCACACAAAAGAGAGGAAGAGAGATTCAAATAAACTAAACCAAGTTGTTAATAAAAAGCAGCGCAAATCATTAGATATGACATCAGATGATGTTACGTGCTTTAAGTGGTTTTTTTTTTCTTCTTTTTAATTGGCTGTATAAAAAAATAAGTGTGATAAATGAGTATGAAGAATATTATTACTCTTAAAATTAGAATGCTAATTATGATATTCTAATCCCTCATTAGTCAAACTAATCTTTGAACCATTCAAGATGATGGATGCGTTTAGAAAGTAATTTGGTTTTATTAAATGTTCATTCAACTGGAAATTTAATTTCGTGCTTAATTTCAATTTCATCTTTAACAAACCATTTAAAGTTGTCGGCAGAACAAACAGCCAATGGGGCCAGCAAAGACAAAAGTAATTAATTGTCTTTGCACATGTGAAAAACATGTACGAGGATATCCTAATATTCTCATATTTTCTTTTTAATTCTTTTATAATATTCTCATAATTTTTTTCATAATCATAATGATGATGACTTACATATTATTGCTTTCAAAAAAAAAAAAAAAAAAACTCAAAACATTCAAATGATGAACTATTCAACAAAAAATTTTTACAAACAAAACATAAACATATTCAAATCTCCTTACAAACATAGATCGGAAACATGTTAAAATGAAAGATGTATAAAAAAAAATAGCAAGAAGAAAATCTTGATTTTAATTATCAACGCGGTAATAAAAAAATTAGCATAAATTTTTAATATTATTATTGGTGTGATACCTATTATATTTCAATAGAAATAAAATTCATATAAAACTGAACATTCTAAAAAATATAGAGATCAAAGTGAACAAAATCTCTTTATTAATCTCTTGAGTGTTTCGAAAGAGTTATGTTCGTTTGAAGAAGCTAGAACTCAACCATTAAACATTCAAATGAAAAACTTAACCAATAATTTTCACAAACAATGCATAAACATATTCAAATCTCCACACAAACATAAAGCAAAGTATATATATGGCACAAATAAAGACAATCAAATAAATTTATGCTTTCCTTTCACAAACAAAAGAGAAGCAAATTTATATTTCCACCAAAACATAGATTCAGATCAAGAAATAAACATAAAGATAATGAAATAAATTTATGTTTCTTTTGCTTTTAAAAGAAGAAAAAAACACTTTCAAAACATGTCTAAAAATCGGAGTAGATCACAAAAACAAAACAAAAAATCTTCATAAAACATTCAAATGATTTTTTTTTTTTTTTTAAACCATTATTTTTGATTAAATAGAAACCCTAGATAAATCAACCTCAAATTCAAATACAACAAAACCACAAAAAAAGAAGAAAAAATCAAAGTGGTTGAAAAAAAAAAAAACACAAAATTATTTACTTGAATGTTGTTGCTTGTGACTATTAAAGGAGGAAGCACCATGAATTTTGCCCAATGTTTTGCCTTCAAGAGCAGACTCATTGACTTCAAAGGCTCTGGCATGCCCCCTTTCTATTCAACGTATTAGGCATATTAAACTCACTGTATTCTTAACATGAATTAATTAAGTTAATTTAATGGCCTTAGATGACCGGTTTTTAACTTAAAGGACCGGTTCAATGTTTAAAAATCAAATAACAATAATTATCTAACATTAAATCTAATCACTTAATAATGAAATTCATATAAGGAAAGGGTTTGAAATAAACTCTTGGAATAATGAAATTTAAGTAGAGGGAGAGAGACGAAAACCGGTTTAGACTAAAATTTAAAAGTGAAATTTATGGGAGAAAGAGAAATGGTGTTTAAGTAGAGAGGGAGAGAGGTGGGGAGAAAAAATAAAAACACCAAAAACCGATTAATTAAAAAAAAACGATTAAGATATAAAATTATGGGAGAGAGAAATAGTTAAGACACTTAAACCATAGAATTAGATTAGGGAGAGAAAAGAAAAGGTTCAAACATAAAATTATAGGAGAGAGAGACAGGTGCGTTGGGTTATGGGAGAGAAAAAAAAAAAAACGGTTGAAACATAAATTATGGGAGAGAGAGATTTAAGAAAAAAAAAAACAAAAACAAAAAAAAACGGTTGAAACATAAATTATGTAGGGGTGTCAATGCGGAAGGTTATTAACCGCCCGTCAACCGCTAACCGTTATAACCGCTAACCGTTATAACCGCTAACCGCCTAACCACTATAACCGCTAACCGTTATAACCACTAACCCCTATAACCGTTTAGCGGTTATAGGGTCTACTAACCGCAACCGCTAACCGCTTTTTATATACTATATTTTTGTAATTATAATAATATTTATAAATATAACATAATCAATTTATCATTAATTATTAAATCATATTTTTGTTTTAGATAATTAAATCACAATTTGAGTATTAATATATTATTACTATAATTTATATGATTATATTACATGATTAATTAATCATAAAATCATTTGATTATATAATAACAAATTATACATACATATTCATAAGTCATAAGTTATAAGTATGTAAGTTCATACTAATATAACAATGAACAATTAAGTATCTCGAGACTTAGTTCTAATATATGTTATCAACTACATAATATAACTTTTCAAAAAAAAAAATTACATAACATAAACTATATAAGTAACATAATTATTAATTAATTAGTAGTTACATATTAATTAGTTTTGTAAGTATTTATATCGTACATTCTTATTCTAATATTTTGTAATTTAGTATATATTAAGTAATTATACATATATGCAATTATGCATATTGAATAATATAAATATATAAGATCAATACTTAATCATATGATTCAATGACAATTTAAATATTTTATTCAAGTTAATCATATTATTAATATATAATGATAATGTGATTCGTATAATATTAAATTAAGTAATTAATATTGGATTCATTAAACAATGTGTTACTTATAACCACAATTGAATCAAAGCATTATTAGATACTTTATACTTATAAAACATATATCACATTATTTTAAATTCTTAAATCTAAGATAATTTTATTATATTAATATGAATTATGATTTATGAGATAATATGATCATATAATTTAAGTATGAGTGTATAACCATTAGATCATTAAGAATTTAGGACTTAGGAGTTTGAGCATTACCATTAGATAATAAATTCAATTAAAAAAAAGCTTATAAGTAAATATGACAATAATTTCATAAGGAGTGAGACCATTTATAAACTTACCCATCTTAATATCATAGTATGAGTGTATGACCATTAGATTATTAGGAATTTAGGATTTAGGAGTTTGAGCATTACCATTAAATAATAAGTTCAATTAAAAAAAAAAAGATTATAAGTAAATATGATCATAATTTAAATCATTAATCATATTATCTAATTTAATTAATGAGATCATATGACTATATGATATCAAATCAAGTAATTGATATTAGATTCAACAATGTGATATTTATAACAATAATTGAAGTATTAATGTATTTTTTAAACAATGTTTTGACAATTTTTTTTAAAAAATAAATTGAACCATTTTTTGAGCAATTTTATGAACAAATTTTTAACCATTTGTTGAAGTTTGAACATTTTTTTTTTTAAACTGCATCACACGGCGTTGTTTTACCCTTAATGATTTGATAGAGGACCAAATGAGAGGATTGATGAAGTTTTAATGTTTTATTTGTATGTTTTATTTTTTATTTTTTTTGAGATGAGAATAAAGCTTCATTAAAATCAAAGAAATAGAGTACAAAACTCCTCACAAATAAAGCTCAAAATAATCAGAAGAGTACCCTACCTTCCACTCTCTCCCTAATAGAATACAGGCAGCAACGAGAGCCGACCACAAAGGCTACCCAGTTTATTACCCCCATTAGGTTTTTTGAGAGTGGAAACTGGGGTATCAACTTAACAAGAAGAACCTTGGTCAAGAGATGCAATGTCTAAAAGAAAATCTGGAAAATTAGTCTTCCAAATGTAGTCTTCGTCCACTGTGAGTCCGTGCTTAGCAAGAAGATGAGCAGCAACATTTGCAGTCCTTTTTGTATGGCAAACTTGCCATCCCTGAAGGCTATTAAGGAGGACCTTGGCATCATTTATCATCGTGACGTATCTGCTCCAACAACATCCATCCGATTGCAGAGAGTTAACTACATCAAGAGAGTCACCTTCAAGGATTACCTGTGGGAAGCCTGAAGAAACGCATACATCCACCATTTTCCACGCTGCAATTGCTTCAGCGATAGTGGGATCAGTTACGTAGGGCCTCGACGCACACACTGCAACCAGCACAGCTCCATCATGATCACGGGCAAGGATTCCAATTCCCATTTTCTGGCGTTTAACGTCAATAGCTGCATCCCAGTTCCATTTTGTCCACCCTAGCCTAGGCTTCCTCCAAGTGGTTGTTTGAGTTGGCATCTTATGACTCGTCAATCTTCTACCCATTTCGGCTTTACTGAAACTTTCCATTTGTGATTCTGCTGTCTCAATGATTTGAACCAGTGTCATGAACTTACCTCCAAAGACCACATTATTTCGCCTCAGCCATATGAGCCTAGCAACGACCGTCGCCACTTGTAGTTGCTCATCATCAAGCTTTCCAGCAAGAAAGTTAAAAATACTGGAAAAAGACAACTCCATAGAGGGGCACTTCTGAATTTTTGGCATACAAGCTGACCAGACATCTTTCGCTGAGTCACACGTCCAAAGAATGTGCTCCACCGTTTCTCCTTCCTTTCTACAGATTGGGCATAAATTGTCATATACAATTCCTCTTTTGTGCAAGTTGGCTTTAGTAGAGAGAATATTGGAGCACGCCTTCCACAAAAAAACTTTAGCCACATGAGGGACCTTTATACTCCAAATTTTCCTCCAGAACTGCTTAGATGATCCCAGATTGGAGCTGCTGCCATTGCTGCTTTCCGTATGTACTTTCGCCATGTGATAAGCAGTTTTGACCGAGAGGTCACCATTTTTGGTTCCTAGCCACACCAAAGTGTCATGTTGCCGTATTGGAGATATGGGAATATTATAAATTAGAGCTGCTTCTTCAGCATTAAAGATATCCGAAACTAAGGAGGAATTCCACCATTTAGTATCTTCATCAATTAGAGCGCTGACCTTTGACTCTTTGTCAAGAATCCGGGGAGGGGATTGGATAGTGTAAGTGGACGGATAGGGGATCCAACGATCCCCCCAGATCTTGATCGATTCGCCATTACCAACTCTCCAAATTAAACCACTGTGAAGCAAGTGCTTAGCATTCCAAATGCTACGCCAGGCATAGGATGGATTCCGACCCAATTGGGAGCTTAGAAAGGTGTCATTGGGAAAATATTTATGCTGTAAAACTCTAGACATCAAAGAATCAGGGTGCTTAAGCATCCGCCAACCTTGCTTTGCTAGAAGAGCCAAATTGAAGCTCTCTAAATCTCTATAACCCATGCCTCCGGCCTCCTTAGCTTTGCCCAATCTCTCCCAACTCATCCATGCAAGCCTTGCTTCCTTATCCTTTTGCCCCCACAAAAAATTTGACATCATAGAATTTATATCTTTACAAACAGATTTTGGTAACTGGAATACACTCATAGTGTAAGTGGGAATGGATTGTATGACTGCCTTCAAAAGTACTTCTTTACCCGCTTGCGATAGGAACTTTTCTTTCCACCCATTAATTCGGCCCCATATTTTTCCTTGTAAACCAGAAAACGCTTCCACCTTTGACCTACCAATCAAAGCAGGTAAACCAAGGTACTTCTCAAATTGAGTTGTCGAATTTACCCCCGCCACAGATAGGATATGCTGCTTTGTTACCGCCTTAGTATTCCTGGTAAAGAAGATTGAAGTTTTTTCTCGGTTAAGCTTTTGCCCCGAAGCTTGCTCATAGATAGCTAAGATGTCTTGAATTTGCAGCCATTCAGAAATATTTGCCTTACAAAAGAGAAGGCTATCATCCGCAAAGAACAAATGGTTCAATCTTAGCCCACCTCTAACAATTGGGAGCCCTGTAATTCGCCTATCACGTTCGGCCTTATGGAGAAGGGAACTGAGACCCTCTGCACACATGATGAAAAAATATGGAGAGAGTGGATCTCCTTGCCTTATTCCCCTAGTAGGGGTGATTGCGCCATAAGGTTGTCCATTGATGAGAACTGAGTAAGAAACGGTGCGCACACAGGTCATGAGCAAATGTACCCATCGAGCATCAAATCCCAGCTTTTGCATAACCGCTTCCAAATACCCCAATTCCACCCTATCAAAGGCTTGCTCATGTCTAGCTTCAAAGCCATATATCCCTTTTTTCCCTTCATCCTTCTGTCCATAGTATGCATTGCTTCAAAAGCGACCAAAATATTGTCCGTAATGAGGCGCCCGGGGATGAATGCGCTTTGGTTTGGGGATATTATTTGGTGCAGTACCCGCTTCAGCCTATTGGCGAGCACCTTAGAGCTAAGCTTGTAAAGCACATTACAAAGACTAATCGGGCGATAGTCAGTCAAAAATTTGGGGGATTTAATTTTCGGGATTAAAGTAATATAAGTGCGGTTAATAGAGGGGTCAAAAATATCATGATTTAGATAATCGAGAACAGATTTGCATACCTCTTTTTTCACCGTATTCCAAGATCTTTGGTAGAAGCACGCTGAGAAACCATCTGGACCTGGTGATTTTAAAGGATGCATTTGCCGAAGCGCAAGATCAACCTCTTCGGCTACAAAGGGTTTTAATAGGGCTGCATTCATGTCTTCTGTTACACACTTCTCCAAGTCCGCCAAACAGTCATCAACCCCATGTGTAGGGCCAGCCATGAAGAGCTTTTGATAAAAACCTTCAAAAGCTTTACTGATATCTTTGATATCCTTCAATTCCTTGCCTTCCTCATTTTTAATCACCCGAATCTAATTTATCCTCCGACGGTGGCTCGCCCATGCATGGAAAAAGGGTGTATTGCGGTCTCCACTTTGGTACCAATTCTGCTTAGCTCTTTGCTTCCACTTCAGATCATCTTGCTCAAGAATGGAATCAATTTCTCCTTGCAAAGTTCGTATTTCTGCCCAGTTTCCCACCCCTTCATGCTGCTGCAATTCCTCTAGGCGCTTAGTTTTCTTTTTAAGCTCCTTTTCAGTATTCCCGAACTTTCGAGAACTCCAACTTGAAAGCTTTGATTGGCAAGAAGCAAGTTTTTGAGCCACTGTGGGTTCACCCGGCTCAACATTATCCCCACAACTCCAAGCTTCATCAACAATATTATTGTATTCCTCATCGTGCATCCAGCTAGCTTCGACTTTGAAGCTTTTTTTGAAGAAAACCCGCGCATGCTCTGCCCCAAATAGCTGCAAAAGGAGTGGTTTATGGTCAGAGGTACAAGAAGCCAAAGTTTTGACTTCATGGTGACGGTGCATGTTGCACCAAGCAGCATTTGCAACCGCTCGGTCCAACCTCTCTTTAATAAAACAGCCATCATGTTGACAGTTTGTCCAAGTGAAACGGGTACCCTTATAGCCCAAATCGGTCAGTTCAGATTCTGCAAGAGCATCTCTGAATTGCCTCATTTGACCTTCATTTTTCCTAAACCCACCATGCTTCTCATCTTGTTCAACCACCTCATTAAAGTCACCAACGCAAAGCCAAGGCTCCGGACCATAGTGATTTAAGTGTCTGAGAAGAGTCCAAGACTCGTGTCGTTTTGCCGGGTTTGGATGACCATAGAAACCTGTAAAACGCCAAGGAGAGGTGCTGTCCGAGTGATTAATAACCGCATTAATGTGCCTACGGGTATAGTTTTGGACTTCAACTGCATCCTTTTCCTTCCACAACAAACACAAGCCTCCACTTCGACCAACAGGATCAACTACAAATAGACCTTCAAAGCCCAACTTGACTCTCAAAAATTCCATCTTCGACTTACTACTTTTTGTTTCCATGAGAAACAAAAAGGTGGGTCTCTTGTCCCTTACCAAGCGGCAAAGGTCACGAATTGCACGGGGGTTCCCAAGCCCCCGGCAATTCCAGCTTAACAGAATCATGGTGATTGGCGGGGCTGGCTACCAGCCTCCGCCATTGGATTATCTGAAAAATTCTGCGCACAGAATCCCTTCAGTTTCTTCTCACCCCGTTTCTTCATTTTCTTCTCTACCTTTTCAATATCACCCTTCCTTTTACCAAGTTTTGGCACTTGAGTGTGGCCGTTACTCACCCCATCAATTATGTTCCTGGCTGCACGCTTCCACTTTTTCAAATTCACTAGTCCCATCTGATTAGTTGAAGTTGGTACCTGCCTCTTCATGTCGGTTGGCTGTGCTAGAACTGCAAAATTCGCAACAATGTCCATGCAGGTTATCTCGTTGGTTGGAGACTCCCGGCCCACATTTTCATTAGGCACACATGGGGTTACGGGCCTAGGCAGAAGGCATTCTACTTCAAGCCCAACATGCTGTGAACTAAGGACAGCATTTGATTCGGTCACAGGTGTAATATTTTTAACCTGAGAAATTCCATCTTTCTCCTTGCTGTCCTTCTTCTCAGAATCAGAAATCTTGCCAAACGTGGGACCAGTCATACCCAGCGATGAACTTTCCTTACTAGCTGCAGATTTCCCAGATTTTTCGGGTCGATTGGAGAGAGAATCTCCTGCGCCATCACTTGCAGCACATGATTCTCGCGCAAATTCTCTAGGGCTTCCAGAAGACCCGCCGCTTTCCTTTCTTGGAGAATTCCCAGGGCTGTGAACGCCGTCTGTGTACCTCTGCTTCGGCTGGCCTTGGCGCCTTGGGTCATCCGCTCGCAACCATGCTCCCCATTGCTTCTCCATGGAATCAGAGTTGCGCCTCCCGCTATATCATTCTGGACAACCTTGGCGTCCATGCACTAGTCTGCCACAATGGTAGCAAAACGTTGGCAGTTTTTCATACCTAAAGGTTATCCAATGAGACTTCCCGGCAAAGTTCAGAGCTCGTCCCCGATCGAGTGGTTTCGTTAAGTCCACAGTGACTCGCATTCGTAGGCATCGTCCCCATCCCACTCCATCACCCGCTACGTCAACTTCATGCAAAGCTCCCATTGAACTCCATATTTTAGTGCCTACTCCTTTGGTCATACACAGTAAAGGCATGTCATGTGCTTGTATCCAAAACAGAGAGTGGCTGAAATCCATCTGAGATGGAGGGACTTTCCCATTGAAGTCATTGAGAACTATAATTTGGCGATCAAAAGACCAAGGCCTCCTAGCCATTACCCTGTTTTTGTCCTCTCGATCAGTAAATTCAAACACCCACATGTTGTCTTGGACCTCCTTGAAAACCACCCTCCCTACCGTGCGCCACAGACGAGACAAAACCGTTTTGAAAGCCTCATTGCTAACAGTTTTTTCCGTCCATATTTTCCCAACTAAACATCTGTCCCCCAGAGATATTGCCTCATATACCTCGCCCTCAGAAACAGAGATACCAATCTGCTCCCCTTCTGTCAATGAGATTTTCCTGCAGAGATGCTCCAGTTCTTCTTCCATCCCTTCGTAGCACCGTCAATAGACTGAACCTCCGAATCCGTTAAACGGATGGAGACTAGAACCCCCACTCAAACGCTAACTCTCAGAGAAACCCTAGAAGAGAAACCCTAGAGAGAAACTAAAGAGGAGACAATTTCTATGTTTTATTTGAACTTATTTTATATGTTGTGTTTTTTATTTTTTATTTTTTAAAGTTAACCGGTTATGATTTAATATTTAAGGATTTTGTTTTTAAAGTACATGTAAATATAAATTTGGGGTCAAATATTTTTGATTTTTCAATATTGGCTCTTTTTATAGCAATTGGGACCCAAAAGACACTAAAAATACAAAAAGCAAATTAGTGTAAAAAATGCTATAGTAATAATAAAAGCAAAAAAAAAAAAAGGCCCAATTTTGAAAAAGTAGTTAGTGGGCGGTTACCTATTTCACTAACTGCTAACCGGCGGTTAACCGCTAGGCGGTTAGTGGTTGCGGTTAGTGAAATCTACTAACCGCTAAGGGGGTTACGGTTGACGGTTGCGGTTAGTGAAATCTACTAACCGGGGGTTATGGTTAGTGGTTATTCCCACTAACCGCTAACCGTAACCACATTGACACCTCTAAAATTATGGGAAAGAGAGATATTTAAGAAATTAAAAAAAAAAAGAAGGTTGAAACATAAAATATGGGAGAGAGAGATTTAAGACATTTAAGTGGAGATAGAGGAAGATAGAGCTAAGACCAAAAAAAAAAAGGAAAGAAAACCGGTTAAGATATTAAAAAATATGGACACGTATCGTAATTCTAAGCATCCCCTACGTCAAAACTCGGCTTATATATATATGTATGATATATGATTACAAGAATCTCACAACCAAAGGAATTATAAAAACAAAACCCCTTCACAAATTATATTTTTTCTTTTTATTTATATCTTTGTAACGGATATAAATTATAAAGAAAAAAAAAAAGAGGGAATTTTACCGCATTTACTATAAGTTTTTATTTTTTAAAACAACAACTAAAAGAAATCTAGTTATGTATTGATCATAAACTATATATTTTCTCATGATATAAGATTAATATATGTTATGTAAGAATTAAAAGAAATTTTTAACTTGGAGACGATAAAGTTGTCAAGCAATATTAGTAAGAAGAGGGTTTGAAAAATAAATCCGGGATTGTTTCGGAGCAACAATTACAATATATTAATCAGGTCAACATCCAATTTGGGTGTGTTTATGCTGGGTATAGCTTGGGTTAGCCCATCAGCAAGACCCATCCTTGGAAAGCCCATTAGATCTATCCATGTGATCGTAGACCAAAATTAAAATGCTAGGAAAACATATAAGATTTTTAATATATATATATGTACCTGATTTGATTTTATCAATCATACCATTTTGTATTATCTTTCATCCTTATAAATAGGGACCCTTTGTATGTCCCCCAAGGAGTAGTTCAATCAATAGTAGACTACGTCTCATAAAGCGAAGGTAACTAGTTCGAATCCTCTCACTTTTTCCTTGTGTGTACATGTAAAAAAAAAACAACAAAAAAAACAAAATAGGGACCATTAGTATTGTAATAAAAGCATAATGTAGCCCTTAGGGCTTTATCTGTGGATGTAAGTCATAAATTGAACCACATAAAAATCTTGTGTCTTATTTTATTATTTTCGTAATTCATTATGAATTTCTTCAATAAATGGCTGAACAATCCAAATGAAAATTTAAGCAAGTAGATCATAATTATTGCCCAAATTATAAAAAAATTTGCTCAATCGTTTTTAGCAGGTGACAGATATTGGGTTTCGGTTTGGAGGTTTTGATATGGGTTTTTTTTTTTTTTTTTGATCCATTGGGTTAGGTCTTGGAGTGCATGTTGATTTCCGATTTCCATCTGCTTGTGTGAGAGGCCCATTTAATAATGCTAAGTGATTCTTGGCAATAATATAGCGTATGTGGAACAAGGATCCTCTCCAGCAGTTTATATTTATAAGGGTAAAATTGTCATTTTATATGTTTTAAACAATTTTTCTTTTAGGTAAAACGAACTGGATCTCCTTCGGTTCATTTAAACTGAAAATGATCCAAATTCGTGCATATATGACTTTTCTTTCTTAAGTGGGTGATCAGAATAAATTGGGTGTAATCAACTGCTTTTTTTTTTTTTTTTTGACATGTCCACACAAGAGGGGAGATGGGGATTCGAATTAGTGACCTTCACTTTATTAAGTGTAATTCCAGCCGATTGAGTTACCTCTTGGGGACGGTGTAATCAATTGCTTGTATTACACACATGCATGTAATAAATATAATTTATCTTAGATTAAGATTACTTAAGATTTGTTTTTTTTAAAAAAATTGTAAATTCATGCCGTTTCTTGCATTGAAAGGTTCAAAAAATATTACTTATTAAAAGGTATTATGTTATCAAAGCAGTCAAAAAAAATTTCCTCCCTAAAGGCGTTTTCTTTAATTTTAAAGAGACTTGTCATTAAAAAAAAAAAAAATACAGCTTTTGACTTAAAGCTTTTCTATAACCTAAAGTGTAAAAATCTGATAAAAATATACTTAATTTTTATTGGTAACATGCCAAATTTTTCATAAGTATTATTTTCTAAGCCATTCAATACAAGAAACAACATGAATTCACATAATTTTAAAATCTATTATTTCTTTAAAATTATAAAGGATCCTTATCCATCTTAAAGTTTAAAATGATAAGAAAGAATAAATTTAATTATTTAATTAATATTTTAACATTCGTCTCATGTGTGACAATACGTAAACTATTTTCATTGAAATGAGGAATAAATGACATAGACAATGTTTAATTCAGAATCTTTGTTATAATATTATGTTAAATAACAACTTATTCTAGAAGTTAAAAGTTGATAGTGAATTTGAAATGATTCGAAATTAGAAATGTATTTCTACTACTAAGAATATTCATAAGGGTTACATTGCGCTCTTATTCAAATTTATTTGTTTATAATATATAGGGGTAATTACCTTTTGCCCTTATGAACTACAACGCCTTGTCACTTTTCCCCTATGAACTACCAACTATGACACTTGGCCTCATCAAACTACCATCTTATGACACTTTCCCCTCTTCCGTTAGTCAAAATGGTTAAAATTAACGGTCAACGGTCATGTAACTTGCATGTACCATTTTAATTTTTTTTTTCCTTTTATTTTTGCCCTCACTTCATATCAATAAAATGACACTTATACCCTATTAAAATGAGGGCATAAGTGGAAGGGAAAAAATTTAAAATGGTATATGCAAGTTACATGATCGTTGATTGTTAGTTTTAACAAATGGGAGAAAGTGTCATAAAATGGTAGTTTGATAGGGTCAAGTGTTATAATTGGTAGTTCATGGAGGAAAAGTTCATGGGAGCAAAAAGTAATTACCCTTAATATAAAAATCCATATTTATAAAAGGAATTTGGTATATGGAGAAAATACAAGTAAATATTTGATTACAATCAAACATAAATAGCAAAATACTCTAATAAGAAAACTAAACCAAACTAATACAACAAATCTTATACTAACAATTTTGAAGCGTGGTGTTTGAAAAAAATGGCGATTTCTAAACACACTTAATGAAAACGCAGTTAGGGCTTATTTTAGTTTGTGTTTGAGGGGCCTAAAAGTGCGTTTATCACTCAAAAAATTCGTTTGAGGAAAAAAGTAGCCGTTTGGTAAAAAAAATTAGAAGTGCTTTTAATAGCCCAAAAAGCCTAAAAAATGGTCAAAACGCACTTTTGACAAAAGCTTAAAAATGAAGCTTAAAGCTTTTGCCAAAAAATATTTTTTTACTTAAAAGCTCTATTTTTTAAACACAATCCCAAATATACTCTCACCATTTGATTAAATTGCAGTTTGACATTTAAACTTATGCGTTCAACAAAAAAAAAAATTCTTTACCTGCAGTTTGAAAATATTTCATTTTTTCATTTTCAAGTAGTTATTATTATTTTTTTAAATATACTTTCTTATTTTTATTTTTATTTTATTTTTTAAAATGTACTACATTTTACGTTTTTGTTTAAAAATAGTTATTTTTCGTTTCAATATATGTATGTGAGTTTTTGATACACACAAGTGATGGAATCTCTCCATCCAGTTGGACCATCAAATATAAAACGTGGTTATTATTGTGTGGACCAATTTGAATACGTCATCAAGATAAAACACACCACACACTTACACTCGTAGCTTGTAAGATTTTAATTTTTTTTTAGTCATATTTTTTTAAAATTATCATTAAATTTGTAATAAATTAATATTAAATTTTAATATAATAATAATTTTAAAAGTTAAATTAATTTTAACAGAATAAATTTTTTTGTTTTTTATTTTTTTTTAGGATTAACTACTTAATTAGTCCCTAAGGTTTGAAAACTTTCTTTTTTCCTCCTTAGGGTTTGAAAAGTAACCAAATTGGTCCTTGTGGTTTTGAAAAGTGACCAAATTACTCCATCCGTCAGTTGACTTAACGGACTAACGCGTGAACCAATTAGAAGTTAACACGTGGCTACTTAATTAAATTTTTTATTTTTTTTAAAAAAATTGAAAAAATATATTTTTTCAAAAAAAAAAACCTAGGGTGGTTGTAGCCACCCCAGGTTTTTTTCTCTCTATTTTTTTTTTCCTTTTTTGAAAAAAAATATTTTTTTTAAAAAATAAAACATTTAATTAAGTGGCTACGTGTCAACTTCTAATTGGTCAATGTGTCAATCCGTTAAGTTAACTAACGGTCAACTGACAGATGGACTACCTTGGTCACTTTTCAAAACCACAAGGACCAATTTAGTCATTTTCTAAACCTTAGGGAGAAAAAAAATAAAATTTTCAAACTGTAGGGACTAATTAAGTATTTAACCCTTTTTTTTAAACATTTCTCTCTTCAACCAGTCAACTCATGTTCCTATATAGTCAGTTGATTGGTTGCTATGAGCCTATGATCATACTCCAGTGTTAGCAATTTTAAAAATGTTATTTTGCATTCTTTACATATTATTTATTGGGTTAAATACTTAAGATCTCCTTAAGTTTGAAGTTTTTATTTTTTGTCTCCTAAATTTTTATTTCTATCACAGGAGGTACATATAATTTTCATAAAGATAGAAATGATACATCCGTTAAAATTTCATCCAAAACTTAACGGAATGCCACGTCAACACTATTCACATTATGTCACTTGTCCTATAATTAATTTTTTAATTATTTTTTTTATAAAAAAGAATTAAAAATATTAAAAAATTATTTATTTTAAAAAAATAAATAAAAATTTTGAAGGTGGCCGTAGAGTCCGTAGTTACCCCTTTGGCTCATGGTGGTGGCCGGGCCATCCCCATGTGGCTGTTGGAGTTGCGCAACTCCGACAGCTGCATGCATGCTTTGTAGTTTGTAACAGTATTGTTACGGTTGTCATACCCATCAATCCAAGAGAATCTGGTGGGAACTGCATAGAGATCGAATCGGTCGGAATTACGTTTCAGATTGACGAGATTGACATTAAGGCAGGGGAAACTCTACCAATATTGCAGCTTACTTGATTCATTGAAGTTCTTGTGGGCGTAAAAAATGCTCATCTTGTCCACTATGGTGTAACCGCCATCTTCTGGCCCGAGATTGGAGCAGAAAGATAAGCTGCCTTTCAAGTTTTTCCTAACTGGCCTGCACTCTCCATCTTCCCCAATTTTGTGAAAAATTCTTAGAAAAAAAAAAAAAAAAAAAATTTAGCCCCCATGAACTACAAGGTTTTGGCACTTTCCGATCCCCAATGAACTACCAACTATGATACTTGATCCCATAAAACTACCAACTTGTGACATTTTTCTCCCTTCCGTCAGTCAAAGGGGTCAAATCTAACAGTCAATGATCATGTGACATGCATGTACCATTTTTAATGTTTTTTAATTTTTGCCCTCACTTTAGATCAATTAAATGACACTTATATCCTCATAAACCGTAATCCAACACATGAAAATATATTCTCATCCCTATAGACGAAAATGCCATTAAATTTTTTTAAACTACCCAAAATGACCCTAATAATTTACCTTGTTGGACCTAATTGAAACTTACAAAGAAACTAATTCCCCCCTTGTCCCTAAGTAAATTCACCAAAAATTATAGTCACCGACAAACAGTTCATGCACGTTGAACCTCACAGCCCCACCGCCGATTCTTGCTGTCCCTACTGTTGAAGCCGTAGAGAAGAAGACCATTGAAGCTGTTGAAATATATATAAAATATAAAAGTACTAAAATGTGAAAGAGAAAGAAAAGAGAGCAGAAGCGGAGAGAGACATATGGGCTACATCTTATATATTCATTATTCATTGTATAAAACAATATTACATAAAACTCTCTATTTATAGAGAGACAATGAGAAAACCCTAAAGTAGACCTAAACTAATTAAGGAAGATAATAAACCTTACAAGGAAATATAATAACGGATAATAACATTCTAACATAAAGAGAAATAACTTATTAAGGAAAATATTAATAAACCTAATTTAGAAAATATAAAATATTCCAACATTCCTCCTCAAACTCAAGGTGTAAGCTTGAGTTTGGAAAAGATAATAAATTTAAGTCACCCAAAGTTGATGGTTGGATCAAGGCAATGCTGGTGAGAAAGGCTAAAAGTGACGTTCAGAAAAAATACCGGAAAATGGAAACAAGCCGCTAAAAGAATTCGGTTAAGGGCCAAGCCACAACTGACAATGATGGTCAGAGAACAAAAACTAGTCGTTAATCCTGTGAAGGGCCAAACCACATTATGCCAAGGTTCGAAAGGCTGAAAGTCACGGCTAGAGAAATACCAGAAAACGGAGACAAGCCGTTAAAAGAATCCGGTGAAGGGCCAAGCCGCAACTGACAATGAGGCCGGACAATGGAAATTAGTCGTTAAAAAAACCCCTAGGAAGGGCCAAACCTCATTATGCCAAGATTCACAAATGAATAAAGCCGTGGATCACAACAAAATTGGAAGTTCGTCATAAGAGAATGCTAGAAAACATCAGAGTCATAAGACTTTTATTGAAAGCCACAGAAACAAAAACGTTGCTTTGATACCATGTTGAAATATATAGGCTCTGATACCATGTTGAAATCTATGAATATGGGGGAATATGCTTTGATACCATGTTGAAATATATATAAACTAAAAAATACTAAAATATGAAAGAGAAAGAAAAGAGAGCGGAAACGGAGATAAACGTATGAGCTACATATTGTATATTCATTGTATAAAACAATATTGCATAACTCTCTATTTATAGAGAGACAATGAGTAGTGATCAAGAAACCCTAAAGTAGACCTAAACTAATTAAGGAAGAGAATAAACCTTACAAGGAAATATAATAACGGATAATAATATTCTAACATAAAGAGAAATAACTTATTAAGAAAAATATTAATAAACCTAATTTAGAAAATATAAAATATTCCAACACTTCCGTCCACTGACCAACCCAGGCACGCCGCCGTTGTAATTTCACCTTGCACCAACCCATCGTCCATCGAAGCTTTGATTCATCATTCTATGAGTTTTTTGTATCTATTTATTCCTTCTATGAGTATTGATTTTTTCCTTGCACCAACCCGCCACAGTATTTGATTTTTTTGCATCTATTTATTCTAAAAGGAACAGTTTATTACATTTATTTTATGGGTGGTTTGTATGCATGTTTAACGAAAATAGTTCCTTTTTTGAAAAAGGAGCTTTTAATATATCATTTTTTTATTTTTTATTTTTATAAAGTATCATGCTTTTTGTACATCTTTTGTTTGTTTTTAACTGTAATGGCCTGTTGTCTATATTAAGGCTCAGAAAGTGCAGACTTAGAAAGTGCCTATGTGATGATGGGAGAGAACCGAAAGGAGGAGGCCAACTTGTGTGGGAGAATCAGGTGAATACACGTATCTAGAGAAAGTGGGGCCTAAGATTTAGCCATGTTTGTGTTGCTCATGGCATGTTTGACGAGCCACCATGTTGGGTCTATCTAGCATGATCGATGTGCCAAAATTCTCGATCATGATATGCTTAGCACCTAAAAATTCTTTATTTTTTATTTTATTTTTTATAAGAGATGATGTCGGTTGTTTATCCCCACTAATTTTTTTTTTAATTTTTTTTTTATTGTTAGTTGAAAGCATGCTCATTTTAATAATAAATGCATGTTTCTATTTTATAACTTTTTTTTTTTTTTTTACAGTCATTTATTTTATTCTAAGTGTCAGATCTTTGTTTTTATGTTTTGTAAGGTCCAACATTTCATTTCCACAATGGCAACTGATGATGTCATTTTTTGGGTTAATTATGGGGGTAGGTTTGATAGGCAGGATAAGTGCATGTATGTTGGTAGAAAAATAGGAGTGTTTGATGAAACATATGATCTATATTGTCTTTCATTTATTGAAATAGAAAGAATTGTTAAGAAATATAGATACTAACCAGGTGACTTGATTTATTATTTTCAACATGATAAATCATTGGATGATGAGTTGGTGCTTTTAACATGTGATGATGATATTCTTAGAATGATTGAGTTCTTAAAAGGAAGTACAGTTGTGGTGTTGTACACTATGGCATTTGGGCATGGTGATGAGAAGGAGGATGAACCTAGTGACGATGATGAGGAGGGTGAGAGAAGAAGGAATAAAGTTATAAATGACTCATATTGGAAGTCATTGATGAGCAGTGACGATGATGCATGGGATAACGGGGCTGAACCAGGGGTTGGTACATCCACTCATGGGAATGTATATGGTGAGGGGGATGGTGAGGATGGTACGGATATGGAGGATGGTGAGGATGTTGATGGTGTTCAACGAATTGATGATGATGGTGTTGGGGGGCATGGTGAAGAGGAGGAGGATGATGATGATGATGAGGAAGTGCCTGTTAGGCCCCAAGAGAGTGTTTAGATGATTAATGATAACTTTATCTTTTTGGGATGTGCATGTTAGGCCCCTAAATGTTAGATGGTTAATTACATTGATTATTCTGATGGTTTTTTGGATGATATGGAAAATGTGGTCATGATGCTAAGCTTATTGTGAATTTGGGATATATTTTGTGATATGCTGAATTTAGTCATTTTGTCAATTGGATGTGTAACGAGTTTAATTGAGTAGATAGTCATTTTGTCAGTTGAATGTGTAATAAGTGTAATTTAGAAGATGGTCATTTTGTCAATTGAACCAAAGTCATCATTATTCGGCCAGCTCCTTGCCTTTGTGTAAGAAAAACTGAAAGTAATTAAGTTGAATGCATTCATGCCTTTCAACTGTTGTTCACTGATTTATCCCAATATATACCCCACATTATATATATTTTTTTCTCGGCTGTTTGGAGAATTTTCCCAGCAAAGCAAACGGGTAGAAGAAGATACATGAAGAAACAAGGCATTCTCTCATGCACGCTGCTTTCAAAGCCTCAAAAATATCCTCTTCTTTTGCACTAACAAGGAGATGATCATATATGGTTCGTAGTACACCAAACCTTGGAAATTAAACATTGGTATTATAAATTAAACGTCCATTCTACACCAAACCTTAGAGATTAAACATTTGCTTTACAAATTAAAAGTTCAAACTACACAATTTCATGGTAACCGTTTGTACACATTTCCCCCATTACATGCACCATAATAGTTGCCCCAAAATACAGCTACAAAGACAATAAAAAAAATCCAAGAAAAGGCCAAAAGCTGACTATGTGTCTTCAAGACTTTCGATTCCATCTCATACCAAGTTGCTTCAACCACCAACTTGGCATTTAAATCTTTCACCTCATTATTTTGCTTCTCATCCCTATAGTGCAAACGTTCCAACACTCGTTTAGCTTGGTCACACAATTCATCATCATAATCTTTTCATTAGAAGAATCCACACAACTGACCAAACTATTAAAATTAAGCAAAAGCATAAATCAACAACTGTTAGGTAATAGTAGAAGAAAAAACAAATAAATACTCCACAACATTAAAAATAAAAGAATAAAAGATAATGAAGGTCTATGGTACTCATTTAGACTCGAATCTATGAAGTGTTAAAATGTTGAAAATGAACAAGAAGCTTGGTAGGCTACACAGCTATGATAGATTTGTATGGCTTTCTACGAAATATTTCTTTGGTATGGTAAAGTTTAACATTCTGATGAGTCAATATAAGTTCTTAATATTCTGATATCTAAGGTATGGTAAAGTTTTGCTTCCATGCCTTGGTTTCCGAAAATACTATACAGCACAATTCCCATTCTTTGATATTCAGAAAACCAAATAGAGCAAGACTCAAAATTTCGAATTTCTATGTCCGGCCTCTACTTTCTCAACAACCAAACAGAGAGTAAAAGAAATTAAACCCCCCAAAAAATCGAAGTTTGAACAAAATTCAATTCAGAGTAGCAATAGACCCGACCCAACAATAGCAATTTCTTTGCCACAAAACCCATTGTCCATAGCTGCTATATAAGTTTAAACCCATATATAATTTTATGGGTTACCGATCTACAATTTATTTGGTTATTTTACAAAACAAATGTTACCAACAACAAATCAGAACAGAAAATAAAAGAGAAAAGTAATGAAATTTCAAAATCTTACTTTATAATTTTTGCACCTGTAAAACCTTCGCCCATAATTTTCCTTCTTACTGCAAGTCTTCAAACATGCAAGTACTCCACAATGGCACATGAGCTCCCCAGATTCACTACATGACATTTCGGCTTCACAAGAGAAAAAAAAAATTTCGGCTTGAAGGAAGAGGACGAGGGAGAAGAGAAACCAAAAGGGGAATTCTGTTTGAGGCTTGAGGAGATGATTTTTTTTTTTTTCAAAACCGAGATGTTGCTTCACTACTCCTCAATTCGGCTTTACAAGAGAGAAAAAAAAAATCATCTTGAAGGAAGAAGGAAGAGGACGAGATAGAGAAGAGAAAAAAATAGGAATTCGCATGAGGAGAACGACGACTGACGACTAAGTAGTGGTCCTAATTTTCTTTTTTGGGGAAATTAGCTTCCCCCCCCCCATGAAGGCACGAACTATCACCCTTTCTCCATTTGCCCCCATGAATTACCAATTTTACATTACACCCCTATGAACTACCATTTCGTTATCAAAAACTCTCTACCGTCAGTCAAAGATGTTAAGTCGAATGGTCAACTGTACTGTTCACGACACTGTTTACGGTATCATTCACGCTAACTGTCATGTTTGACGTCTTTGACTAACGGTAGGGGGTCGTTGGTAACAAAATGTTAGTTCATGGGGGGTGTAATGTAAAATTGGTAGTTCATGGGGGCAAATGGAGAGAGAGTGGTAGTTCATGGGGGAAAAGCTTATTTCCCCCTTTTTTTTTTTTTTCAAATAGTTAAACCCTACATGTGGCCAATTGTGGTCCATTGATCTGAAGTGAGAGCAAAAATGAAAAAAAAAAAAAATGGCATATGCAAGTCACATGACCATTGACTGATAGATTTAACCCCTTTGATTGACGGAAGGGGGGAAAGTGTCATAAGTTAGTAGTTTGATGGGTCAAGTGTCATAGTTAGTAGTTCATGAGAAAGGGCCAAAGCCCTGTAGCTCATGGGGGCAAAAGGTAATTACCCCAAACTTTTAAGTCTTCAAACTCAATTGCCTCTGAAATTCCCCCCAGTGGGTTTGGGGGTGGTTTCGGCCACCCCTGGGCTCCTTGGGGTGGCCAACCACCCCCCAAATGGCCAAGGGGGTGGCCGTAAAATTTTTTATTTTTTGAAAAAAATAAATTTTTAATATTTTTAATTCTTTTTTAAAAAATAAAAAATTAATTATAGGACACATGACACAATGTGATTGGTGTTGAGGTGGCGTTCCGTTAAGTTTTGGACGAAATTTTAACGGAGGTACTATTTCTGTCTTTATGAAAATCACAGGTACTTCCTGTGATAGAAATGAAAACCTAGGGAGCAAAAAATAAAGACTTCAAACCCTAAGGGGGTTTTTAGTATTTAACCCTTATTTATTTTCTTTTTAAGAACAACTTCATTGCAAACATCAAAAACAAGTTACAAATGTAGACAAAGACAAAGGAAAATAAGAGAACACAGTAACCCAACCATGATATATTACAAATACTTCAAAGCCCCGACAAAGATTCAGAAAAGTGAAAGTCACTTGGAAATGTAGTTTTTACAGCTGCCACCCATTATGATGGATAAAACCATTCAGAGTGCAAAGACCATTATAAACTTTGATCTAATCCAACTTTTGAAGAAGACAAAATTTTTGGTCATGACACCATGATGTGATATGAATTAAGACTTCAAACTCTAAGGGGGTTTTTAGTATTTAACCCTTATTTATTTTCTTTTTAAGAACAACTTTATTGCAAACATCAAAAACAAGTTACAAATGTAGACAAAGACAAAGGAAAATAAGAGAACACAATAACCCAACCATGATAGATTACAAACACTTCAAAGCCCTGACAAAGATTCATGAAAGTGAAAGTTACTTGGAAATGCAGTTTTGACAGCTGCCACCCATTATGATGGATAAAACCATCCAGAGTGCAAAGACCATTATAAACTTTGATCTAATCCAACTTTTGAAGAAGACGAATTTTTTGGTCATGATGCCATGATGTGTTATGAATTTATTGGGATGGTTGTGTTGTCTTTTTAATAGTTTAAGCGGTTATTGCTTGTTGACTTGGCATGTACCGATTGGTAATCATCAAATATTATTTATAAAAAAAAATAAACTTTTAATATTCTTACTTTTTACATCACATTAATTACTTATTATTATTATTATTATTAGTATTTTCTGATTACGTGGATTAGGACTATAGATTTGTTCTAGGTCATTTCCTCCCAACAATATTAGTTTTGTTTATCTCAATTTTTTTGTTTTTTTTTTTGTTTTTTGTGTGAATGCAACTTGAAAACGAGTCTTTTAATACAATAACCGTTATGACGTAATTGTGAAAATCAGCATTTAAATGAATCAAAACTTGTAAAAAAAAAAATTAATGATTTGGAAAATGCTACATTTATTTCTCTGCTTTTTCTCTCATTCTCGCATTTTTCAAAATTATTGTTGAATCTGTAGGGCTATATATGTCTCATACATAGACTCCACAGATTTAATAGTGATTTTTAATAGTGGCAGAATGAGAGAAGAATGTATACCACATCTCTTTTTACTGTTATTTCAATTACATAATGTACAGTCTATTAAATAACATTTCAAAATTCGGTCTAAATATCATATATTTGAAGTTTATTGAAGAGCACATATAAAAGGAAAATGTTAAAGGCCCAACTTTTGCCCAACTTTTATCTTTTTTTTTTTTTTTAAAAAAGTAAAAAATAAAAAAAGTGTCTGAAGCAATAATATATTTTTCTGTTCTTATTTTTATTGGTATTTTTTTTTAAAAATGAAAATTGCATTTTTCTTCATAAAAATGGTCATTTTTTTTTTTAATGAAAAATGACCATTTTTCTTCAGAAAAATGCAATTTTCATTTTTTAAAAAATACCAATAAAAAGAAGGACAAAATAAATATATTATTGCTTCATATAATTTTTTTATTTTTTACTTTTTTAAAAAAAATAAATAAAAAAGATAAAAGTTGAATAAAACTTGGACAAAAAACTTGGGTCTTTATCATCCCTCTATATAAAATTACCAAATTGAATAATTAAACAAGAAGCAACTTAAGATAGATTTGGAATCATTAATTCCAAAGTCGTCATTACATAACGGCATCTTTATTACATAACCATTCAACTTAATTAGGAAATGGATGTGAAAGTCCGGCTAGCTAACCAACTTAGCTACAAATTCTTCAATGTTTTCATCAGAACTTCCACCCTCGTTGACAGCCTCTTTGGCCAATTTCCTCCATTTCAAAGCATTTTTTTTTTTTTTTATCTCTTTCCCTCTCTCTCCCTCCATTATTTCCCTGATACAATGTTCTGCTGCTTCTCGCTGGACTAACCCTTTCTCATCCGCCGGAGCTTTCAGTCCCATCTTCCAAACATCCGTAATAAACTTCGCATTTGTGCTTTGGTCTGTCCATTGTGGCACTGCAACCATCGGAACACCGAAGCTGAGGGCCTCCAAAATAGAGTTCCAACCACAATGTGTCACAAAGCATCTCACCGCCTCGTGAGTTAAGACCTGTTAGAACATAAATTAAATGATTAAATTTATTCATTTATATTAGCTTAAGTTTTTGAGATAAATGATGATTTAAAAAAACCTCCAACTGAGGACACCAATGAACCACCAATCCCTTTTCGGCCGTTTCCTCCACGAAGTTTTTAGGGAGCTTGGCCTCTTCTAATGCCCTAACCACCCACAAGAAGTAGCAGTTGCTCATTCTCAATCCCCAAGCTAGTTCTTCCATTTGCTCAAGTTCAAGAATGGCCATACTCCCAAAGGAAACATAAACAACTGACCCTTTTGGACGATCATTTAGCCATTTCATGCATGCATCAGTGCTTGATTTGAAGATGCTGAAGCCATAGACTTTGTCATCTTTAATTCGCCCATCTAAGAACATGGATGGTATAGTTGGTCCTATTGTCCTCAACGGCCATATCTTTGCCATCCAATCCACCACCTACAAAACCAATCAATTTTTGCATACGTAAAAATTATGTAAATTCTAAATCAGACAAGATCACTCAGGCTTATTAATCCACTCCCCTCCCCCTCCCCACCCCTAAAAAAAAAAAAAAAAAACTTATTTAACCCTTATGTTTGGCAGTTTTGTAATTGTAGCCATAAAGTTTAAAAAGTTACAATGTCTTAAAATTTTGCAATGTCATTAGGATTTTTTTTGTTAAATTCTAACTGAAAACGGCCTCCAAATACTTTTTTTTTGTTAAAAAAAAAATTATTTAATTAGGATAATTTGATAGTTTTATAAATTAATCGTTTGACTTAACCATAAATTCTAACGATATATATTTAATATTATAAACTTTTAAAACATGACAATATTACAACTTTTTAAAGTTTAAGGATACGATTAAAAAAATGCCCAAACATCGAGAGTAATAAGTCAAGTTAATAAAACAGAAATGAAAATCAATAGCTTACAAGCCGCAATATTTGCTTGCTTACCTCTTGCTCTAGCTCATAAAACGTGTTGCAAAGGACCCAATCAGCTTTGTCAATGTTGGAGAATTATTCGACAACCAAGTCAAATAATTGCCAAAACTTTCAGCCGGGTAGGATCTGAAATCCAAAATGGGGGACGGCATATCTTCACGTTCAAGCGGCGGCAACCCGGGAAGAGGAATCTCCGGCTCCGACAGAGGGGGTTTAAGAGCTCCTTTATGGACATGGTACAATATATTCTCAACAGCACAAGACATAGTGAAAAACACAGCCACGAATAAGCCAAACTTTTTGGCTACGTCTAGAGCCCAAGGCAAGAAAGCATCATATACAAAACAATCAACAGGGAAGCCTGAGCTGGAGAGCTTGTCGAGGAGCTGAGTCAGAGTTTGCGACCCGACTCGCCAAAAGCGGTACAAATAGGCCTGAATGCTCTCTGCTTGCTCTATGCCGCCGTTGTCGTAGCCGTCGGAGATGGTCTCGAGAGCAATGGAGGTGGCTTTTGTGGATGGTCTTGGAGATGGAGAAGGTGGTGACGAGTGTAACTCTTACTCCTTTGTTGTCCAAACGCTTGGAGAATTGGAGCATGGGGTTAATGTGGCCTTGGGCTGGATAGGACAACACCAAACAATGAGCTTTGTAGCCATTCTTTTGCTTCTCCATTTTTGCTTACAGTGGAGCTTTTCTGAAATTCTCTCTCTCTGTGCTTGTGGTAAATATAATATCTCCCGCTCGCCCTCTTTTTTTTTTTTGATGAATAAGAAGTTTATAGATCAAACTCAAAAGAGTACAAAACACCCCATTACAAGCCTATAAAAGAGGCTGAAAAACCTCACAGAGGCCTACAAACATTCCAAAAAAAAAACAGGCTGCACACTCCAAACTATCACCAAGTCTACTGCAGCAAACAGAATTACAGGCTGCAAACTCCAAACTAGCACCAAGTCTACTGCAGCAAACAAGCTGGCTGCTAAACAACAAATACAACTAAATCAATAAACCAACAACAAAATTACAAGAAACTACTCCAACATCATGTCTCAACAGAAAATATCTTCATGCAGGTTCCATAATGAACAAAACACAAGATTTTCCTTAGTCTTAGTAAATTTCCCGCTCGCCCTCTATTAGTGAGTGATATGTGTGGCTATCGCCACCGGGTTTTCTGTGCGGCATATAATTTGAAATTAAAGGCTCTTTCCATGCATGGATGATGGAGCCAACCTACCATACCACTTTTTTCTGACAAATGAATCTCACAATTATTGCTCATTTTGAAAACTTAAGGAGATAAAAAAAGGTTAAATACCTAATACCTCCCTAGGGTTTCACAACTTTATTTTTTTTTTCATTAGGATTTGATTTTTATCACAGGAGGTCCTTGTAGTTTTGATAAATGATTAAATTGGTCATTCTATCAATTGACTGTTAGTTGACTTAACAGAAGTCCATATGGACGAATGAAAATTTGACACCGGGCATAAGTGGCCACGTCATCAATGATGATGTGGCCACCTAATTAAAATTTTCATTTAAAAAAAAAACTAAAAAAAAAAGAAATAAAAAAAGACAAGAAAATTTTTTTTTGGGGTTGGCTACGCCAAGGGGTAGCTCGGCCACCACCCTTGGTACCTTGGGGGTGGCCTGGCCACACCCATCTAGCCGAATGGGGGTGGCCGAGCCACCCCCAAGGTGCCAAGGTGGTGGCTCCTTGGTGTCAAAGAGGGTGGCCGAACCCACCCCCAGTGGGTATCGGGGGTTGCTCGGCCACCCCTTGGGCCAGGCCACCCCTAGTGGGTATCAGGGGTTGCCCGGCCACCCCTTGGGCCAGATTGGGGGTGGTTAGGCCACCCCCCAAGGTGCCAACAGCCACCCCGAATTTTTTTTTTTGTCTTTTTTTTTTTAAAAAAATAAAAAATTTAATTAGGTGGCCACGTTATCATTGATNGAATTTTTTTTTTTCGTCTTTTTTTTTAATAAAAAAATAAAAAAATAAAAAATTTAATTAGGTGGCCACGTTATCATTGATGACGTGGCCACTTATGCCAAGTGTCAAATTTTCATTTGTCCACGTGTCAGTCCGTTAAGTCAACTAACAGTCAACTGATAGAAAGACTAATTTGGTCATTTATCTAAATCACATGGACCTCCTGTAATAAAAATCAAACTCTAAGGGTGAAAAAATAAAGTTGTGAAATCCTAAGGGGGAATTAGGTATTTAACCTTTTAAAAAAAAAAAATTCAATCATTTAATCAAATATTTTAATATTTCTCTTCACGTATATATAAACTTAAACTTTATTTTAATACTTAATTGAAATTAGGTAAATTGACATATCGATTCAAAATTATGATCTTTACTCAAGCGGATAAAAATGAGTAAAAGCCTATTGGCGGAAATGTATTATGGGGGCACTGCATGGCCCATTTTGGCATATATTCACAAAAGAGGACACAAACGTGATACACTTGCAATTAATTCCTATTATTATTAGTGGGGCAATGATCACTTCTTACAAACGTGATACACTTGCAAATTTGCAATTAATTCCTATTACATCTTTATTTATAAAAATTGTGCAAATTTTGTTAATTACGTGGTTCTGATTGGATTTAAGCTCTTTTTAAACTGAACAAATCATCTGGGTAAGTTTTGATTTTTTTTTAATGTATATTTTGTTTGCTTGTGAATATTAATGTTCTCGCGCGTAGGTGAATATTATTTATGAAAAAAGAAAACGCCAAACATTTACCTTATTGTCTCTTCTCAGTTAAAACAAAAAAAACTATTATTTTTCATTTGGTTCGCAGAAGGAGCTATCTTCCATGGAGATTGTGTTGCCATTGTGGTTCCCTAGGGGATTGTAGATCGACTGTGTTGAATATGGCAAGACCAAACAATGAGCTCTGAATGCATTATTTTCCTTCTCCATTATCTTACACAGCTTTTTAATTTTTATTTTTAATTTTATTTTTTATTATTTCTCTCTCTCTCTCTGTGCTTGTGGTAAGATAATTATGAGAGCACATGGAGCCTACCTACCAGATCGAGCACATGGAGCCACAAATATGTTATAGAGAGCTGGCCCATTTTGGCCGATCCTCCCAAAAAAGACAAACAAAAAAAATAAAATAAAAAAATGGTACAATTAATTTGGAGTGACGTCAAAAGTTATTCTTATGTTATTTTTGTGTCACTATAAAAATGATGCGACTTTTAAAATCATTGTTAGTCTTATGAATATTGATCATTATTGAATTTTGATCAAATGGTAATTTTATATCAACCAGTTTGGCAACTCACTTTCTTTCTTTATTTCTTTTCAAAAAATTTAGATTCATTTTTTATCGTTAAAAAATTACTTGCTTCATTTTTAATTAACAAAAATTTCAAAACTATTTTCTAAACACAATCAATCTACGAACCAAAATAACGATTTTATAAAAAATTTGGCCAAATCTGGTTTGCTATAATAATCCCTCAAAAGATGCTAACTGGAATATCTTTTAAGATGACAAAAATATCTATAAATGCCAATTTGAATGGAAAAATAGTGGAATTTGAGGTCCAAAATGATGCTCATTGAGTATAGTTGGGTGGCCGTGACGTGGCATTATAGCCTCAATTATGTCTAATTAATCGTACCAATTCTCGCCATCCTTGTGCCGGTCATCTTTGTCATGCTATGCCAGCGTCATCAGTTCAGCATAGACAATTCAACATCTACAATGACCATGATGTGACGTCTCACATTGTCTGGGTGTAAAAAAGATGATGCGTTTATATGAAATATGTTCTATCTAGATGGTATGAAGCCTTTTGGGATAAACTCAATACTAAAACCTTGCAGGCTTGGTTCAAAGCGGACAATATCAAATCATTTAAGATGGGATGTTACACATGACATGATCACCTTTCATGGGTAATGGCTAAATCTGGATTGAGATCATGTGCAATAACCCTAATTTATTCTTTTGAGTAATGTGCGGGCCGGCTTGTCCCAAAGCGGACAATATGATTGAATGCACTTTTCTTATGAACTTAAACTTTTAAGATAAATAATGATTTACCATGGCATAAAAGCAGATGTTTTTAGTTTGAATCTTATTTTTATCATTCACTTTTCATTTTAATTAAATGAGCCTGAGTTAAAGCAGACGCTCTCCACTTCATCTATTCCGCTGTTGGAGATGGTTGCCAGAGCAATTGAGGCAGCCTCTTTATGTATGGTCTTGGAGATGGAGTATGTGGTGATCTTGTAACTCTTACTCCTTTGTGCTCCAAACAATGACCTCTGAAGGCATATATTCTTTCCTTCTCCATTTCTTCTTACACAGCTTTTTGAGAGCTCTCTCCCTCTCTGCTTGTGAGAAATATGAGAACGTGTAAATAGTGCAAAGTGTCAGTTGGCTAAAGTCTAAAGATAAATGTTAGGGATTAATATTTTATTTTATTTTTACATTTGGCCCATCTCATATTATAAATCAATCATTAGATTAGTTAACTTAGTGGGTAGACCCTATAAATCTTAATTATAGTTGATTTATTAAATTTGTAAAAAAAATATAAATCAAATATAAAAAAACTTATTAACTCTTAACATTTTTGGTTTGCTAAATATCTCCCGCTCGCACTCATTGATGGATGTGTGTGGCTATCACGAATGGGATTTCATGTGCAGCATATAATTGAGAGGCTCTCTAACAAATGAATCCCTGTCTATCAAAAGAAAAGGGCACAAGTTGTACGTACACGATCGAGATTTTGTGGTCTTTGCCTTTTGTGACATTTATCAAATAAGAAAGCCCCAGTGGCCACTAAGGTGCTTTGACAACCTTCAAATCAATCAAAAAGGTTTCGTGCAATTCTTTTTTGGGGATAAAAGATTTAACTTTTCTTTGTTGTTGTTATTTACAGCCAAGATCCTTTAAAAATATAAATATATTAGAATTTGGTATGTGACTTGTTTAACTAAATGGGTCATATTAGGGCTGATCATTAAAAGGTTAGTAGGTCAAGCCGACTCAAGCGGGTCAACTCAAATCTATACCGAAAACAAATCCTTTTTCTATTTCATTCCAGTTAATTATAAAAGGAGGGGCAAATTAAAAATGTCATTTTCTTTGTTGGATATTTTGCCGATCCTTTTATAACTAACCGACTCAATGAAATGGAGAGGATCTGTCTACGATAATAATCAAGGGATTAAATTGGATACTCGATGATAAACAATAGTAAATTAAAGTGACATTTATTTTATGACATTAATTCGACTACGGATTATTTCATGGAATGGTCAAATGCAAAATATAAGAAGTCATTAAAATTATTCAAATAATCAAAAATAAAATACTAGAGTACAATTACAATTATTTAATTAAATCAACTCTTGTGCTTAACATATGTGTCAAGAAATACTTATCCCTACACAACACTAGCCCGTTCAAAACTTGCACCGATTGGCCGGTTACCTGTGCGTATAAAGCGCCTTGATCCAATATGGTCAATTTGTTTTTAGTAAAAATTATATTTTTAAATCGCATGTTTATTATTTTTTTTTGACATGTTCATATAAGGGAAAAAAAAAAAAGTGGGAGGAAGATTCAATTTAGTAGCATTTGTTTCATATAGATCGAACAAATCGCATGTTTTTAAACGGAATATTATAACCATATATATAGGATTGAATTTAGTGTCGAAATCAATAATGATAAGCATCCGAAGAGATAAAAGATGTTATCCATATATCTCGTGAATCACGTTCACTAATCCAATTATCACCAAATAAAAAAAAATTAAAAATGACAAATCAATCTCGCTCAAGTAGCAGGTCTATTTCTGGAAGACTGGAACTCCCTAGCTAAATGATGACATATAATAAGTATATTTGGTATTGTGTTTGAAAAATAGAGTTTTTAAGTAAAGAAAATGTTTTTTTTTTTTTTTTTTTTGCAAAAACTTTATTTTTTAAGTTTTTGCCAAAAGTGCATTTCAATATTTTTTTTAGTTTTTTTAACCTTTAAAAACGTTTTCAATTTTTTTACCAAACACATAGTTTTTTATACCAACAAAATTTTTAAGTGTTAAATGTATTTTTAAGCATCTCAAATGCACACCCAATCAGGCCCTAAGATGTTGAAGGGTTATTTGTTGTAAGTAATCAATGCGGTCAAAGTTACTCGTCAAAATTGAAGTAGATGAAAAAAGATCCTCTCTATTTCAATGAAACCAATTCCGAAACAGATATGGGGGTTGTTTGATAACCGGTTTCTAGATATACTGTTCATCAGGTTGTACTGTAGCGCCTTATGTTGTTGACTTTTTATTAAAAGGTTTGGTTTGTAATTACAATTTTACCCTCATCTCAAATCTCCTCCTTTTCTCTCTCTCTCTCTCTCTCTCTCTCTCTCTCTCTTTCCAGGTAACCCACACCTCCTCTCCAAGGGATACAAATATTCATAGCCCATGAAAGTTGAAGAAACCCCAGATCGCATAGCAATCCAAATTACAACTATTCTTACATAATAGTCTAACAAGGTAGAATTTTAGAATTTGAAAAGAAAAAAAAGAACAAAATCCCAATTATCGATTTTTTTCTCGAGAAAATAAGGTACAAAAAATATTTTTTTCTCGGCGGAGCAACCACCGCAGCAACCCTGGGCCCACTGAACGACTCCACCGTGCTGCTCATACTACTCGTCGTCGGCCTCGCCGCGTGTCGCTGAACCGGACCGTTCGACCTCCCCGAACCGGCCGAAACGCCCGAAACCCTCGCCCCCTCGTCGTCTCTGACCCGAAAATTGGCGATTTGAGCGCCCGTCACTGGGAAATTGATCTTCGCCGTTTCGGATGCCGAGCAGTAAGCTCCCCAAGGGCCGGCACTTGGGCGGCGACAGCGTGGTCTACGACGTCGACGTGAGGCTGGAAGGGGAGACCCAACCCCAGCTGGAGGTCACTCCCATCACCAAGTACCAGTCCGATCCACACCTCGTCTTCGTCCTCCTCGTCGTCGACGACGTCGTCAAGATCGTTCATGATGTGGACCCTTCGGTTTGAGGCCTCGGCGACGCGGACGAATTGGGGAATTGGGGAAATGACGGAATCTCTCCTCATGAAATCAAAAAGAGAGAGGTGTAAGAGAAAGGGGTATTTCAGGGATGTAAGTTGATTTTTGAGGAAAAAGACAAAATAGTGAACAGTGTATCCATGAACAGTTCATCTCTGAACAGTGCAACCTCTTTTATCAAACACCACCATGGACAGATTGTAGAGAATATTAAAGTGGTACTAAGGAGTTGGTAGATTTGTCATATCAAGAGAGAGAACAATTATGTTGTGCATGGGTTAACAAAGGCTGCAGCCAAACAAGTCATAGCTAGATAGGGTATGAATGGAAGATATTTCTAGTTGTATATGTCAACTTGTAACTTGAGAGCAACAAGCTTTACTGTTTTAGAGTAATATGCTTTGGATTTTTCATTTTTTAAGGAAAGTTGAAATATTTTCTCAATAAATAAAAAAAGAAAAAGGTTTCATGCCGTGTCTAAACTTATCCTTATTGCATCAACATAATTTTTTTTTTGGAATGTTATGTGTTCTTTTAGTGTTCTCTTGGTGTCTTCCCAATTGTGATATGACTTTTAAAATTACTGTTAAATTTGATATTATTATTATTGACTTTTAATTTATTGGTAATTTTAAAAACAACATCACAGTTAGAAGGACACCAGGAGAATCCTAGAAGAGCACCTATCATTTTCCATTTTTTCTATTGTTATTTAAGTCTAGTAACTTTGTAGCTAATTAATTATTTTCTTACAATAGAATCTACTTTTTTTTTTTTTTAAAAAAATAATCTTAAACCTTTAAATTATAATACTTACATCTTAATAATGAATAAATATCAAATAAACTAAACCAAGTTGTTAATAAAAAGCGGCACAAATCATTAGATATGATATCAATGATATGCTAGTCCTCTCTAGACTTTTCTCGAAAAGCTCTGGGGTAGGGGTGTCTAGTTGTAACGCCGTCAAAATTAGCCTTGACTAATCCGATGGAGTAACTGTTAATTTACCCATTTAAGCCAACTTGTGACCAAACGGGAAATCACCCTTATAAAATTGTCAGAGTGAATGCAAGGGAAGGTGAATAAATCTGAGCCACTATAATTCATCAAGTAAGAACATGGAGCTGCTAAATAGTAAAGATAAATTTGTAATTACAAGTAAAGCCTAACCAATCAAGCAGTAGCATCTCTTGCCACTTCCATAACAATAAACCAGGTTACCTAAAGAATAATAACTGCGTAAGTCTAACGACTTAGTAAGTAAACCTCACAACTTAGGTATGACATGAGCCCAATTAGTGAAAATAAACGTGCAATTTGAGTAATAACCAAAAATAGGGCATTACCTCTATTAATACACCATTTAATAGGTTTTAGGGTTTTCAAAGCTTATGGTATAGAACTGACGATAATTACCTAATTGTTTTAATGTAGAAAAAGCTAATGCATTATAAGTCATAACTCTCATACATGGTCTACCCGAGATATTACCCATTTTCAGCAGGGTTGGCGCTGTCCCGAGGGACTTATAATACAATGCTAATGCCCCAGCCATTGCACAACATACCGTACGTAACATTAGTGGCACGATCGAGTCCGACCTCGAGTGGCCCACACTAACTAATGATGTCTGTCCTATAGTGATCAAACCATTGGGAATGGTTGCACCAGGGTCACGAAACCAATGGATCCAAAGCCCCATATAACACACACATTTGACCATAATATGTAGTCTATATAGTAAGCCCATGGCCGTTTATACCGCACGTACCGGCATACCATGTCTTACGATACATTTTAACAGCTAATTAATAACACAATTACCAAGTAATTACAGAAAGTAGGCATGCTCATATTATACTCGTGGTCAATCAACTGACATATCTCATGTTTTACATAAAAATGGTGTAAGTGTCTACTTACTTTGCACATTCGAGCGAATCCTCCAACGAAGCTAAGTCCTGTCATAAAGGATACAAGACACCGTCATTCTAGGGCATATTTATCCTAAAAATATAACTAGGCTAAAGCATACATGTGTGAAACTCAAAACTAGTGCTCTGCCCACTGACCGTACGTCTGGCCTCGATGGCGCACGTCCGCTTAGTGTGTTAAGCACACCGTTTTAAGATTCAAACAGTGCATGGTTCCTATAGCACTTCTAGACCTCTAAACCTCCTCTAACCTAATAAAAGAGCACATACAATGTAAGAAATCACAACATAGTGGGATTTTGATAGAGTCCTTTGAAAACATTATCATTTCTAAGGAGAAACTTGATGAACACTTTGGGAAACTCAACAAGGCATAAACCAAGGCTACAACAATATTAAATACAAGGGAAACAAGGATTACCCCGAAACTGAGCATGGACATGGTCTCCCCTCCTTCGAAACTCCTCTTTGAAGCATTCTTTCTCACCAAATTCTCTCTTAAAACGTGGAAAGGGGTTCTAGCAGCTGATAAGAGCCAAATATTGCATATTTGGACCCCTTAATTTACATTATTTAATCCTTTAGCGGTGTCGTTATCTAACGCTTTGTGTTAGATTTGTATTTTAGTGTTTTGTAGGTTGTTGAAGAGAAACTGCATCTTAAAAGGAGAAAATTACAAAGTCTTGGAATAAAACATACTTTGAGAAGACCTAAAAGATGTGGTTAAGTTTTACCAAATCAAAGGAAGGATAAAATCGGAATTTCCCTAAATGGAGATAAATTCGGATTGGATTCAAATTCAGATTCTGCACATGTTTCAGTGTTTTGACCATAACTTTCTGCTCAAATATTGGATTGAGGTCATTCAAATGGCAGTGGAAAGTTAGTTCAAAATTACACAATTTATTATGAAATAGGATTTTCCTAATTCTGACGTTTACTGTGCCAAAATAATCCCGCAATATGAGAACACAAATTTGAGCGAATCTTATCAGGATTTCAGACTTCTATTTTGACTGGGAAATTGACCTCCGAATTATCTAGGTTTACTAGGGTTTCTAGGACTTCTTTAAGCCTATAAATAGATGTCTTTGCATTCAAGGAAAGGGGGGGAAGCCTGAGAGCGAAGCCTGGAGACAAAAATTCACAGCTTCTCTTTAGTTTAGTTTTTCTGTAGTTTAGGTTTTAGTTTTCATATTCATGTGGAGCTAAATCCCCAACTAAGGTTGGGGATGAAGCCTCACCATTGAAGAACAACATTGCTGTTATGTAAGTTTTTATTTATCTGATTTTATAGAGTTTATTATTTTAATTGTTTTACTCCTAATTAATTATGTGGAGTGATTATTGGATATCTTTTGTGATTCAAGTATACATGTGATGATTTGAGATAATTTCATATGATTAATTGCTTGGTTTTTAACTCATAAAAATTGGATATCCCTTGTGATTTGTTCTACGGATACATCTGGTGTTTCAATTGAATTTGGATTCCTTTTGTGATTTGATCAATGAATGGATACATGGGATGATTTTGATTAATTCTTTGAAGCACAGTAAAACATATCTAAGATTTTAATTGTGAAAACTACAGATTGATATTAATGAGCATACAGTATGTTGTTATGAAGCGGTGAGTGTGAATTCCCAAACCTTAGTAACTTTATCTTTTGTTTTCTTTTATTTAATTTATGTTTAGTCTTTTAAATTTTAAAAACCCAAATTTCAAAACCCTTTTGGAACTAGATTAGGATTAAATTAGTTTAGATTTAAATTTGGTTTCAAGAATACAATTCTTTGTGGGTTCGACCTCGCACTTGCACAGCATTATATTGCACACGACTTGTGCGCTTGCGAGTACTTTTATTTTTGTACAACAGCAGCCAAGGGGCACACTAGAGGGCGAAAATGGGTGTGAGAAATGAGAGGTGAGGGTAGGTACTTAGAGGAAAAGTGTAGTGACCCAAATTATTAACTAGGCGTAAGTAGCTTAGTTGGGGGAGTTAATTTGGGCTTTGGGTCACTAAGAACACTAGAGGGGTAATTTAGACTTTTGGGCGGATATACACTAGGTCTGGAGGACGTACGCTGCTGTCTGTAGTGCGGACGTACGGGAGACCATCGGACGTATGCTCTACAAACCGTACAGGTGGACGTACGTTACTTTTTGAATACCCTTTGGTTAATACTTGGATGTACGAGGCAACCATGGAACCACTGGGCAAGAACTACCAGACGTACACCTTTTGGCCAGACGTCTGCTGCTTTTTGGACCTATAAATACCCCCTACCCTCTTCGTGTTTTGCATAAGTTTCAGATGCCCCGAGGCTGCCAGAGTGTTCCTAGAGTGTTTCCAAAGTGTTTTGAGTGTGTTTGTGAGCGTGTGTGAGGCTTTTACGTGTTTCGGAATGTTCGTGAGGCGGAACTCTTGCGGTTTTGTTTCAAGGAGGTAACGTCCAACCTCTAGCCTTTTAAATACGTCGTTATGCTGCTCGTTTTATGTTTAGTTGTAGTTGCTAGCTTAGTTACACTTTGAAACTCGTTTGGGTTAGCGTTTTTGTTAGCTTAGCTTTGTTACGTTGCATGGAGGTTGTAAACTAGATTAGAAGGCTTTAAGGTATTCCTAGTAGCCTTAGGAGTCGGAGCATAGACAGACAGTGGAGAGAAAATGAGGTTCTCCCTAAGGACCCACATAGCGGACGTACGGTATCTTGCCAGACGTACGGCCCGTTGTGACACAGTGGACATACGGCCCCGAGCGCGGACGTACGGTCAGTGTGTGACAGGAAAACCCTATTTTCACCAACCGTCTCATAGCTCCTGTTTTAACTCACATAATGCTCATTGCTATTTTCCATGCACTGCACATCTATTTTGTGTATCGAGAAAACATGTATATTTTACAACACTAATAGTTTATACTTATTGCACATGAACTTTGTTATTTTGAGAAAAACGTTGTGCTGAACATGTTAACCAAGTGAGACTTGTAAAATGACATGCATGTAAAATACAGATAAGATAATTGCATCATATGACATGGTACACCAGTACGTACGGTAGTAATGGCCATGAGCTTACTATATATGTTAGCTTTATGGTCAAATGTGTGTGTTATACGGGGCTTTGGATCCATTGGTTTCATGACCTTGGTGCAACCATTCCCAATGAGTCACTATAGGACGGACGTCATTAGTTGGTGTGGGTCACTGAAGGTTAGACTCGATCGTGCTACTAATGTTACGTATGGTATGTTGTGCAATGGCTGGGGTACTGACATTGTACTATAGGTCCCTTGGGACAACATCAACCCTGCTGAGAAGGGGTAATATCTTGGGTAGATTATACAGTTGAACTATGACTATTGTTTACATCATATGCATATATCATCTACTATATATATATCACGTATAAAATAAGCTGTTATGATGGAACTGCTTTTAATAAACTTACCTTTTTCCTTTATGTTTATCTCCCATTACGATTATTATACAGTTTAGCCGCTTTCGAAGAGGATGCTGTCGGAGTAGACTTGGGTGCTAGCTCAGGACTTGATTCGTATGATCTTTGAGGACATGGGCCCTATTTGGTTGCGCTCGATGTGGGAGACTGGAGGATCTGCTTGTGTAGACATGATAGAGATTTTGATTTCACTAGCTCTGCTTAAGCTTAAGTCTAAGCTTTGATCTGTTGATATTTTGTGAACAATGTTGATATTTGTTTATTTTAGGTTATATCTATTTTCCTGTTGATGGTTTGATGACCAGTATATTTGGTGATTATTTATGATATTATGATGACGTAGTACTTTATCTTTGGTATTTTTGTGTGACGTTCTATTATTGTCTCTTAATCCCATAGTCTTGATAAAGTCTTCCATTGCAATTTTCTTGTTAGGACGAGGAAAGTGAATTCTCGGAGGTCGTGTCCTGGAGTGACATGACTGGGATGGCGCGCCATGAGATCAATTATTAGTTAATTGATTTGCCCATCGGGCGGGGCATCACAGAAAGTCAGCCACCAAGTCTCTGTCAGACCAGCGGATGTCCGGCAACCCTAGCGTACGTCCGATAGTTCTTCCATAGTGGTCTAAAAGGTGTCTCGTATGTCCAAATATTACCCAAAGGGTATTCAAAAAGTAGCGTATGATCGGTGTCAAATATTGTATATTGGACCCCCCTTAACTTATGTTTGTTAGGCTCTTAACTTTGTTAATATTTAATGTTTTATCTTGTTTTAGTGTTTTAATGTGTTGTAGGTCTTTGGTGCAAAAGGTGGCTCAAAGGGGAGAAATGAAGCAAAGAAGGAGTCAAGCCCCTGGAAGTGCATTCGATCACACTTGGTGCGTTCGAACGCAACTGCGGTCGAACGCAGGGACCACATTCGATCGCAGGTCCAGTCAGCCGCGTTTCCCGCATCGCCCTAGCCAGCTCTATCGTACATCGCTTCAACCTTGCGCCGTGGGCAGTTATATGCGTTCGACCGCACATAGTGCGTTCAAACGCACTGCGTTCGAACGCAGTGCCTACTCTCGAACGCAGGCGGCATGGCGGCACACTTGCGACTGAACGCACAACACCATGATCGAATGCACGTACTGTTGTGTTCGAACGCACCCCCTGCGTTCGAACGCACCCCTGACCTGGCAGCACGATTTTATTTTGTCTATAAATAGGACTCGTTGTATATTTTTTTTCCATGCTTGGGAGGCGCCTCTAGGGCCCAAAACTCTCTATTTTCCACTGTGTAACCCTCCTCAAACGTCATTTATTTATTTAATGCTTTATTTTGTTTTTAATTAGTCTCTTATTTCTTTCACTATAGATTTGTTTACATTTATTCATGTTTAGTTCGTATTATTCTGTCATTTCAATTTATGTTTATTCGTTTCAATGCATTTTAGTGACAAAAGTGTGTTGATTGTTGTTTGCAATTCGTTAAACATCGACTTTCGCTGCAATCGGAGATACATCGGATGATTCGTCTTCGGACCAATATCCGTTGTGATCTCTAAACAATGTTTGCGTTGGTTAGTTTGACAAGAATTTGTAGCAACGATAGGATATGCATATGGTTTTATCGATAGACGGAAATATGAACAATGCAATAGCAAATAGAATATGCCAAGTAGCGTAATCGTTATTGAATATGAGCTAAGCATGTTTATTTGTTAATTAATTTATGGTGAGGTGGATTAGGGACTATAGTCGCTTTTATTTCTTTATTTTATTGCTTTTTAAATTAGTTTTATTTTTCGCATGCCACGTGTTCGATATTGGAACTAGGTTAAGATAGGATTAGTTTAGGTGATTTAAAATTGGTTTTTTAACGAAACATGATCCTCTGTGGGTCTGTCTCTTATACACATCTAGATGTGTATAAGAGACAGCCCCAAGGTGCTCCAGGGGTGGTGTGACCACCCCCAGCCTCCAAGGTGCCCCGGGGGTGGTGCGACCACCCCCAGGTCATGCAGGGGGGTGGCCGGCCAGCCAATGGGGTTGTCGGCCACCCCTGTAGTTTTAGGTTTTTTTTAAATTCTTTTTTATTTTTTAAGAGGGGTGGGGTTTTTGGTAATTTTAGTTTAATTCTCCTTAAAATACATATGTTGTTACCAAAATAAGGAATATGAATAACCATTCCATTCCGCCTTTCTCTATTCCTAGTAATACCTATTCTTTTTTCTACTGGAATACCCATTCTGCAAACCAAACGAGCTCAGAGAATAAGACAAATATTTTGATATATATATTGTGAAAGTACTTAAAAAAGAAAAAAAGAAAATTCAAATTTTGAGCCGTCGAGCTAACAAATAAGCAACCGATTGAGCTTTAAAAGTCTAAAACACTTTAGAGTTGGATAGTAAACAAGTAAACAATTCTTTGGTAATAGTTGTTTCTTGTAAAATCTTTATTGAAATCTCTATTATCCTTGTATATCTAAGGATAATCTTCATTTACATTCCCCTCAAATATGAACAATTTTACAATTATATGGATGTCCCACTCCANTGTTAGCTTTATGGTCAAATGTGTGTGTTATACGGGGCTTTGGATCCATTGGTTTCATGACCTTGGTGCAACCATTCCCAATGGTTCAGTCACTATAGGACGGACGTCATTAGTTGGTGTAGGTCACTCAAGGTTAGACTCGATCGTGCTACTAATGTTACGTATGGTATGTTGTGCAATGGCTGGGGCACTGACATTGTACTATAGGTCCCTCGGGACAACATCAACCCTGCTGAGAAGGGGTAATATCTTGGGTAGACCATATAGTTGAACTATGACTGTTGTTTACATCATATGCATATATCATCTACTATATATATATATATATCACGTATAAAATAAGCTGTTATGATGGAACTGCTTTTAATAAACTTACCTTTTTCCTTTATGTTTATCTCCCATTACGATTATTATACGGTTTAGCCGCTTTCGAAGAGGATGCTGTCGGAGTAGACTTGGGTGCTAGCTCAGGACTTGATTCGTATGATCTTTGAGGACATGGGCCCTATTTGGTTGCGCTCAATGTGGGAGACTGGAGGATCTGCTTGTGTAGACATGATAGAGATTTTGATTTCACTAGCTCTGCTTAAGCTTAAGTCTAGGCTTTGATCTGTTGATCTTTTGTGAACAATGTTGACATTTGTTTATTTTGGGTTATATCTATTTTCCTGTTGATGGTTTGATGACCAGTACATTTGGTGATTATTTATGACATTATGATGACGTAGTACTTTATCTTTGGTATTTTTGTGTGACGTTCTATTATTGTCTCTTAATCCCATAGTCTTGATAAAGTCTTCCACTGCAATTTTCTCGTTACGACGAGGAAAGTGAATTCTCGGAGGTCGTGTCCTGGAGTGACATGACTGGGATGGCGCGCCGTGAGATCAATTATTAGTTAATTGATTTGCCCATCGGGCGGGGCATCACAAAAAGTCAGCCACCAAGTCTCTGTCAGACCAGCGGATGTCCGACAACCCTAGCGTACGTTCGATAGTTCTTCCATAGTGGTCTAAAAGGTGTCTCCTATGTCCAAATATTACCCAAAGGGTATTCAAAAAGTAGCGTATGATCGGTGTCAAATATTGTATATTGGACCCCCCTTAACTTATGTTTGTTAGGCTCTTAGCTTTGTTAATATTTAATGTTTTATCTTGTTTTAGTGTTTTAATGTGTTGTAGGTCTTTGGTGCAAAAGGTGGCTCAAAGGGGAGAAATTAAGCAAAGAAGGAGTCAAGCCCCTGGAAGTGCGTTCGATCGCACTTGGTGCGTTCGAACGCAACTGCGGTTGAACGCAGGGACCACATTCGATCTTAGGTCCAGTCAGCCGCGTTTCCCGCGTCGCCCTAGCCGGCCCTATCGTACATAGCTTCAACCTTGCACCGTGGCAGTTATATGCGTTCGACCGCACATAGTGCGTTCAAATGCACTGCGTTTGAACGCAGTGCCTACTCTCGAACGCAGGCGGCACGGCGGCACACTTGCGACTGAACGCACAACACCATGATCGAACGCACGCACTGTTGTGTTCGAACGCACCCCCTACGTTCGAACGCACCCCTGACCTGGCAGTACGATTTTATTTTGTCTATAAATAGGACTCGTTGTATATTTTGTTTTCCACGCTTGGGAGGCGCCTCTAGGACCCAAAACCCTCTATTTTCCACTGTGTAACTCTCCTAAAACGTCATTTATTTATTTAATACTTTATTTTGTTTTTAATTAGTCTCTTATTCCCTTCACTATAGATTTGTTTACATTTATTCATGTTTAGTTCGTATTATTCAGTCATTTCAATTTATGTTTATTCGTTGCAATGCATTTTAGTGACAAAAGTGTGTTGATTATTGTTTGCAATTCGTTAAACGTCGACTTTCGCTGCAATCGGAGATACATCGGATGATTCGTCTTTGGACCAATATCCGTTGTGACCTCTAAACAGTGTTTGCGTTGGTTAGTTTGACAAGAATTTGTAGCAACGATAGGATATGCATATGGTTTTATCGATAGACGGAAATATGAACAATGCAATAGCAAATAGAATATGTCAAGTAGCGTAATCGTTATTGAATATGAGCTAAGCATATTTATTTGTTAATTAATTTATGGTGAGGTGGATTAGGGACTATAGTCGCTTTTATTTCTTTATTTTATTGCTTTTTAAATTAGTTTTATTTTTTGCACCCCACGTGTTCGATATTGGAACTAGGTTAAGATAGGATTAGTTTAGGCAATTTAAAATTAGTTTTTTAACGAAACATGATTCTCTGTGGGTTCGACCTCGCACTTGCACTTCTGCTATATTACAAATGACTCGTGCAATTGGCGAGTACAATTAAATTTGTACATCAGCGTACATCTGGTGGTTCCATGTATGTCCGCTTGCATGGTTTGTAGGGTGTACGTCCAGTAGTCCCCCCGTACGTCCGCACTACAGACATGGGTGTACGTTTGGCTGACCTAGCGTATGTCCACCTTCTGAGGGTCAATGTTTGGCTTTTATTTTCTAAGGGTTCAAAGTGTGATTAGGTTTATTGCGAAGGATCTTGGGTCTCGTCTAAGCAACTTTATAGAAGGCCTTGTTAAATGCTCTCAACGGACAAGGTTTTGTTTAGTAAAAAGGTTTGTTTTTATCGGGGTATTACACTCTCCCATCCTTATAGAAATTTCGTCCTCGAAATTTAAAGTTATCAAGCCAAAGGTAAAACATCCGTTTTTGAAAAAGTTTCACAATCCAAGGTTTAGAAAAAGAGAAGATATCACCAATCATGTAAAAAAAAGCTTTGCTCTTTGAAAACGACAAGAAAACGTACTGAGTAAGATTTTGCAACTTTGAAATAAGGAGTAAAACAAGTCAACAAGCTTTGCATCACACCAAACCAGCAAATATAAACAGTCATAAATATGTACACGACAAAACTGCCACCCTAAAAATGGTGGACTTAAGCTATAGCAAGATACATCCCAAAATTGCCACCACCATGATGGACTAAACTGAAATAAGAAAAAAAAAACAAACATCTACCACAACAAGCTAAAAGGTAGCATATCAAGGAAACAATAGCTAGGACCGAGATCGCCTCTTTGGAGTCAGCTCATCAGAAGCTCGTCCCGGAGTCCCTCGTGTACTTAGGCTCCCTCTCACGCCAGGGCTCCCTCTGCCTCGGCTAAAATTGGAATTGTAGATGTTGTAGTCCTGAACATCGATGGTCCCTATCAAGTGATCTCGCAGCTCCTGAACGGTCTGCATGAGGCTCTGCATCACCAGCCCATAAGTTTGGAGCGTAGCTTCTATCCTGCTTAGCCGTTCCTCCTGGCTAGCAGAGGTGGATGCTTCATCTGCTCTCTCTATCCTCCTCCGTCGGGGCCTTGATGCTGGTGCAGCATCTCGAAGGTGAGCAATACTAGCATTGAGGTACTGTGCAGTAATAGGTCCCTTCTCAGGCGCTAGCTCGACCATGCCATCGGTCAAGAGAGCATAGAGGCATTGAGCCTTGTCTATGGTGGCCTCGGTCATAATCAATGGTGGTCATAATCTATGGTCGCTAGCCATAATCAATGGTGGCCTCAGTCAAGAAAGCATAGAGGCATTGAGCCTTGTCTATGGTGATTAGCGTGAGGCTCAGCACTGGGAGTACACGGCACATCACCACTTGGTAAACGCATCAGACCTCATTACTGAAGTTGTGGATCTGGAAGCTGCTTTCACCCTTGGTCTCCATCTGATGAGGGCGTCCCTCTGCAAAGCACGCGACCATCTCTGCTCGGGTAGGGAAGTGGTCAACCGGCCAGGGGTACTCCTGGTTGCACACCCATGGCGCTCCAGTAATGGTGTTGATGAGATTAAGGGTTACATGGATCTCCGTGGCTTTGACCCAAGTGAGAAATGAATTGCCAACTCTCCGGTGGATGTTGGCGTAGAACTCCTGCACCAACTCTGCTATGGCTGGACGATGGTCCTCTACCATCTTAGCCCAACCCTAGCCCTCTAACACAGCCCGAATGCACAAAGTTCACTCATCAAAGTCTGTCACCACTAGTCGCCTCTCCACAGTGACTCGGCACCTCGTGTAGTCGTCCTTGAACCGTTGGTAAGCTTTATACTTGTAGAAACAGGTACGGTCATAGACGAAGTCAGGATCATCCGTATCTGTGGCACTGCTACCCTATATAACTGGGGCCAGGCTCGCCTGCTGGAGCTACTGGGGCCTCTGAACCCTTGGGGCCTGGTTCATCTGCTGCGGCTTCCTCCTTATCCATATCCATCCCAAACTTTGGGTCCTGGGTGAACTGCAGCTCATGCTGGAGTCTGCATGATCGTGTACGAGATGAAATGGATGCAGCCGCACTCGCTTTTGTCCGTGCCATCCCTCTGCATTGAAAATTCTAATTAAGACCAACTCTTAATACTTGTGTAAAATTCTACCCAGGCAAAACCCATGCAAACCGTTCTATCCCTCCATGCTACTATAAGATGTACGAAAAGCTCAAAAGATAAATAAGGATTTGCAAATTATTGGTTGGGTAGGATTAGGTGGTTCAAACAGTGCCTGAAAGAATTAGGGCACTTGAACTCATGGTGGATGCCAAGAATTAATGTTTGACGAGGAGTACCCAAGCACTCATCGGATGGTTCGGTTAAGGATTTTAGCTTCAAGGGCTTGATATCCTAGAAGGTCGATACCGAAATAGGAGTACTCAAGTTAGGGCATTTTAGGAACACCAAAATGTTCGAGGTTCCAGTTAGCTAGATAGATATGAAGTACATAGTAATGATTTAAGGCGTATTAGAACAAGGTAGGCTTTAAAAGTTAGAATTGCCCCTTCTAGGAAGGGAAGGGCATTTTAGTAATTTGAGATGATAAAAAATAATGAGGATTATGATAAAATAGGTGGTATCGGATCCCATGGTGATCAATTCGAACCCATGTGATTAGGTAAAGTGGTAAAAGATGAAAATACCCCTTCTAAGAAAAGAAAGGCATTAAGGTAATTGTGAGACTTGGACGGGATTTCCAAGGACCGGGTTAACAAATTGAGTCCTTGAGAAAAGATTCATGCTTAAAAATTAAGTAGGCTCAAGTTTCCGCTTTACGAGGTCGAATTAGGGTAAACACCCTATTCTTTGGGGGTGAGGGGTATTTTGGTAATTTTACAAAATTGGGAGGAATTTCGGATCAAGGGTCAAAATTATAGATTGGAGTCCTACTTACAATTATTGGGTCTCAATTGGCCCAAATGACCCAAGATAAGCCATAAAATCAACGAAATCCAAATTTAGGCAAAAATCCCTAAATTCAAGAACTAGGGTTTTGGGTTGATCAAAATTGATCAAATTGATCGATGGGTTCCACCTAGATTCTTCTAGAAACAATATAGGAATGCATGCGTCCATTACAATCGTCAAGGGACTTTGAAGGAGATTTTCAGAGTTAGAGCAAAACCCCCAAATCCGAATGAGCATGTTTTAATTGAAAATGATGCATCAAAATGGTCCCATATACTTAAACACATGATCCTAGTTCACAACCAAGCAAGCTATATGCAAATTATGCAAGAAAATCAAAGTTTTAAATCAAAACCCTAAAGTTGCGAAAAATTGGGGAAAATTTGGAAAACGTGCATACCTTGAGTTTAATTCGAGATGTGAACTTGAAAATCCTTTGAAATCACGGAGACTTGGCTGAAAATCCTTTCCAAAGTGTTTGGGTTGGAGAAACATGAGAGAAAACCAAATGACTAGTATTTGGGGTACGTTTGGCCGTTTTTAAAGAGAATACGCTGGGTCAAGGCGTACGTCCGGGCTCGGGCACGTACGTCCGCTTAACCTTAAAACGCTTTTTTTTTTTTTTGAAAGCTTTTAAGAAATTTGCAAGGCTTAGAAAAGAACAGTTAAGAGTAAACGAGGCATGTCAAAATGATTGTATTTCTCTGAAATTCGGGGTACAATGAAAATTCCTTTGTGCCCTACAATCAACCCCAGAGCCCCCAAACGCAAAACTCACCACTGCTAAGGGTGAGGGAAAACCTAGCTATCTAACATCTAAGGATTACTACCCCAAGGCCTATCATTCCTCGGACGGGTCTTCCTCATCCTTAACTAGTGCCTTGTAGTCCTTGTTGATACTGGAGAGAAATGCAGTCCTTTGACGATCAAATCCTTCTGGTAATGCTCCTGTCTTCAGTAGTCGGATTTCTTCCAGTTCCATTCAGGCCTATTCATCCAAAATCTGAGTCAGATGAGTATGCATTGCTCGCTTCCTTTCGTCAATGAGATGAGGGTTAAACCTCCCAAGGATAGGTGGGAAATCTTGTATTGCTGAGATACGACGGTACTTAGGTACGGCTACTTTCTTCTTAGTCACTGTGCGTGCCTCCTTTCCTTCAACTAGCTTAGGGACAAGTGAAGACTTTAGCTCCTGGTTAGCTCGAGTTGAAACCCTGCGTTTATCAGAGCTGGCTTGGTATCTAGGTGCATAAGGTCTAACCTCAGCTGGCCACTCGCGAATAGTCGGTAGGCGTCTACAACCATCGCGCATTTGAGTATGAAGCAGGATCAGGTGCCTGTAACGTAGAACAGGCGATCCTATTCATCCAAAGTCAAACAATCAAATAGGCCGTTATAATGGCCTGCACCCACAAACAAGGGAACTAAACCTATCCTATGCTCCAGTTCTTTAAGATCAAACCTAGATACTACATCCTATTCTCAGATTTATAGCTACAGTCAGCAAGATCGTATGCTCTGATACCATACTGTAACGTCCCCAAAATTAGCCTTGGCCGGTGGAGTCATTGGCAATTTACCCATTTAAGCCAACTTGTGACCAAACGGGAATTCACCCTTATAACACTGTCAGAGTGAATGCAAGGGAAGGTGAATAAATCTGAGTTACTATAATTCATCAAGGAAGAACATGGAGCTGCTAAATAGTAAAGACAAACATGTAATTATAAGTAAAGCCTAACCAGTCAAGCAATAGCATCTCTTGGCACTTCCATAGCAATAAATCAGGTTACCTAAAGAATACTAACCGCGTAAGTCTAACGACTTAGTAAGTAAACCTCACAACTTAGGTATGACATGAGCCCAATTAATGAAAGTAAACATGTAATTTGAGTAATAACTAAAAAGAGGGCATTACCTCCGTTAATACGCCATTCATAACTCCCATACATGGTCTACCCAAGATATTATCCATTCTCAGCAACGTTAGCACTGTCCTGAGGGACCTATAGTACAATGCTAGTGCCCAAGTAATTGCATAACATACTGTACGTAACATTAGTGGCACGAACGAGTCCGACCTCGAGTGGCCCACATCAACTAATAACGTCCATCCTATAGTGACCGAACCATTGGAAATGGTTGCACCAGGGTCACGAAACCAATGGATCCAAAGCCATGTATAACACACACATTTGATCATAATATGTAGTCTATATAGGCTCTGTTCGACAACTGTTTTGTGTTTGTACTGTTCAATGTTTGTATTGTGCAACTTGATACTTTTGACCAGACTAGAGTTTGAAAGCATAAGTCAGTATCCGGAAAAAGACGTTTTTACCCTTAGTTTTTTTGTTTTCCCTCGGCACAGTTTTCCTTCAGCAACGCTATTTGTCTCTGTTTCTATTAAACTTTTTCCAAGCTGTTTGTCTCTGTGCCTTCAGCAAGCGAGATTTCAGACCATTGTTTTAGCAGTAAAACGGAGTTTTGATCTGCCCAAGGTTCGTTTCTCTCTCACGATTCTCACCCCATCCCCTAACATCCTACCATGTCCATTTGAATCATAGCTTCAGTAGGCCGAATCGTCATTCGTCTGTCATGAATCGTCCTTCTCCCTTTCCCCCATGCTCTGTTCGATTCCATTTTCCCTTTGCGTAGTTTGAATAAGCATGGGGAGTGTCAAGAATCTCTGAATCAAGTTTGAGACCCGTCTTCTCCCACACTGTGACACCAACTTCCGAAGCCCAAAGAATCTGCTATTCGGAGAGTGGAGCCATGTGCTCAAGAGAGGGACATGGGTCTCTCACACTCCATAAATTGGAGGCTTCATTGCACAAGGGACTCCACCTGCCCTCCACCACCGAAAATAAGTCATCTGCCGGAGTACCCAAATGCAAAAGGGAAGGGTTCAGGGCACGGCCTCCAGCCATGGCGCCGCGCACAAGATCACAGAAGAAGGTACTGATAAAATCGAGGAATTTTTTTTTTCAGATTACTTATTTTAGGTTATGTGTTAAGAAGTTGGTGTTAAGTTAATGTGTTAAGACTTTCTATGGAAAAGAAGCATGCTTTCTTGTTATGGCTAGCAGTCAGAAATTGTCTTGTTTTGAATGTTGAAATGGGGTATATATTTATATATATATTATTTAGTCGTGGCTTTAGCAACCGCATATGGAAGGAAGTGATGCAGAAATGTCTATTGACTGATATTCCTAGTGGAAGGAACTTGGTTTATATACTGCTGAATTGTAGAGCTGCTGCTGATTTGTATATCTGATAATGGTTCTTTGTGGTGGGGTATGGTTGCTGAAGAGTGTTTGGTTTCAGCAGGTTGAGATTTGGTGTATATATATTTTGGGACTTTGGTGTTGTTTGTTGAAAGATGCTTTGTTGGCATCTGGGGTTCCAGCAGACTTTCTTCTGGAGTGTATGTTGTAATCTTTGTTTGTTGTTAATAGAAATTCATTCATCAAAAAAATTAATATGATCAACAAAACAATTGTGTTAGGCTTTTAACTGCTAACCATTTTTTTGGTTTTTTTAAGTTTCCTTCTTTTATGATACATTATAATTGCCGTTTTCAATATCTTGAGGTATTGTCTATGTGGGTTGTTACCTTTGGTTATGCTTCTACACACTGCACCCAACTCCAAGACAAAAATTCACACAAAAGCAAAACACAAAGAGAAAGAGAGAGGGAGAGAGATAGAGTAGTTTCCAACACCATACTTTGGCGTGGTTGGTTCTGGGTGAGTTGAAAACAAAGCTTTTATATGGACTGGTGGATGTGGGCATGCATGTTCATGTCATATATATGTATGGATATGAGTTTATGTATGTGGACAACACAATTAATAAATAACTTTTGAGGGAAAAATAATAAAAGAAATAATAACAAGACAACAACAAAATCAATAAATTATTAGTAGTTGTAAATCAAAGAAAAATTGCTGGAAAAAAAAAATATGGGATTGAAGAATATCTGGAATCCATTTGTTCTGATCCGAGACATTATTAATATAAATATATATATATTCCCAAAGATGGCGTGTATATATATACATGAAAAAGTGTCTTTGCATTGATTACTTTGTTGGAAGTGGGTGATTGAAGCTGCAAGATGACCTGATGGAACCCCGTGAAAACACTCTATGAAGCTGATGTGGAAGGAGATTCAATTTTCCCAAATACCCCTTAAAAATCTTATGATCCAAACACCCTATTTTGGAAATTTATATATATACAAATTTGTTGGGAGAAAGATTGAGTAAAGAGTGATGGGTTTTTTACCAGATCAGGCTGGCAGCTTCAACCTCTCAAACCAAAAGCCATGAATAGCTAGCAATTTTAAGAAGGAGGGGGGTGGGGGTGGAAGCCTCGTGAATCCATCCTCCCCCCCTCATCTACATATATAAATGCTTATGCACCGCTCTCCATCTCCCTTTTGATATGTTGTGCTATTGATGGAGTATTTAATGGTGGGTGGTTTTCTTCCCTTATAGCTACTGACAATTCCACATATAATTAAATGTCTGTGTGATGTTTTTCACAAGTTAATATGAGCAATCGAGGACAGAGGTCAAGAGCACAGAAGCGACCTTTGACTGACAGTGAGACCTAGGACTTTAGCCAGCTCATGATGAACCAACAAGGGTATCGACCAACAGTTCCAGTTCAGACGGAGGAACAGCCATCTGCGAGTCGACCGACAGTTCTAGTTCAGGCGGAGGGACAGCCATATACGAGTCAGGATGGCTTCATACAGCTGATTGCTGAGGAGGCGGGTCGTCCGACAGGCTTGACCCAGCTATGGTATCATTATACCCCTGCCCCTCGTGTTGGGGACAAGTCCATAGCGATGCTATCTGAGCCGACCACTTTGACTCAGATGGGTCTTCCTCCACATGGTTATTTTGATCAGCCACTACAACGCAGCCCGAGTGGGGATGCTAGTCAGGCCCTCGGTGAGGATGATCAACATGATGATGATGAGCATGATGATGATGATGTTGACATGCAGTACCCGGATTCCACTGATCCTTCTAGGCAGGTGATTGGTATCGATGAGGTTCAGACCATAGGTACGTATGCTAACCATTCTCTTTTATATGTATATATTTATACATAGTCACTATGTTGCTAATATTCATTTTCATTTCATATTGACAACTTATTTTTTGTTAAACTTATCAATGTAGATGCAAGTGGTAATTTTGAAATTATGAAGATCAAGAACTCGCACACCACAATCCCAGAGGGAAAAAGGCTTGTGATGGAGTATACTGGCAACTGGAAACCCGTGGGGAAAAGCGGGTCTAAATTTAGATGGCTAACTGAGAAGAATGTTAGGAGCAATGCGTTTGTCAGGATATCTGACAGTTGGTCAAAGGTGCCACCAGCAACGAGGGAGGATTTATGGAGCTCATTGATGGTATGTGTAAATTATATGTTATAAATTTATAATATATAACACACATGATTTTATTTTGTGTATAGATTATTTGTTGGTGAAAATATAGTGTTACTAAATTCTAAATTTTTAACTATTGCAGATGTACTTCTACATCATGCCTGGCTCAGATATGAAAGAAATTAAAAGGGACGCTTTCAGAGACATGGGGGAGAAGCTTCAGTTGTGGAAACACAAGCTGAAAAAGAAACTCAACATTCGAACGGGCGATACACCTGATACAATGAAGGCCAGAGCGGGAACGATCATTCAAGGGTATGACTCCGAGGATGTGAGAAAATTATTGGATATATGGTGTGATGAGGGTAATCAGATATGAATTTACAATTTTAATTGTAATCATGTATTATTAGTGATTGTAGTTGTTGTGGTTTTTTGATAACTCAGTTCATGTGTGTAGGAGAAAGTTCTGCGTATGAAAGAGAAGCGTGCATGTTATACGACACCACACGTGGCCGGATTGAAGAGCTTGGCCAACGTGTCACATGAGGAGGTACATATGTCAATTTACCATACATATATAGATATAAATGTTATGATGATTATAATTTAAAAATTCCCCAAATGATTTTTATGTTGTGAAATTTTGCAGATGCTTCGTTCGGACACACCCCCTACGAGAACAAAGGTTTACATTGATACCCATACACAACCGGGCAGTACATACCCTAATGATGAGGTCAGGGCGAGAGTGGTATGGTTCTTACATGCTATCTTCAAACATTTGTGTTTACTAGCTTACTTATTTATGATTAACACTTAACATCTTTCATTGACTTGGCTTAACTTATTTAATATCGGTGAACTATTCCTTACATATTGTGTTTTGACCGGTGCAGGAATTGATGAAGAGCCTACAGGCAACTGACGCTGCCGCCCAGGTAGATGGGCCCCGGGGGTCGATTCGGTGGGCACCAGACGATGCATACACACAGGCTCATGGCAATAAGTCTGAGTATGCGGAGCGTGTACGAGGTGTTAGTAAAAATATTCGACCTAGGCCTGGCAATTATCGTTCTTATTATACACCGTCAGAAGCAAGGACCCAGAACCTTCGAAACTCAACGGCCATGCAGCAAATGATCGAGACAGCACTTAAGGTAGAAAGGGAGCAACACAAGATACAGAGGGCCAGGGAGAGAGAGGAGATTACCACACAAGTTACCGATGAGGTTACGGCACGGGCTACTGCCCAGGTTTCTACACAAATGGCCGAGATGTAGGCACAGATGGCGGCGCAGTCTCAGATGATGCGGGAATATGATGCCAAAATGCGTCATTTTGTTGAGGGATCAGGTAGAGTAGTCACCTCCGAACCGGAGGTGACTAATGTTATGACTCCAACACCTATCATTTGTAGATCATCCGTAGATAGCCGATCAGGTAATAATATATATAGTTTTTTTGTTTGTTATTTGATAACACGAGTATCTAGTGTATGTAACTGGATATCATGTTGATTGTTAGTAACGTTGTCCAATAATATAGTATTATTCTTGTAGATGAAGCAAATGTACAGCTAGCCGACGATCGCAGTGACGAGCAACCATGGATCTCGGTCGGACATAAGACATTTACATCGAAGTGATAGTGTGAGCGTACATGGTTCTACGTATAGCACGGTACGTATATGTGCACAACTTAAATATATATGTTGGTTTTTGTACTTAGGGCATCATTGGAAATTGATTGAAATCATGTTTCAAGAAACACGGTAAACTCTTTACGTAATCCCTCTGCATATGTATATATGTTTGTGTTGTTGCATTTTTTGGTGATTAATTTCGCTTTTATTTTACATTGGGAAGAACTAAAAAGGTGTGGCAGACATGGGGGGAGGGGCAAGGAAGAGGATGGAGGTTTTCTGTCGCAAGATATATATCTCAAATTAGTGTTCATAGTTTTAATATTGTCGACATTTAGTATTGGCATTTAATATTGATTTGTAATAAATAATTTTCTAACATATTGATTTCTAATATATGATTTATTGAGGTTATGATTTTTATCGTTTTGGGAGGAATGTTGCTTGGATGTTTTGTGTTAATGGAGGTTGTGTATGTTAGTTGCTCATGTTTGCATGTTGTTGAAATTTATTACTACAAAATTTGGTAATACTACAATCATTGTCACTATCATGCATATTTGGAGTTTTGAGTGTGATAGTTGTGGTATTATGGCAATGTAGTAGCACTATGATATCCGTAATTTGGATCTACTTTATTATCTAAAATATTGATTTCTAATACATGATTTATTGAGGTTATGATTTTCATCGTTTTGGGAGGAACGTTGCTTGGATGTTTTGTGTTAATGGAGGTTGTGTATGTTAGTTGCTCATGTTTGCATGTTGTTGAAATTTATTACTACAAAATTTGGTAATATTACAATCATTGTCACTATCATGCATATTTGGAGTTTTAGGTGTGATAGTTGTGGTATCAGAGCAATGTAGTAGCATTATGATACCCTTAATTTGGATCTACTTTATTATCTAAAATATTGATTTCTAATACATGATTTATAAAAGGTTGTGATTTTCATCGTTTTGGGAGGAACGTTGCTTGGATGTTTTGTGTTAATGGAGCTTGTGTATGTTAGTTGCTCATGTTTGCATGTTGAAATTTATTACTACAAAATTTGGTAATATTACAACCATTGTCACTATCATGCATATTTGAAGTTTTGGGTGTGATAGTTGTGGTATCAGAGCAATGTAGTAGCACTATGATACCCTTAATTTGGATCTACTTTACTTAGATTACTCTCATGTAAAATAAAACCTTCGAATTGAGGTAAACGATGGAGCTTTAGTTAGTGATGGTTGATGCTTTAGGATTCTATATACGATAGAATTTGAACAGTGTCTTCAATGAATTACTTCCAAAATAAATTTTTCCAAATTTTATATCTTATGATGGCAATTGAGGCGTCTTTTCATTTATGATGACCTTCATTAGAAAGTCAGAGAAGGCTGTTCAGATGTCTTTTTGTGTGTTTTCATTTGTGATCATAAGAGTAGAAATAACAATGTAAAATTCTTTCAGTTTCATTGTTACATGCAAATAGTCAAAATTAGATAAATATATAAATTGAAGGAGCTAGTAGTGGGTTCATATTTATGCAAATAGTCAAAATTAGATAAATATATAAATTGAAGGAGCTAGTAGTGGGTTCATATTTATCGAATTAAGGTCATGGTCCATGACTGCATGCTTATAGTGAGTTATATTTGTTCATAAAGATTGTATGTCACGGTCTTGCTTACCTTTTATTTTTTAACTTAAATAGCGATGCATTTATAATGAGTTTCTTTCCTTTATTTCCCGTTGATATAGCTAAGATTGTTCAACTCGGAGATTAATTCCTTTTTTATTGTTTCTTCTTATCAATATCTCTTTTACTTATGTACTTTGGCAATTTTTATTTCCATTGATTGCTAATTCGAATGTCTTATTGTTTGTAGGAATGTTAGTATCGTGTGGGAAGGGAAAATGAGGATACATGGAGCCACTTCATCATGTCTTACGCAATCGAAATTGGCTTTTTGATTATTATGTTTATTTTTTGATTACTGACTATTTAGTATGTATATATGTACAGTTTTTTTTTTTGTTTATTAACAGTTTATGTTGATGTATATAAACAATTTGTAGTTGTTGAAACTTATGATTGTTGGATATTGGTTAGTTTGATGGATATGTTGTTTAGTGTAATTGATGGATTAACTTTATTTTAATTGTTGGATTTTATTTTAGTTGATGGATTATTTTAGTTTAATTGTTGGATTAATTGATCGATATATTAATTTTATGGATTAATGGATGGACAGAATATTGTTTAGTTTAATGGATTTATCAGGTATAAAATGCTACCAATAACCAAAAAATAACTGGGATATTGCCAATTTTTTTTTTTTTGGACCCATTTGGTAATGTTTTATCAAAATAAAACGTTATCCCATTAAAACGTTACCAATGGGGGTCTGAAAATGAGACAAAAAAACAGATAGTAACCTTTTAAAAAAAGACAAAATGTTACAAAATAAAAATTTAAGAACAAAATTTATGTTGGTAACATTTCAGGTTTTAAAACGTTACCAACGGAAAGTAAAAATAAAAAAATAAAAAAATTCTATTGGTAACGTGTCTGGTTTTTAAACGTTACTAACGGAGTAACGTTTCAATAACTGGAACGTTACCCCGTTGGTAACGCTCCAAAAAGTGACACGTTACACTGTTAGTAACGTTTCACTTTTTGAAACATTACCAACGGAAAGTAAAAATATAAAAAAAAAAATTCTATTGGTAATGTGTTTGGTTTTTAAACGTTACTAACGGGGTAACGTTTCAAAAACTAAAACGTTACCCCATTGGTAACGTTCCAAAAAGTGAAACGTTACTAATGGTCTCCTGAAAAAAAAAAAAAAAAACAAAAAAACTTATAGTAACGTTTCAAAAAGTGGAACGTTACCAATGGTCCATTAGCAACTTTAGTAACTGACCATTGGTAACACGTTACCATCCATTAGTAACGTTTTGATTGTCCCCAAAACGTTACCAATGATCAGTTACTAAAAAATTGGTTTTTTGTAGTGCATGTGCTAGAAGAGAACTTAGTATCCTAGTGATCCCTTTAAATAAAAAACTCAAACTTAAAAAGGCTAATGTAAAATATAAATAACATTATAAAAAGTTCCATTACAAGGAAAGCTTGCTAAGCATTCTCTCGCAATTGATCATCTTCCCCCAAACATCCAAACATGTCTTGTTGCCAGACTATTGTAATCTGACTGTCCAAGCAGTCAGAACCCATTCAAGTTAAAAGAATTCCTAAAANTTTTGCACCTAATTTAAAATGATTTTTAGGGTATTTTAAAAAATTGAATTTTTATTTCTAAGGCCCATATAGGCAAAAACATCGATTTTTTTAGGATTGTTGGGCTTTGTTAGGTTTATTTTTCAATTATTTGGAACAATTACAACAAAGCCCCTTTAATTTGGACAAAAATACTAGATTTTTTTTTTAAAATAACCAACTTATGAAAAAAATAGGCTTATTTTAAGCCCAACACCTAAAATAAGCCCAAAAAGTAATTTTTTTAAAAAAACCGGTTACCGGACCGGGTACAATCGGAACCGGCCGGTAACCGGGACCCCGATTTTACCGGGGTACCGGTTCCGGTTCCGGTTCCCCAAAACAAGAAACCGGGGTATCCTGGTTCCGGTTCCCGGTTTTAGCCAAAAACCGGGAAACCGGACCGGGTTGACACTCCTAAGAAGTGCACATGGCAAACACCTGTCATTCAACTTGAAGGGGCTATCAGAAAAGGCCATCTCTATCTATCTCCAGTTCAAATAAAATCTCCCATTAATCTATTTTAGCTTCACCAAGTATCTTATTCACACTCATACCCTTTTAATTCTAAATCATCTCACCTATTGTCATGCCTAGATTTCATCATAATTTATATAAGCAAACACTCAAAAGAAATTTCAAATCTCCAATTCAAGAAATATCATGCCTCAAACAGATTAGGCAAGAAAAATTAAAAACAAAACAAAGCTATATAAGCTAAAATGACCACCTTTTTCGAAGCCAACGGTGACGATCAGTGAACCCAGCAGGTAGTACCCCCTCATAAACCCTAGCAACCCTCTCCTCCCCCACACGTAATTCCATGTCACGGCAACCAACACCAACACCAGCACCAGCACGCCCCCCTCTACCACCAGCACCACCGCCTTCTTCACGGCCACCATCAAAAACGCGCCCACCGGAAGCCCCATCGCCACGGCCACCACCACCACCACCCACACCGCCGCCTTCGGCACCCTCATTGCCCGCACCTTCTTCTCCCCCTCCAAGCTCGTCACCGAAGACCCGTACACCGCCTTCCCATGAACCGCTTCTCTCTCTCTGTCTCATCTGTTTCTCTCATGTTGTCAGTCTCCCTCTCTCTCTAGCTCTTTGCACTCTCTCTCTCTCTCTCAAGAAAAAAATGGGATAAGATGAGAAGAAGAAAAAGGGGGGAGATAGAAAAAAATTCCCCGAAAATTTCACTTGGCCGCACGCACCAATGGATCCCGCCTTTTAATTTGTACCAAAACGACGTCGTTTTATAGCTAATATAAACATATCTGCGTCGACTCTGATGAGTTGACATTGATAACCATATAAATATATATATTTATGCATATTGAATTTTTTTTTGTCAATTTTTTTTTTAATTTTTCTCTTGTAATATGTTTTTATTATTATTATATTAATTAATAATTTATTATATATTTATTATATATGCATATTAATTAAAAAAAATTATATATATTAATTTAATAAACACAACTTATATAGTATATTACTAATTATTTATTAAGTAACAAATTAACAATAGTCAATGTATATTTATTATTAAGTATTTCTCAGAAAAATATTAAATAAAAATAATTATTTGGTATACAATATATAATTATATCTATATAATATATAATTGAATGATAAAAGTTAATCATATGGTTATATCTGAAATGACCTAACAATAATTGTTGAAACTTTGGGGACATGATAGTTGAAACTTGAATCAACAATTTGAATTATTAATCATATGATTTAATGAAAATTGTGATACTTAATCATATTATTCATATAATCATATCAATTCATATAATTCATATCATATTCAATGACAATGTGATTAGAATAATCCCAAATGAAATTATTATAATTACAAATTTAAAATTGACAATAATAAATTAAGTTAATTAACAATAATTCATTAGAATCGATCGGATGTTAGATTGAACGGTTGATTCTATCATGATCAATTGAACTAATTCACTAGGATCGATCGGATGATCGATCGATCATTTGATCATATCATAGTCAATCGAATTAATTCATTAGGATCGATCGGATGATCGATCGATCATTTGATTATATCACAATCAATCGAACTAATTCATTAAGATCGATCGAATGTTTGATTGAACATTTGATCCTATCACAATCAATCAAATTAATTCACTATGATCGATCGGATGATCGGATGATTGATCGATCATTCGATCATATCATAGTCAATCGAACTAATTCATTATGATCGATCGATCATTTGATTATATCACAGTCAATCGAACTAATTTATTATGATCGATCGGATGTTTGATTGAACATTTGATCCTATCACAATCAATCGAACTAATTCACTAGAATCGATCGGATGATTGATCGATCCTTTGATCATATCATAATCGAACTAATTCATTAGGATCCATCGGATGATCGATCGATCATTTGATCATATCACAGTCAATCGAACTAATTCATTATGATCGATCAGATGTTTGATTGAACATTTAATCCTATCACGATCAATCGAACTAATTCACTAGGATCGATCGATCATTTGGTCATATCATGATCAATCGAACTAATTCATTATGATCGATCGGATATTTGATTGAACATTTGATCCTCTCACAATCAATCGAACTAATTCATTAGGATCGATCGGATGATCGATTGATCATTTGATCATATCATGATCAATTGAACTAATTCACTATGATTGATCGGATGTTTGATTGAACATTTGATCTTACTATGATCAACCGAACTGATTCATTAGGATCGATCGGATATTAGTCCATTAAAATTAAGTCCTATATTAAAATTTTTAACAGTTTCTTCTTATTATTTTTTTTAATTTTCTTTCATTTAAAAAATTTATTTATTTTTTTTAATTTCTCATTTTATTTGATCGTATCATGATCAATTGAACAATTTCACTAGGATCAATCAGATATTCGAATGAACCTTCAATTTCAATTGTATCAAGTTTGATCGATCATAACTTGACAAGTCATTAATGCTAACTGTATATTAAACTGTCACCTAATTAATTATAAATAAAAAAGGTAATAATTAATTAATTATATAACCCTAGATATATATATTAATTACTACATATATAACCCTAGATATATATCTTAATTACTATATTAGTCTATTAATTAATTAATTATATTAGTCTATTAAAATTAAGTCTTAATTTTTTTTAAAATTTTTTATATAGGATTATTAGCGTCCACTTTTAGTGAACACTAATAGTCTTTATTTATTTTTTTATTTATACGAAGCTAATAGTATTTATTATTTTTTTAATTTATATCGATGACTATTAGCGTCGACTTTTTGTGGACGCTAATAGTCTTTATTTGTTTATTTATATAAATGACTATTAGCGTCCACTTTGTCGACGCTAATAGTCTTTATTATTATTTTTTAAAAATTTTTTATATATGACTATTAGTGTCCACTTTTAGTGGACGCTAATAGTCTTTATTTTTTAATTTGTATGAATGACTATTAGCGTCCACTAAAAGTAGACGCTAATGAGGGACTATCAGCGTCGACTCCCAAAGTCGACACTATGTACTTGTCAAAAAATACACGCATAAATGTAAAGGACTATTAGCGTCCACTCGTAGTGGACGCTAATAGTCCTTGACTTTTATTTTTATTTTTTGATAAAAGCATTAGCGTCAACTGAAAGTGAATGCTAATGAGGGACTATCAGCGTCACGCTAATGGACTTGTCAAAAAATATCCACATAAATGTAAAGGACTATTAGCGCCCACTTGCAATGGACGCTAATAGTCCTTGACTTTTATTATTATTATTATTTATTTTTTTGATAAGAGCATTAGCGTCCACTGATGTACTTGTCAAAAAATACACACATAAATGTAAAAGGACTATTAGCATCCACTCGCAGTGGACGCTAATAGTCCTTGACTTTTTTTTAAAATTTTTTTTTAATTTTTTGATAAAAGCATTAGCGTTTACTGAAAGTGGACGCTAATGCACTTGTCAAAAAATACCCACATAAATGTAAAGGACTATTAGCATCCACTTGTAGTGGATGCTAATAGTCCTTGACATTTATTATTATTATTATTTTATTTTTTGATAAGAGCATTAGCGTCCACTAAAAAGTGGACGCTAATGTACTTGTCAAAAAATGCACACATAAATGTAAAAGAATAGTCCTTGACTTTTATTATTATTATTATTTATTTTTTGAAATAAACCATGTCTTTAATTTTTGCAAAATAATACTAAAGAAAATTCTTAATTTTCAAATTACTCATTTATTGAGTAATTTATGTGGGCGCTAATAGTCTTTAAGAATTGCATTTCTAAAGTACGTATTAAAAAAACTTGTAAAAAGTGTATGTTATTAAAAGAAGAGAGCCCCTTAGGTTTGGACCATTTACAAAATGTGCCTTTTGCAGCCTCCAATCCCATCTTGACACATCACCAATTGCAAAAAATTAAAGTGAGACAAAAATAGCAAATCAGCCCACAAAGAAAAAGACCAAAACACCTCTGCCTGGGTCTGACAAAACCCACGCCGTGGGTCTCGCTAGACCCACGCCGGAGTCTGGAAAGACCCATGCCAGGGTCTAGAGAGACCCACGCATGGGTCTCACCAGACCCAAGCATGGGCGGAGAGGCGGTAAGCCTGGAATATCAACAAGCATATGATCGTTGAGATCTTTCAAGCTTTCATCTAGGCTTTTATGGAGAGTGGGGAGGTATAGAAAGGCGGCTAGACTGCTTCTGCTGGAGGTGTAAAAATAGTACGAGGGGATGCTAAGGTTTGTGGTTACATGGAAAGCAGCATCACAGAAGAAATCAATGATGAAGGCTTTGAGTTTTGGAGGTCTGGGAGATGGTTTGGAGGGCTTGGTGGAGATTTGGGTTGTTGAGGCGTGGGAACAAGTAGCCTGACTCTGCAGGGGATCTAGACCCCCATTGATACGACCCAATTAACACTAGACCAAGTAATGATATAAGGAGGACTAGAATCCTCCTAAAGGTATCCCAAATCTGATGTGATATTTAAAATCACCATTGAATTAATTGAGATGATTATTATTGAATTTTGATTTATTGGTGATTTTAAATACCACATCATATTTGGGATGACTCTATAAAGACTTTAATCTAACTTATATCATTACTCCACTAGACAATATCCTAAGTGGTAGAATTTTTGTAGTTGATTTCCACAACTTGTTAGCCAATGTGTAATGATCTATTTTCATTTATGCTATCCTCCAGCATTTGATGCATATGGGCTATCTTTAAAACTAAAGTAAAATAAATCAAATTCTATAAAATATTAAATAATAGGGCTAACTTCACTTAACCCTCCTGAAATGTTGCATCTTTTGGAAACACCCCTTCAATGTTTAAAGTCTTTCACTTTGATGTATTGAACTTTCATTTCATTCTAGTTACCTCCCTCCATTAGAATTTTCTGTTAAATCCTAACGGAATGACGCAAAATTTTAGGGGTATAAAGATCTTTTTACTATTTATACCATTTCATTTAACCCTAATATTTAACGGAATGAGAGTAACGGGAATGAAATTAAAGTTCAATACACTAAAATGAGAGATTTTAAACATTGAAGAGGTGTTTACAAAATACGTGATATTTCAGGGGGATTAAGTGAAGTTACTCCTAAATAATATCAAAGTGGGCTAGGCCATCGAAGAGACTTTAAAAAGTGATAGCTCCCTTAAATTATTTCTTGCTGATATAGGAGGGGCTTAACAACTAGTTACAATATTGTCCTCCAAATTTTCGTGCTTGAGACACTACAAGAAAAACTGTCATCAGCGTCGACACTATCAGCGTCGACTTTATAGTCGACGCTGATACTAGGATATCAGCGTCGACTCTTGAACGTGGACGCTAATGGATGAGTATTAGCGTCGACTATGTGGTCGACGCTGATAGTAGCACCAAAAGATGAGTATTAGCGNATTGAGAAAATATATAGGCAAATAATATTATTAATATCCGGCCCAATTTATGAACAATTAGGCATGCCAGCCAAAAAACTTGATTCCAATCTCATGAATAGGATCCCATTTGAAATATCTTTCGGGCTATTCTTTACCTTCTTGGTGATGAATATATTCATGATTTTTGCCATAAAATTCATATTTTCGGTTCAAATGAACCAAAGATAAGCAGATTCAATTAAATAAGAGGGTAGAATTATTATAAAAAAAATAAATAAATAAAGAGAAGTAAAATTACAATATTACCTTTCCATTTACATGAACTAGATCCTCTCTAGCTCAAACTGTTTCGCTTTTTGTCGTCCATTTATAAAATGACTTCGAAGTTTTCGTATTATAAATGGAGATAGGAGATGGGTGCAGAACTACATACATTCCAAGCATTAATGTTCGAATGTTCATTATAAATAAGAGGGACCCAAAAAAGAAATGAATAGATTTGGGAAAACTTGACTATAATTACCCTTACGAAATTTTACCAATTTTTTTAATTATTTTTTAAAATTTAAATACTCTTAATTTAGTGTATAATTATTTCTTTTACCTTTGATTGTGGGCAATTGAGGGCAGAAACTCGTTCGGGCGAGCTGCTACAGAGGGAGCCACCGATAAGCTTGTCACTAATCTCGTTCGAACAAGATTGCTAACGAGGAGTCACTGAAGAGATCATCACTAATCTCATCCAAACAATATTTAGTTTTGCTCAAATCGACTTATTTATTATTACTACTACGTTTAAGAGTTTAGTGTCTATAAATATGATGTACAAATTTAATTGTACTCGTCAATTGCACGAGTTGATCGTAATAGAGTGGATGTGCAAGTGCGAGTGTCGAATCCACAGAGAATCGGTTTTGTTAAAAACTAATTTTAAAGTGCCTAAACTAATCCTATTTTAACCTAGTCCCAAAATCAAACACATGGCGTGCATAAAAATAAATTAAATCAAAATACAATAAAATAAAGAAATAAAAAAACGCTAAAGTCCCTAATCTACCTCACCACAACTTAATCAACATATAAACATGCCTAGTTTATACTTCAACAAAAATTACGCTACTAGGCGTATTCTATTTGCTATTAACTAGTACATACATCCGTTTGTCGATAAAGCACATATGCATATCCTATTGTTACTACAAATTCTTGTCGAACTAACCAACGCAAACACTGTTTAGTGGTCACAACGGATATTGGTCTGAAGACGAATCATTCGATGTATCTCCGGTTGCAGCGAAAGTCGACGTTAAACGAATTGCAAACAACAATCAACACACTTTTGTCACTAAAATGTATTGAAACGAATAAACATAAAATTAAATGACGAACGGAGTATTAAACTAAGCATAAAAACATGTAGATAAAAACATGGTGAAGAATAAGAGACTAAAGCAAAATAAACAAAAGCATTAAATTAAAATAAATGATAAAATGACGTTTATAGGGTTTTATAGTGATGAACGGGGAGGATTTAGGCCACAAGGGGCGCCTCCAAGCGTTTTCCAAACGTAGGGTTTGTTTACAAGAGAAAGGGGGATATTTATAGGCTAAATTTAGGGTTTCAGCGCTGCCAGGTTAGATAAGGTGCGTTCGAACGCACTCATGCATGAATTTCGGCATTTGATGGGCATAAGTGCGTTCGAACGTAAAACGTGTGTTCTAACGCACTGCCTTCAGAATTAGCCCTCACATGTGAATACAAAGTTGTAGATCTTTGAGTTAGCTTTCCAAAGACACCAAGATTACCCAAATCGGAACTCTACAACTCCAGATATGGCCGTTTTAGTGGGACTCGTTGGGTGCAAATTATCGCTCGACTCAAATTTGTTGTCAAAGCTCCCCGAACTGTCTTAAGCCCCAGAGTTTATGGCATTAGCCCCAAATGCAACTTAACAACCTGCAAAATATTAAAACACCAAAACTAACCAAAACATTAGAAATTAACAATACTAAGAGCCTAACGAATGTAAATTAAGGGGTTCAAATAAGCACTTTTAGGCACTCATCAAAATACACATTTTAGAGATAGAAAACCGAAACTTCGTTATAATTTCTTAATTTTCAATAAAAATTACTCAATATTTGAGTTTTTCTTCTATTTTTTCCTCAACTCCTTAATATACTTTCGTGCTTTGAGAAGAATTATAAATGGTTTATTATTTATCTTTGTGAGTCACTGCGTACGTCGTCACACTGCATCATTATCGTTAATGCTTAAAATTCTCGCCCAAAACAAAAACAATGTCTCTTCTCACGTTTCGTCAACTTCTTGGACATGGAAAAATAAATTGTCTTTTCGCAGCATTTTCTTAATTGAAAAGTATTTTTGTATCTGTTAGATTATATATGTAGTCTGTCCCACATTGGTTATGTATATATGTTGCTTGTATTACTAGCCTATACAAATAGGCCTATTCTGTACATTATATGGTGTGATTCAATATACAACCTTTTATTTCAACATGGTATCAGAGTACAAGTTCTGAATCACCTTAAAAAAAATTTTCTGCATATAAATTTTTTTTTTCGGCGTTGCTAGCTTGCTCTGTCCTTTTCGGTTCTTTCTCTTCTTGTCATTTTCAGCGGCTCAATATACCGCTGGAAACCTCGGAAGACGATCGTTCCAGAGCCGCCGCACATAGCCTCATCGAAGCTTTCACGCTCCCTCACGCGCCGCTCGAAGTTCCGGTCATTCCGCCACCGCCGCCTCGCCACAAGCCGCCACGGGAGTCCATTCACCTTCATCCGGCTACTATCAGTTAGAGGAAGCTCTGGCGATTCCAAAATAGGAGCCAACTGCTCCATACGACATCGCACGCGCCCACATGCGCCTCCAGAAGTTTCGCGCGTGGATTTCATGCGTTGTGCAGCCGCCACACCTCTGCGCATGCACCACACGCGCCAGGTCTACTGATAGCCACGTCAGCCCTAGTGCAGCAGCGCCACATCAGCCCTAGCCACGTCAGCGTGCCACGTCATCATTGACCACTGACCGTTGACTTCGTTGTTGACCAAAGTTGACCGTTGACCGTTTGCTTTGACTGTTGACCAGGTGCTTTCTTCTCTATTTTTTCGTCCTGATTTCATTTTTGTGGTCTGTTTTTTTGTTTAAGGCTTCTAGATGGCACAAAATGAGATTATTCATCATGTTCAGACTATTTTGGATGGGACAAACTATATGGTGTGGTCTCAATCTATGTGTAGCTTTCTTAAAGGGCGCAAACTTTGGCTTTATGTGACTAGGGAGGTTAAAAAGCCAGTTAAATGGGCTTTTGATTCAAATGAGGTTTTCACCACTCGTCTTATTGATTGGGATAGCAAGCATCATTAGATTCTTACATGGTTTCGTAACACTACTATCCCGTCCATTTCTGCACTCTTTGGCAGCTTTGATAAAGCAAAGAGTGCTTGGGATATGCTGGCTTCTCGTTATTCTTCTGTGGATGGTGCTCATGAGTATCAACTTTTATTTGAGCTTTTTCAGCTGAGGCAGGAACCTAGTCAAAGTATAAATGATTTTCTTGCTCGTATGCAATTCTTGTGGAACCAAATTGATGTTTCTGACCCTATTTGGAAGGATCCTACTGATGCTGAGATGTATGTTAAACGTAGAGATCAACATCGTCTTCACCAATTCTTGATGGCCTTACGTGATGATTTTGAGCCTGTCCGTGTGCAACTTTTACATCGTTCTCCTCTTCCTACTTTGGATACTGCCATCTTCGAGCTTGTCCGTGCCGAGACTAAATCACAGACTATGCGCTCTCAGCCTAGTCATACAGTGTTGGCTGCACCATCTTCTGGTTCTTCATCATTTCAGCGAGAGCATTATGACAGGTCAGATACTCCCCAACTTCCTTCTAAGTCTCGGGATAACATTTGTTGTCGCTTTTGTCAATGTCGAGGGCACACTATTGACAAGTGTTGGCGTAAGCGAAGATCTAATGCACACACATCAGTAGTTGCTCATACTAAGAGTGGTTCATCGCCAGCTACTTCATCTCCAGCTGCTCCCTCTACAGTTGCTTCCTCTGGCCAGGCATCAGGATCAAGTGTCATCTTATCTGCAGCTGACTTCGAAGCAATAGTCAACCACGTCGTTATGTCTCGTTCTAGTCATGCATCTTCCTCTGTCCTCTCAGTCTTGCCAGGTACCTCTTCTCCTTGGCTCTTTGACTCTGCCTGTTGCAATCACATGACACCTCACCCTACTTCCTTTACCACATTTGCACCTTTACCTCATTCTTCATTAATTCGCACAGCTGATGGCTCCACTATGAATGTTAAAAATATAGGCACTATCAGTACCCTTTCCCTTTCTCTTCCTGAAGTTTTTCATGTGCCTGAATTGTCCTTCAATCTCATCTCTATTGGTCAACTGTGTGAACTTGGATATAAACTTGTTTTTGACTTTTCTAGTGTGCATGTGCAGGATCCTCACACGAATCAGACTCTTGGGACCAGGCGTAGAATTGGGAGTATGTTCGAGCTCTCATCCTTGCGTCTCCCCACCACAAGCATCTCTGCTGCTGCCCCCTCGTCATCACCATCTCTTGCACTTTGGCATTCCCGTCTTGGTCATGCTTCTGCATCTCGTATTCAGCTTTTAGCATCAAAGGGTTTGTTAGGCTCAGTGTCCAGTAATTCTTTTGATTGTATTTCATGTCAACTTGAGAAACAACCTGCTTTACCTTTTAATAATAGTGAATATCATGCTACTGCTTCTTTTGATTTAATTCATTCTGACGTTTGGGGACTTTCCCCTGTTGCTAGTATGAGTGGTTCACGTTATTTTGTTATCTTTGTTGATGATTTCTCTCGTTACACTTGGGTATTTTTAATGAAATCTCGTTCTGAATTATTGGATATTTATCGCAATTTTGCAAAAATGATTGAAACCCAATTTTCAAAGCCCATCAAAGCCTTTCGTTCTGATAATGCTTTAGAATATACTCAACATGATTTTCAATCTATCCTCAAGCATTATGGTACTGTTTCTCACTTGTCTTGCCCAGGCACCTCACAACAAAATGGTCGTGCTGAACGCAAACTTAGGCACATTTTAGACACTGTCCGTGCTTTGCTTCTTTCCACATCTCTTCCTACCCCATTTTGGGGTGAAGCTACTCTCACGGCTGTCTACACAATCAATAGATTGCCTACCCCTATCCTTGATAATTGCACTCCTCACGAGAGATTGTTTGGCTATGTCCCCTCATATCATCGTCTTCGTGTTTTTGGCTCAGCATGTTTCGTTTTACTCCAACCTCATGAACGCACTAAACTCGAGCCTCGTTCTAGGTTGTGTTGCTTTCTTGGGTATGGAGTGGAACAAAAAGGCTACCGATGCTATGATCCTGTCTCTCGTCGTCTTCGTATCTCTCGTCATGTAGTTTTTTGGGAGCATCGTCTATTTCACGAAGTTGGCAAATTCAACATGCCATCTTCTCCTCCCTTTACTACCCTTCTTGAGATTCCCCTTTCGCCAACTTCTACTAGCAATGTCTTGCCAGAGTCTACCTCGCTCGAACCACAGTCATCTGATGCTCTCGATGCCGCTCCGCCCGCGTCCCCAGGTTCTGTTCCATCCGAGGATCCGGTTTGTACTCCACCACCTGACCTTCGTCGATCAACCCGAGTAAGATCTCTCCCATCCCATTTACAAGACTTTCATTGCTTTCATGCCTTAGCTACCTTGCATGAGCCTCACTCCTTTCGTGAGGCATCCACTAACCCTCTTTGGCAGGCTGCGATGAAAGAGGAACTTGATGCTTTACACAAGAACAATACATGGGATCTGGTTGACTTGCCTCCTGGAAAGTCTGTGGTTGGGTGTAAGTGGGTTTACAAAATCAAGACTTGTTCCGATGGTACTGTTGATAGGTACAAGGCTCGACTTGTGGCCAGAGGCTTTACTCAGGAGTACGGTGTGGATTATGAGGAGACTTTTGCTCCAGTTGCTCGCCTCTCTTCTGTGCGTGCTCTGTTGGCTGTTGCAGCCTCTCGACATTGGTCACTTTGTCAGATGGATGTCAAGAATGCCTTTCTTAATGGTGACTTAAATGAAGAAGTCTATATGCAGCCACCTCCTGGGTTATCTCATCCTATAAACAAGGTTTGTCGTCTCCGTCGAGCTTTATATGGACTTAAGCAGGCTCCTCGAGCATGGTTTGCTAAGTTTAGCGCTACTGTCTCTCGCTTTGGCTACTCCATCAGCTCATATGATTCAGCCTTGTTTATTCGCCGCACAGACCGGGGTATCATACTTCTTCTACTATATGTTGATGACATGATTATCACTGGAGATGATATCATTGGTATTCAGGAACTTAAACAGTTCCTCAGTCAGCACTTTGAGATGAAAGACCTTGGCCCTCTCAGCTATTTTCTTGGTCTTGAGATCTCTTCTTCTTCTGATGGTTATTATTTGACACAGGCCAAGTATATCTCTGATCTGCTTTCTCGGGCCAATCTCACGGATAGTAAGATTGTCGACACACCGACTGAGCTTAATACTCGTCTCACTCCTGATGATGGCGAGCTTCTTCGTGATTTTACCTTATATCGGCATTTAGTTGGCAGTCTTGTCTACCTTACTGTTACTCGGCCTGATATCTCGTATGCTGTCCATCAGGTGAGTCAGTTTATGGCCGCTCCTCGCTCCACTCATTTCTCAGCTGTCCTTCGCATTCTTCGCTATCTAAAGGGAACATTATTCCATGGGCTCTATTTCTCTTCTCAGTCTTCTCTTCAGCTACATGCTTATACTGATGCTGATTGGGCTGGTGATCCGACAGATCGTCGCTCTACCACTGATTATTGTTTCCTACTTGGCACTTCGATCATTTCTTGGCGAAGTAAGAAACAAACTGTTGTTGCTCGCTCTAGCACTGAGGCAAAATATCGTGCTCTAGCTGACACTACTTCGAAGCTTCTTTGGTTGCGGTGGCTGTTACAAGATATGGGTGTCTCTCTTTCTTCTGCTACTCCTGTATACTATGACAACAGAAGTGCCATTCATATTGCTCATAATGATGTTTTTCATGAACGGACCAAACATATTGAGATTGATTGTCATTTTGTCCATCATCATCTTCTTCAGGGCTCACTACAGCTTCATTCTGTCACATCTCGAGATCAGCTTGCGGACATCTTTACAAAGTCACATCCTCCAGGGCGTTTTCGTGATCTTGTGTCCAAACTCAAGTTGGTCTCTCGCACTCGACCTTGAGTTTGAGGGGGGCTGTTATATTATATATGTAGTCTGTCCCACATTGGTTATGTATATATGTTGCTTGTATTACTAGCCTATATAAATAGGCCTCTTCTGTATATTATATGGTGTGATTCAATATACAACCTTTATTTCAACAATTCAATGAAGATAGGAGTCTGAGACCGTCACATAGGCCTGGTTTGTTAAACCATTCCATCACATTTTTCCACATTTTACTATATTATTCTCACTTTATTTATTTATTTTTTTTAAAAAAAAACATATTAAATTATTCATTTTTTATATCACATTATTTACTATTCAAATAAAAAATCACTATAAAATAAATTTTTTTAATTTTCAATATTACTTTTTAATTTTTTCATATTAATTATTTATTTAATTTTTTAATATATAAACAGTACATTGTTGAGAGACTTGAAAAAATATATTGGTGTTTAACAAACACCCCATAATAAATACAAAAGTCACATAAGGTTATAGCTTATTTCTTTAGATCATTAAATTAGATGTTTTTTCAAGTTTTCATCTTGATTTGTGAAATTATTATATATATTAAAAAAATTAAAAGATAATTAATGACATTTATAGCGTACAGTGAGTGGATCAATAGTTAAATTTCAAATAAGTACGTGGCTAATTTTGAACACGACAGATTACAACTCAACATCAATAAAAATGAAAACGATTTGTGCTATTTCAAATGAAATAGAGTATTTATTTGCATTTAAAAGGATAAATTTATCCAAAAAATTTATGTTACTCTCCTAAATGAAATGGCGTGGATCTTTTACAACAAAAACATGCCTAAAAAAACCAAGAACAAACACAAATCCTTCATCGGAGAAAGATATAAACTGCCCAAACGCTTTAATCAATATTTTATGTTTTTAGAAACTGTTTTCAAAAACAGTTTCTCAAACTTTTTTCTTTTTTTTTCAAAATAGAATAGTTTTCTCAGTTTTTTTTTTTTGGTAATTACTTTGTTCTCCCTTTAATTACAATGCCTCGGCACTTTTCATTTTAAACTACCAACAGTGACACCCGAGTCACGATGTTTATAAACTACTATTTGGTGCCCAAAACCCTCATTCTGTCAATCAAAGGTGTTAACTCAAACGGTCTACCTATCACTTTACCCCATGAGCTACAATTTATTGTCACTTTGTCATTATGAACTATAATACATTGTCACTTTGGCTCCATAAACTACAACACATTGTTATTTTAACTGTCTGAGTTAACACATTTGATTGACGGAATGAAAGTTTCATACACAAAATGGTAGTTTACGGGGTCAAGTATCACAATTGATAATTTATAGGGCAAAGTGAAAATGAGTTATAGTTTTTGAAAAGGAGCAAGTGAATTTATCCCATTATTTATTTATTTTATAAAAAAGCAAAGAACACTTTTGTCTTCTTTAACCTAGTTCACTTCGTCGACATCAAAATCAAAGCTAATAATACTAAGATCGACTATAAGCCTCGAGGTCCCACACGTTTGTCAATCAGAAATCGTGTTCAATTTGTGCACTTCATGTTCATTTTTAATATTAACCACACACAATTGAAACATATATAGAGATTAGACACAGAGAGAGAGAGAGAGAGAGCTCAAATCTGTGCAGGCAGAATGGAGTTGGAAAAGAATGCGTACAGAGCACATTGTTTGGCCTTGACCTATCCAGGCCAAGGCCACATTAATCCTCTGCTCGAATTCTCCAAGCGTTTGGAGAACAAAGGCGTAAAAGTTACTCTGGTTACCACCCACTTCATCTCCAAGACCATTCACAAAGAAGCTGCCACCTCCAATATTGCTCTCGAGACCATCTCCGACGGCTACGATGAAGGCGGGAGTGCACAAGCAGAGAGTTTCAAGGCCTATTTTGAGAGCCTTCGGCGAGTCGGGTCGCAAACTCTGACTGAGCTCCTTGAGAAACTCTCAACATCAGGCTGCCCTGTTGATTGTGTTGTTTATGATGCTTTCTTGCCTTGGGCTCTAGATGTTGCTAAAAAGTTTGGATTAGTCGGGGCTGCGTTTTTCACTCAATCTTGTGCTGTTGGTAATATATACTACCATGTTTACAAAGGAGTCCTGAAAGTCCCTCTTTTAGAGACTCAAATTGTGCTTCCTGGATCGCCACCGCTCGGAGCCCCGGATATGCCATCCTTCATTTATCAATTTGAAATATCCAACCCGGGTTTCTTTGACATGCTTGTGGGTCAATTCTCCAATATTGACAAAGCTGATTGGGTCCTTTGCAACACGTTTTATGAGTTGGAGCAAGAGGTAACTAAGCATACTATAAATTTCGGTCTTTTTTTTAATTTTTATTTTTACGATATTGATGAACAATTTTGTATATATAGGTGGTGGATTGGATGGCCAAGATATGGCCGTTGAGAACAATAGGACCAACTATACCATCAATGTTCCTAGACAAGCGACTTGAAGATGACAAAAACTATGGTTTTGACATCTTCAAACCAAACACCGATGCCTGCATGAAATGGTTAAATGGTCAACCAAAGGGGTCGGTTGTTTATGTTTCGTTCGGGAGTTTGGCTGCTTTTGAAGCTGAACAAATGGAAGAAATAGCTTGGGGATTGAGAATGAGCAATAGATGCTTCTTGTGGGTTGTGAGGGAATTGGAAGAGGCAAAGCTCCCCAAAAACTTGGTGGAGGAGACGTCGGAGAAGGGATTGGTGGTTCGATGGTGTCCTCAGTTGGAGGTCCTGGCTCATGAGGCAGTGGGATGCTTTGTGACGCATTGCGGGTGGAACTCTACTTTAGAGGCTATTAGCTTCGGTGTGCCGATGGTTGGAGTGCCATATTGGTCAGACCAGAGCACGAATCTAAAATATATTGTGGATGTTTGGAAGATGGGGTTGAAAGCTCCAGCTGATGAGAAAGGAATAGTCCGACGAGAAGCAGCAGAACATTGCATCAGGGAAATAATTGAGGGAGAGAGAGGGAAAGAGATAAAGAAAAATGCTTTCAAGTGGAGGAAGTTGGCCAAAGAGGCTGTTGACGAGAGTGGAAGTTCTGATAAAAACATTGAAGAATTTGTGGCTATATTGGTCCACTCTTAATTCTTAGCCGAAAACTCATGTGCATGTGTTTCCTAAGTTTTCAGCTGTTTCTTCATCCATCTGAGTGGTTAATTATGTAATAAATTTGGCTTGTAAGGTGTCATTCTCTAATGACTCTAGAATGATTCCAGACGTATTTTGGAATGATTTCTTAAAAATAAAAAATTAGAATTTGTACTCAGCACTAAAATTGTTAGTAGATCTAAATTTAATAGTCTTCTATCAAAAAAACTTTCACAAGGGTTGTAATTAAGTTGAATCAAGTTAACTATTGAATTTTCATATTCGGCTCTGCTTTAGAATATTCATACTCCAAAATCTTTTATGATTAAACCCCGCAAAGGTTGAGCTTGGTTCTTATTGTTGTTGTTGTTGTTTTTTTTTTTTTTTTTTTTTTTATTAAAAAAAAAATTAATTGGGNTTTTTTTTTTTTTTTTCTCATTAAAAAAAAAATTAATTGGGAAGAGGAGTTGATCTAGTATTGAATCTGGAAAGGTTTTATTTTGGGGGGGAGGGGTGGATTACATTTCTCAAATTATGAAATTTAGATTATCTTTAAGCATTGAAATGCTTAAAAAATGCTACGTATTAAAATATGGCATGTTACAATTACAAATTTAGTATATTTTCATTAGATTCTTATTCTTTATGTTGTAAAAAAACCTTTGAGATAAAAAATGTCTTTTCATTTTCTTAAGAAGAAACGTCTAGGGGGGAGAAAAATTCTTTCTAACTATCTCAATAACATACCATATTTTTAATATATGATATTTTTCAAGTTTTAACAAACAAAAACTCCCCTAAACAAATAATTATTACTCTATAAAAGGGACTTGAAACAATTTTGGTAAACCAGAGTCTTGCAGCCTCATGCTTTTTTAGAACTGCGATTAATTATTCTAAAATTAAAACACATCAAAGTAAACCCAAAAGACAATAAAAAGTTGCTATCATCTAGCATATTTAGCATGAAATTATTGGTATTCACGGTAATTAACTGTTTAAATAAGAGAGAATTTATATAAAATTTAATAATTAAATAAATAATTATCTAAATTATTAATAATTTAAACATTTTATCGCAATCTTCATTCTCTTGTGCCACTAATCATCCAGTGAACCGACCATATAGGAAAACGAGCTGACTCAGTGACTTTGGTCATTTGGTTGGATATATTCGTGAGTTACACAATTTTCATAGTATGTTTCAGAAAAAAAAAAAAAAAAAAAAAACAAGAAAAGACAATTTTCATATTAGAGCATCCACATCAAGCTCTCTATATTTAATATTTCTCTAAAAATTTAACAAAATCTACAAAAAGTTCCATTTATCAAACTAGCTATCAAAAGTTAAATTTAATACTTGTCAGACTTCCTCTTCAAATTTAAAGAGACCAAAAGCAAATGTTAAAATATTTTTATATTATTTTATTGGACTCTGCCGCCAGTTTTGTTTTTCTCTCTTTCCTTTTCTTTTTCTTTCCCTCCAGGCTCCAGACATCCCCTCCTTCTCCCCTTCCATTTTTCTTTTCATCGCACAACCACAGAGAGAGATTTACCGTCAGCCATCAGAGCCCATTCCATTTTTCAGAGAGATCGTCACTTCCTCTTTTCGTCACACAACCAAAGAGAGAGGTCCACCGTCAGCCATCCAAAGAACTTTCTACATGTTTTTATTTTTTGTTTCATCTTTGGATGGGTTTGATTGTAAATTAGTTTGCTTTTGGTTGAAAACGGAGTTTCTATTACTTGCTTTAAGTATGGGTTTGATTGTTGATTTAGTAAGTTTTTGTTGATTTGATTGGGTTTCTGAATGATTCCGTAAAAGGTTGGTTGTTTGGATGTTAAGAACTATGTGTTTGATTGTAAATATGGGTTTGTTTGAGTATGGGTTTGATTGGGTTTTTGAATCTGTAAAAGTTTGGTTGTTTGTGATAGGTGGATTTTCAAAAGGTTTGGTTTTTGTCTGGTTAAAGGATTTCTTTTGGGGCT
>CM017324.1:21280614-21316440 GCA_006937295.1 Carpinus fangiana
AATCGGATGGCGACGGAAAATGAGCAACAAAAAACCAAATTGGACAGCAAAAACCCAAACGAACAGCAAAATCCCACATTCAAACCCATCCGAGAAACCCATATGCAGCAACAGAATCGGACGACCGAGAAGACCCAATCGACGGTGCTGATCGAGGAGAAGGAGAAGAAGCAGAATCGGATGGTCGACGAAAAACGAGCAACAAAAACCCAAACCAGACTGCAAAAACCCAAACGAACAGCAAAATCCCCAAACGGGCAACAAAAACCCAAACGTTGCCATTGAAACATGGAGCAGCAAGATTTTTGCAAAAACCCATTCAAACCAGACTTCAGACAGGGAGATCGAGAGAGTGAGGCAGAGTGAGATGGAGATAAGTGAGGCAAAGAGGGAGAAGTGCGGCAGCGGCAGGAGTGGAAATGAAGAAGAAAGAGGTGAGATGAGAGAGTGAATAAATTAAAAATAATAAAATACAAAAGGTAAAATAAAAATAAAAATAATATTTTAATGATATAGGGAACGATTAAAGGAAGCTGCTGGAGTGTATTTTGATATAGGGAAGCAAAAAGTAGTTTGGATCCTTAAATGTAAGGAACGGGACGAAGAAACTGCTGGGAATGCTCTAATGTGTTAAAATTGACATGTTATCAAATAGTGACGTGTCAATTTTGACACGTTAGTAAAGTTGTTAAAGTTTTATTTATTTATTTAGTTTTCAAATTGATAACATGTCAAAGTTTTATTTTATTTTATTTTAATTTTTTTTTAGTTTTCGATTTTATAACGTGTCAAAGTTAACATATCTCCAAATAATGACGTGTCAACTTTAATAAGTTATTAAAGTAAAATTTTTATTTTATTTTATTTATTTATTAAAATTAAGATACTAGTGACATTTGTTAAAAGAAAAAAAGAAAAAAAAGATACTAGTGACATGGCACTTGTGCCGTGTCACCAAAGTGGTAACGTGCTAGCTGGACACAAGTCACCCATGGGCATTGGAAACATGCGCTAGCTGGCCTACCTCTTTCTCTTTTTCTTTCTTCTTCCTCCTTTTTTCTTCCTCCCGAGCGCTACCTTCTTATTTCTTCTTCTCTTTTTCTCTCTGCGCTCTCACACCCGGTATACCCCCCAGCTCCCGGTCTCTCATATGGGAAGAAGAAAAAGAGAAGAAGAAGAGAAGATAAGAAGAAAATGAAAAAGAGAAGAGAAGATATGGTTTTTTTTTTTTTTTTTTGTTGGGTTTGGGATTTTGAATTTTTTTTTTTCTTTTTGCTGCTGGGTTTGGGTGTTTGAAATTTTTTGGGTCTGATTTTTCTGGTTGGTTTAGTTTGATTTTTCAGGTTGAATCCACTTGGGGAACGGACATCGTATACTGTAATAGGTAATTTTTCTGATTTTTTAGTTGATTTTTCTGTCATTTGTCTTAGTTTTTAAACGTGTTGATTTTTCTGGTTCTTTGCTGTTGCATGTTTCTGATTTTGGGTACTCTCCAACTTCACACAGTGAGTGAGTAGTAAAATTAGATTCCAAGTTCAAAACTTTTGATTGATCTATTGAAATTTTTGAAAATTTTTGCTCAACTGTAAACATAATTTTTTTTACATGTAAACAATTTTTATTTTTTTTACATTTAATTGAAAATTTTCAATTAAATTTTGATTTGCTACTGGTTTGGGATTTTGAAAATCAGATTCCATGATATTATTTTTTAAAAAATTCCGGAAAAAAAATTTGAAAAAAAAATTATTTATTTTTAATAATTTTTTAAACTTTAGTAACGTGTCAAAAATTCACATGATACTAAAGTCCCAATAGTGACACCCGTTTTTTGACTTGCTGATGTGGTATATTCGTGACCAAATTTATCAATAATAAAATACCACCCGCAATAGAACGAATCCCGTACGATAGGGCTATATTGAGGGTGTCGAACCTCAAGGGCTGTAGGGGTTTCGCTACTAAATTCAAAAGACTAATTTTAACCTAATTAATAAAAGAGAGTTGATTGTTTGTGAATTTGAAGTGCATAAAAGTAAACGTAAGATTAAGAGTAAATATATGAGAGAGAGAAGTAAGGTACCGACTTCACCACAATCCGCACAACAATGGTAACCATATTTAATTCCAAAAACTCAGAATATGCATGTTATAAAAGAACAAGAAAATACAATATCAAGGGATAAGGATAATCTATCTTCGGTTGGCATGGATCGTCCACCTACCACTAAGATGCGGCACGACCCGTCTTCCCTAGGCATAAACTATAAAATCCCTTAATACGTTCATACAATCAATGGAATAGCATAACTCATCTTCGGTTGGCACGGATCGTCTATCTAAACTACACTAAACTAGGGTGTAGTACGACTGTCTTCCCTAGGCATGGCCTATCTTAATCTTATTAATCATATGTCTATTAAAGCCCATTGCATAACCATCAATCTTATAATCACAGAAAATAAGATTGATTTGAGTTCAATATAAGCAAAATAATTTATAAGACAAGAATAGAATTTCGCAAATATTGGTTTTGAATTGAATAACAATTGCATTGAATATTAAGAACAGAAATCTAGAGTTGCAATCTTCACAATTATGCAATCAACATACATAAATTGAATTAAATCAAATCAAATACAATCACCATTGTCCTTGGAAAGGGTTACATCGGTACCCCACTAAGGGGTTTTAGCCGCTCATGATCTTTTAAGTTCCACAGACAAGTTTTGAATTCTACTAGGAAACGGCCCCCTTTTACAGTGTATAATAGCCTATTTATAAGCACTAGGAAACCCTAAAACCCTAATTACAACCGTAAGTTAGTTCTCCACTTCAATTAGGAGACTTGAATTCGCTTTGAAGTTATCCAACGTGCCTGCCGGGTTAAGTGATCCCCGAGTGCAAACGATCACACACGGGTTGTGATCGTTCGCCCAGCCCACAATCACAGGGGTGCTGTGATTGTTCGCTAGCACAGAATAGCTGCATCTCGTCCCTTTTAGTCCAATTTTCAACGGAGCTCATGTATTTGACCTGAAACACAAAACAAAACAAAATCAAGCAAATAGTAACGCTAAGGGATTAATATATGCGAGTTAAGGGGCTTAAATGTGCAACATTCGGCACTTATCACTTGCCACTCAAGTTGCTAAAGACACGTCACTAACCGTTAGTGACGTGTCAAGCACTAACCGTTAGTCAATAAATCTCAACTTTTTTGTAGTGGTCTTTGAAGGAAGATGCCAGGCGCTAGCCATAGGCATCAGAACAAGATCGCAAGCTCGCGTGGACGAACTTTTAAAAAAACAGTCACAAAAGCCTTGATCCATTCGAAAGCCCGTTTGAACGTGCTAGCAAACAGAGCACTCTAGGAAAGTCACGGTAGTAATTTTTGAGAGGTCTGTTCGCTATGTCGTTCGAACGTGCTAGAAAACTAGAGATTCCAGAGATGTCCATTCGCTAGTCCGTTTGAATGGCTTGCAAATGTAGAATGAAAACATGTTTTTATTAGTTTTGTTTCATTCCCGCCCAAATGTGGAAATGTCCTATTCGAACGGCTAGCGTAGATTTGCTTTTACTGACTTATTTCTTTTTATTATTAGAGTTAGGAGTTTGAGGGCTTATAAATACATGTTTATAGCCCCATGAACATAGCTTTCTAATTATATTTTATCAGTTTTTCAATAAGAAGCTTAGAGTTTGAATTTTTTTATTTTTTTTATTTTATTTTTTATATATATTTTGTCCTCAAATCTTAGATAGATTCTTTGTGGTTTTGATACAAATTCCTTCGATCCTCAATAGAATCAAGATTTGCTATTTATCTTTGTGACCCATGACATCATGCTGTATCAAAAACCTGCTATGTACCATTGCTCAAACTATGTCCAACTCAAATTGATTTGTTGCTATGTATTAAAGTATAGATTAAATAATTAAATTTACCTCTTTCATTAACTTAATTTTTTTTTGGAAATGATGATTTAACAATATGAAAAGTGAACTTCAAGCCCTGCTGGTAATGGTACACGATCCCTTTGTCCTAGACCATCACATTAGAAAATTATAAAAAACAAGTGGATTTTTTGGTTGAAGCAAAAGCCAGATGGTACAATTGAAATTTGAAACAGAGAGATGATCTTGACTTCACAAAAAACTTATTCGTTTTAATTTCGGCCATGTGGACCGGATAGCACATCCACATACAATGAGTTGCTTTCTCGTACGTTGTCCTTTTTCTCACACACTTTCAAGTGAGTTTTGTGATTTTTTAATAAACACAACTATTCAGATTCAGATTACATTTTGGCAAATACTCGTACACAAACGCAGAGCGAGAAGGGTGAGAGATCTTGAAGTTGTGATGTAGCGTGATTTAGTGGGCTGCAATCAAAAATATCAATAAGCAACGGATAAATACTTCTAAATCTTGATTTTATCAAAGGATCTAGAAATCTTCTTAAAACAATAGATTTTATTTAAGGTTTAAGGATAAATAACTCTAAATCTTGAGTCTATCAAAGATTGAAGAATTTTTTTTGAAAAACAAGATACTCTCTAGGTTTTGAAGGAAAACAAAGAAGAATCTCAACTCTAAGTAATTCTTATTAAACAAACTCATATATAAACAAAATCTGCGTTTATAGGGGCTATAAGCATGTATTTATAGCCCCAAGACTCATAAACCTAATTAAACTACGAATTAGAGTCCTTATTGTAATTCTAGACTTCTAATCCAAAATAAACACAAATAATACGAAATTCAAATATAATACTAAAATATAAGATAGATAGAATGATGATAAGTCCAATCTATATTATCCTCCCCAAGTTGGAGAGAATTCGCCTTCGAATTCGGATTGTTTTTTCCACGGTCCTTCTAGTGCCTGTCAACTCATTCTATTCTCCATTCCTCAAGATCACAACAAGGCCACACCCTGTCATAAACGTGATGCTCTTCATTATTGACATACTTCGATGTTTGTCGTGAAAGCCCCACACACCACTTTGCCGTGTAGACTTGTCGTGCTTCTCTTGTGCTACGCCCTTCTCATAAGCCATGAGAATTCCCAAATAACTCGCAAAGACCCCTCACTCTTTGATAGAAAAGTCGTATCCACTCCATAGAACTCATCACAACTTTAATTAAAAGTTTTTGACAAGATAGCATCTACTCCAAGGAAATCAACTTAATGTATAGAACTCACCTCTTCTTCGAGATAGGTGTCATAGATTGGTGGAGAGGCACAATCTATTGAGCAATCTTCCTCAATAAATTCATCTTCCTCCTCCTCAACTTATTGACTCCTAATCTCCGCCACCTCTCTAGGCACCTTCTTTTTGTCGATTTTTTTTTTTATTTTTTTATTTTTTTTTATTTTTCCTGTTACAAGGAACTCTTCAGGTTTCAAGCAACCTTGGAAATCCAGTATGTCGAATTCGAACCTGTTCTCCCAATGAGTGGCATGAGCTTGCGCAAGGGGTTGACGACCCTGTATTCCGCGCTTTGCAGAAGGGATCTTAGATTTATACCCATCGTCATGTTCACATTCCTCCTCTGAAATGTGCGGTGAGGGTCGATAATGACATTTGTTGTGACCACCCATGTTGGATAATCGAGTAGGGAGGGCTTCAAATTGATTCCTCATAGCCTCGAATTGCTCCTCAAAAGTTGAAAAATAAGATATTTAAGAAAAATACAATCATTATAAAAATTAAATGATATAGATAAAAATATAACTAATCGGATATAGGAAGCCCTTAAAAAGTTAATATCTAAACTAGATAAACTAAGTTTTGAGGAGCTATTATATATATATATATATAATAGTTCTTTCATTGGGAATGCTCTTAGTGCATTTAAAAAGATAAATTTATCCAAAAAATTTATATTACCCTCCTGAGTATTTCCAATGGAGGAGTTAAATGATACTTTTATCTAAAATAGCTCATTAAATTGAAAAAAAATACCTTCTATATTAGAGAAGCTAAAAAAATGTATAATAGATATTTTATTAAATGAGCTAAAAAAAAAAAGCTACATGTAGCGACACTATTCAAAGAGCTATTTTCCTAAATTTTATTTCCACGTCTTTTTTTCTCCTACTACCTCTCCCAAAATTTTCTCCCCACGTTTTTTTTTAATTGTTTCTCACCTGTTTTCTCTTTTTCCAAAATTTTCTTTTACTATTTTTCTTTCACATCTCATTTTTTCCAAAATTTTCTCATATTATTTCTTTCTTCACATCACTTTTTTCTCAAAAGTTAAAAAATAAGATATTTAAGAAAAATAAAATCATTATAAAAAATAAAAAAGTTAAAATTAAATGATATAGATAAAAATATAACTAATAAGATGTATGAGGCCCTTAAAAAGTTATTAGCTAAACTAGATAAATTGAGTTTTAAAAAGCTATTTTACATAAATTAAAAAAAAAAAAAAAAAAAAAAAAATATTCAATTGGGAATGCTCTTAGAGCTTTTCCAACAAAAACATGCTTAAAAAAACCAAGAACAAACACAAATCCTTCAACAGAGAGAGATAAAAACTGCCCAAACGCTTTAATCAATATTTCTCAAACTTTTTCTTTTTTCTTTTTTTCCTTCAAAATAGAATAGTTTTCGAAGTGTTTTTTTTTTTTTTTTTTTTGGGTTGTATAAATTACCAATTGTGACACCCGAGTCCCGACCCTTATGAACTATCATTTTGTGCCCAAAACTCACATTTCGTCAATCAAAGGTGTTACCTCAAACGGTCTACTTGTCACTTTGCCCCCATGAACTACAATTCATTGTCACTTTGTGATATGAATTATAATGCATTGTCACTTTACCTCCATAAACTACAACATATTGTTACTTTTACCGTTTGAGTTAACGCATTTAACTGACAAAATATAAGTTTTATACACAAAATAGTAGTTCATAGGGTCACGTGTCATAATTGATAGTTTATGGGGTAAAATGAAAATGCGTTATAGTTTTTGAAAAAGGATAAGTGAAGTCATCCCATTATTTATTTATTTTATAAAAAAGCACACAACATTTTTGTGTTCTTTACCCTAATTCACTTCTTCGGCGTCAAAAGCAAAGGTAATACTGAGACTATTAGCCTTGAGGTCCCACACTTTGGTGGTGTTTGACAACCTGGATTGTCATTTGTGTGGATACTGTTGAGTGATTGTGCATTGTTCACCATTGTCTTTTTGCTAAAAAGATGGTTGGAGAAGTCAGTAGCATCAGACGTTGAAAGTATCGTGATACCCTTTAGGCTTTTCATCTTCAAACTCAGGCTTATACTCATTTCACGCTCAACTAAATAGAGCATGTGGACGAACCCGGTAGCGAGGATGACGCTGGCGGCGAAAGCCTTGGCGGCGAAGAAGATGTTGCTGTCGGTACGAAGGAAGCGGCGGTTCTTTCCGACAAGGGGGATGGCGATTCCAACCACTCCGGCGATCAGGATCGACGCGATGGCGATGAGTTTGAGGTCGAGCGCGGCCGTCTCGTCACGGCACGTCTCTAACTCGGTCCCTCCGCAACTTGCGTTCGACATTGATTCTGAGATTATCTTGTAAATTGAGTCTTTATTGGTTCCAAAAACAAAGAATTCCCAGATTTTAGATACTTCCCAAAACAAAACAATTCCTGTCAGCTATGGCAGAAAATTGTTTGGTTGCTGCGAAAAATGTACAAAATGACAAGAACTTGGCTGCCGGAAAAGGATAACTTCTCACAGGTTCCACAAGAATAACAGATAATTGAAATAACTGAATTTGGCCCAATCGGAATTCCAATTTTATTACACATACGGAAACCCAATGGGCGGGGCTTTGATTGTCGAAATTTGCCTGAGAAAACCGAGCTTTTGTTCTGAAATCTTCAAAGATAAACAGCGGCCAGAGATCCTAGAAAGACAATATCATCATCGATAAGAACAAACAAAATTCCCAATGAGAGAAAAACGAAAAGGGTATTGAAGAACTGCATTCATTTTGATGCCCAAACTCGTCCATTTCCATAACAACCACTGCCGAAGAAGAAGAACCGGGCGTTGAAGGCGTAGAACAGGGACTGAAAAATGAAGAAGAACCGGGACCTGAACAAACGCAGAGAGAACTTTGAAGATGGACCGTGCTAAAGGAAAACCACAAAACTAAGGGTAAAAATGTATTTTTCTCGCCTGACTTCTGTTTTTCAAACTGATGTAGTCAAACTTATCAAGCTCTACAGTGCAATCACATTGTACAGTACAAACGCAAAACAGTTTACCTAAAAGTCAGCAACCTATTTCTTACGTACAAACAGAAATCGTGTTCAATTTGGGTTCTTCATGTTCATTTTTAATATTAATATATAACACACAATAGAGACATATATATTATATATATAGACAGAGATCTCAAATCTGTGCAGGCAGAAATGGAGTTGGAAAGGAATGCTTACCGAGCACATTGTTTGGCCTTGACCTATCCAAGCCAAGGCCACATTAATCCTCTGCTCGAATTCTCCAAGCGTTTGGAGAACAAAGGAGTAAAAGTTACTCTGGTTACCACCCACTTCATCTCCAAGACCATTCACAAAGAAGCTGCCACCTCCAATATTGCTCTCGAGACCATCTCCGACGGCTACGATGAAGGCGGGGAAGCACAAGCAGAGAGTTTCAAGGCCTATTTTGAGAGCCTTCGGCGAGTCGGGTCGCAAACTCTGGCTGAGCTCCTTGAGAAACTCTCGACCTCAGGCTGCCCTGTTAATTGTGTTGTTTATGATCCTTTCTTGCCTTGGGCTCTAGATGTTGCTAAAAAGTTTGGATTAGTCGGGGCTGCGTTCTTCACTCAATCTTGTGCTGTTGGTAATATATTCTACCATGTCTACAAAGGAGTCCTAAAAGTCCCTCTTTCAGAGACTGAAATTTTGCTTCCTGGATCGCCACCACTCGGAGCCCCGGATATGCCTTCCTTCATTTATCAATTTGGAATATCCGACCCGGTTATCTTTGACTTGCTTGTGGCTCAATTCTCCAATATTGACAAAGCTGATTGGGTCCTTTGCAACACGTTTTATGAGTTGGAGCAAGAGGTAACTAAGCATACTACAAATTTCGGTCTTTTTTTTTTTTCTTTTTTTTTCTTTTTTTAATATGATATTGATGAACAATTTTGTATATATATAGGTGGTGGATTGGATGGCCAAGATATGGCCGTTGAGAACAATAGGACCAACCATACCATCAATGTTCCTTGACAAGCGACTTGAAGATGACAAAAACTATGGTTTTGACATCTTCAAACCAAACACCGGTGCCTGCATGAAATGGTTAAATGGTCAGCCAAAGGGGTCGGTTGTTTATGTTTCGTTCGGGAGTTTGGCTGCTTTTGGAGTTGAACAAATGGAAGAAATAGCTTGGGGATTGAGAATGAGCAATAGATGCTTCTTGTGGGTAGTGAGGGAATTGGAAGAGGCAAAGCTCCCCAAAAACTTCGTGGAGGAGACGTCGGAGAAGGGATTGGTGGTTCGATGGTGTCCTCAGTTGGAGGTCTTGGCTCATGAGGCAGTGGGATGCTTTGTGACGCATTGCGGTTGGAATTCTACTTTAGAGGCCCTTAGCTTCGGTGTACCAATGGTCGGAGTGCCATATTGGTCGGACCAAAGCACGAATCTAAAATTTATTATGGATGTTTGGAAGATGGGATTGAAAGCTCCGGCTGATGAGAAAGGAATAGTCCGGCGAGAAGCAGCAGAACATTGCATCAGGGAAATAATGGAGGGAGAGAGAGGGAAAGAGATAAAGAAAAATGCTTTCAAGTGGAGGAAGTTGGCCAAAGAGGCTGTTGACGAGAGTGGAAGTTCTGATAAAAACATTGAAGAATTTGTGGCTAAATTGGTCCACTCTTAATTCTTAGCTGAAAACTCATGTGTGATTCCTAAGTTGCAGCTGTTTCTTCGTTCATCTGAGTGGTTAATTATGTAATAAATTCAGCTTGTAAGGTGTCATTCTCTAATGACTAGAATGATTCCAAACGTATTTTGGAATGATTTCTTAAAAATAAAAAATTAGAATTTGTACTTGCACTAAAATTGTTAGTAGATCTAAATTTAATAGTCTTCTATAAAAAAAAAAAAAAACTTTCACAAGGGTCGTAATTGAGTCGAATCAAGTTAGGAATTGAATTTTCATATTCGGCTCTGCTCTAGAATACTCATATTCCATTTTCTCATTAAAAAAAATTAATTGGGAAGAGGAGTTGGTCTAGTATTGAAGCTGGAAAGGTGTTTTTTTTTTAGGGGATTACATTTCTCAAATTATGAAATTTAGATCATCTTTAGGCATTGAAATGCTTGAAAAATGCTACGTATTAAAAATGTGGCATGTTACAATTGCAAATTTAGTATATTTTCATCAAATTCTTGTTCTTTATGTTGTAAAAATACCTTTGAGATAAAATATGTCTTTTGATTTTCTTAAGAAAAAACGTCTTTGAGGAATAAAGGAGGGAGTAAAATTCTTTCTAACTATCTCAATAACATACCATATATTTAATATATGATATTTTTCAAGTTTTAACAAACAAAACTCCTCTAAACAAATAATTATTACTCTATAAAAGGGACTTGAAACAATTTTGGTAAACCAGAGTCTTGCAGCCTCATGCCTTTTTAGAACTGCAATTAATTATTCTAAAATTAAAACACATCAAAGTAAACCCAAAAGACAATAAAAAGTTGCTATCATCTAACATATTTAGCATGAAATTATTGGTATTCACGGTAATTAACTGTTTAAATAAGAGAGAATTTATATAAAATTTACTAATTAAATAAATAATTATCTAAATTATTAATAATTTAAACATTTAATCGCAATCATCATTCTCTTGTCCCCTTCGTGAGTTATAGAATTTTCATGGTATGTTTAAAATAAAAAAAAATAAAAATAAAAAAGAAGACAATTTTCATATTACAGTTACAATTAATTAATTAATTATATTATTATTATTATTATTTCATACTTTTGGTACTTTGGTAGTTGAACCTTACGCAAGCCATGACGCTTTTGGACCCGACATATTTTGTTTTTTTTAAGGGACCCCACATATTTTGTTTTTTCATGTTCAAAGTCGAAAGAGCCAAAGAGGGAGCATCAATTTCAAAACAAATTCATTAATTATCATCTCAATATCTTTGGTGGTCTTTGACAATCCCTTCTATTTTTTCTTTTAGCAAAAATATCAAAACATTATCAACCAACTTTTACTATAAGACACTCACACTCACAAAAAAAACTTCCACAAGGGTTGTAAATTGTAATTGGGTCGAACCAAGTTAGCTATTGAATTTTCATATTCGGCTCTGCTTTGGAATATTCATATTCCAAAATCTTTTATGATTAAACCCTCTTTAGCAAAGGTTGAGCTTGGTTTTTATTGTTGTTGTTCTTGGTCCAAAATCTTTCCAAAAATGACTTTTGATTTTCTTAAGAAGAAAAGTCTCTGGAAAAATAAAGGAGGGAGGAAAATTCTTTCTAACTATCTCAATAACATACCATATTTTTAATATATGATATTTTTCTAGCGTTAACAAACAAAACTCCCCTAAACAAATAATTATTACTCTATAAAAGGGACTTGAAACAATTTTGGTAAACCAGAGTCTTGCAGCCTCATGTTTTTTTAGAACTGCAATTAATTATTCTAAAGTATGGAAAACGCTTTATGATAAAAATTAAAACACATCAAAGTTAATAAAAAGTTGCTATCATCTAGCATATCTAGCATGAAATTATTGGAATTCACAGTAATTAACTGTTTAAATAAGAGAGAATTTATATAAAATTTACTAATTAAATAAATAATTATCTAAATTATTAATAATTTAAATATTTAATTGCAATCCTTATTCCCTTGTCCCACTAATCAACTGATCGACCATATAAGAAAGAGAAATGTTAGAGGTTAATATGTTTTTTATATTTGGCCCATATTTTATTATAATTAACTATTAAATTTGTGAGGGATGATAAAGACCCAACTTTTTTGCCCAACTTTTATCTTTTTAATTTTTTTTTTTAAAAAAAAACAAAGCAAAAATTAAAAAAGTATCTGAACCAATAATATATATATTTTTGTCCTTCTTTTTATTAGTATTTTTATGAAGAAAAATGAAATTTTTATTTTTTTAAAATACCAATAAAAAAGAGACAAAAAATATATGTTATTACTTCAGACACTTTTTTCATTTTTTACTTTGTTTTTTTTTTAAAATAGAAAAAGGTAAAAGTTATGCCTTTAACATTTTCCTAAATTTGTAGACTTATGTGAGGTTAATAGTAAATCCCATAAATCTAATGATTGGTTTATTTAATTTATAGAAAAGTATAGGTCAAATATAATAAATTTATTGATCTTTAGCATATCTATATTGAAAAAGGAAAATGCTAGGGGTTCTCCCCGTAGGTTCTCCTGGCGTTCTCCCAGACTTACGTAAAACATGATTTAAGAAAAATAAAAATACAGTGGTCTCCACCACCGGTTTTTTTAGGCATTAGCACCAAATTTGAAGCATTAGCACCAAATTTGTGAGGCATTAGCATCAAATTTAGGATGATCAAATTCATTTTTTGTGATATCATCCCTAAAGGATTAACCTTCCACCTATAGGTTTTAGTTTTGAATCCAAAAATATGTTTTAAAGCATTAGAACCTAACTATTAACTCATAAAAATTAATTTGTTAACAAAAAAACGGTATTATAATTTTAATTTTTCTTAAATCATGTTCTACGTAAGACTAGGAGAACGCCAGGAGAACCTACGGGGAGAACCCCTAGCAAACCCCATTGAAAAATGAGCTGACTCAGTGACTTAGGTCATTTGTTTGGATTGGATACATTCCTGAGTCAGACAATTTTCATGTTAAAATAAATAAATAAATAAAAAGAAGAAGAAGAAGAAGAATAAGAAAAAGAAGACAGTTTTCATAATATAGTTACAATTAATTAATTAAATAAATTTATTATTATTATTGTCTTTTTATTATTTGTACTTTTGGTACTTGGTAAGTTGAACCTTACTCAAGCCATGACGCTTTTGGACCCAAATGGATTTTGTTTTTGAGGAATGTTAGGCTTATAAATAAATTTTATAAAAAAAAACTTTTATAATATGATGTGGTAGAATAGGATTGAAAATGAGAAAAAACAAATCAACTTCTAAGAAATCCAATCATATTATACCATATTATGTTGCGGATTTTTTTTTTTTTTTTTTAAATTTGTTTGTAAGTCTAATGGTTTTATTTTATTTTATTTTTTTAATGGTCAAAGTCAAAAGAGGTATTGAGGAAGCATCAACTTTGTTAGAACATAGTTTTTCGAGGATGACGTGGCTTGCTCTTATTCGTTGGAATGTTGGAAATGTAGTTGATGTATTTGGTGTATGGGTAGCCCTAACTGCAAAAGAGGGAAATAGGATGAAAGCGGCCGGTGGTGTCCGGGTGATGGAAGCTTTGATGCCTAAGTCAGTATGTGAACTTCAGAGATAATTAGATAACTTGGAGAAAACAAATGAATTGGGAGAAGAACTGGATACCTTGGAAGTGGGGGTAGAACTCTTCTTTTATAGGGACACGGTGATGTCATCATAGTCGGCATGAAGAATCCTCGGCATGGCCGAAGATTTTGTGATGTATGATCAGGCGGCTGAATGAATCATCGGACACCCTCGAGGATTCAATAACGAGCACGACCTTCGGACACGGTAGAGGACTCAACAACAGACCTTATTGTCAGGAAGGCTGAAGATTTTGATAATCGGGAATAACATCTACATGACCTGGATGATAAATGCTTTGTTCGAGCCTTTACTTGGGCTTGACTTTTGGATGGGCCGCGGGGCCCATACGTATAAATTTGGATCATACAGTTACCCCTCAATTTCTGAGTTGGGAGGACTTTAGGAAATTCAAATCTAACTTTTTTCTTTATAGCTCCCTACAAATTGCCATTTTGTGTGGTACATACGAAATGTCAAAGGCTAGCGCTTAGACACATGGTAAAATGAAGACACCTGGGATGTGAACACGGCTTGCTACTTCCGTGAGGATCCATCTCTCAAATCACGAGTTCTTTCCGCCTATTCACCTTCATTTTGTCTAGTATACTTAAAATGCTACATTTCTAAGGAAGAGGATTTGACACTTACCCCTCCCCTTAAAGAAGATGCAACTTGATTCGGACTATATTTTTTGGCATCTCTTCTAACCTTAGGGTTTCTCTTGGCTCAAGTGTCCCATCCACAACTCATCTCACAACTCCATAGCTCGTTTGCTTTCGATCCCGTTTCCATTAAACCTGACCCCTAACGAAAGATGAATAAAAAAGAAGACGACATCGTCGGCCTATTAGGGAATTCGTACCTTGGTTCCTGGAGGACTGAAATTACTAGCGTTGATGAACCCCGACTCTGCCGCTCATATTCCATTTCATCTTAAATTAGTTTGCGATTTGCCGTGCCAAATACTGATGCTACAGTCATGGAGGACGCACATGAAGTCTGCGTGTACAAGGACATGTTCAATGCCGGTTTTCAATTTCCCTTTCCGAGGATAGTGCGAGAACTACTCCATTACCTCCAAATTGCTCCCCACCAGCTAACTCCCAATGCTTGGCGAATATTCTTTGCTTGCGTGATCTTGTGGCCCAAGGTTCTGGGGGAAGGAAGAGTTTTTGAAGATATACAAGCTAGTAGAAGTTTTTGGAACCGAATACATCTTCAACTTTCAAGATCGACAATTGACCAAGCTTATTTGGCTGACCGGTTATTCTAACAGCAAGGTTTGGAGAAAGAAATTCTTGTTCGCCCAGGGTGAGTGGGAGTTTTCCCTTTCGGAAATAATCAAAGACCTGAACATTCCTAGGGAAACACGCCTCCCCTCCGTTGCAAGGAGGGATGAACCCATTTTGGATCCAAATGAAGAAACCCAGATAGATCAGCTTCGAAAATACGCCCAAAGAGATCCTTTGAGGATGAACTTTGACGTTATCTTTTCATTAAAACACTGGCCGCCTACTTAAGATACTCCCATATTGAAGGCTTGAGCGATGAACTAGTGTCGGAGAGATCAGAGGCGCAATTAGTGAGAAAGAGGAGCAATGCCAAATCTAAAACCTCTAGACTTTTATTGCCCGAGGCAAAAAGGTCCAAAGTTTGGTCTAAGGCTTCCCTGACAAAGGCCGACGAGTTTTCGGTGCGACCCAACCTTCAACTTTCTCTTTCGAAAGAAACGGCCTTTCCTCGGAAATCGAGGTATGACAAAGGGAAAAGCAAAGTAATCCACCATCTTATGAAGGGTCCTACCCCAACCAGCCCTCTTGGCCTAATACGAACTACGGGTGGGGGAGAGAAAACTACAATTCTTGATTTGCTTCCTGGCACCCGCCCGTCTAGGGAAGTAACTTTCCCTTTCGAGGAAAATAGGCTTTCAGTGTCTAAGCCGCTTCAGGTGGCAATTGCGCCCCACTTTTTCTCGACTATCACCTCATTGAAATCTCTGCTAAGGGGACAACACAAGAAACTGATCGTGTTGAGGTAGAAGCTATGGAGCCTTCTGTCTCTGATGAAATGGATGGAGGTGGGAATTCTTCGTCATTGCCTGAATTCATGGATGACGAGGTTATAGGATTTTCGAGGGAAAATTTGGCTGGTGGTCCAATTCTCGTTGAAGGTCCAACAATTACAAGGCCTTCGAGTAGTCGTATTCCGAGGGAATCGATCAAGCTTTCTAGGGAAAAAATCAATTGGTTAGGCAACCCCCTTGAAGCATTTGCGGACTTGATTCCTGCCAACTCGATGACGGACCCTGTTGCATTGTCTCGCAAGGAAATGATGGACAAAATGTCCCATCACATCGTGGACGTAAGTTTCCTTAATTTGTTGTTCGCCCGTCTGGTTTCATTAATTCTAAGAAATTTGTGAAAATTTTGTTTGCTTTCACAGGGCTTTCTAAAGGGCATGGTCTTCTGCCTTGGATTCCGAAGGTCCCATGAGTGTGTGATCGTTGAGAACGATCTCTTGAAGAAGGAGCTAGAAGAATCCCAGGCAAAGATTAGGGATCTGGAGAGCAAACTTGAGGCTTCGCGAATTATGTCTGAGTGTATCCATAAGGATCATTTGACGATTTATGGGAAATTCATTTTTGCAAGAGAAGAAGCTAATCGCCTTACCGCCAAACTTTCGGATATAACTAATGAGGTGGTGATGTATCGTAACAAAGTTGAAACTCTGTCACAATTGATTCTCAACATGAAGGTGAAATTTCGCAAAGCTAAGGAGAAACTGGGCGAATACAGAAAGAAAGCTCAGAGTTTTTATCGGCAGCTAACCTTTGCTTCTTGGGGGCGAGATACAGGATTTTCCATGGGTTATCTGGGAGGATTTGAGACTTTCCAAGAATGGGTTAAGAAACCGGGAAATTTTCTCCGGGTTGACACAATCTCCCCTAGAGATGTCGCGCCCTTAACAAGGGTGATTAAAAACGTAGTGTCCGTTGGTCAGAAAGAAATGCCAGACTATCGAGGAATAAAACGTATAGGGTTCAAGCCGCATCTAGTGTATGACTCGGAGGCTCAACTCCAAGCTCAACTCCCCCCTAGGGTCGAGTGCCAAGAAGATTCGGATGTGGATTCTACACAGTCAGTTAATTCATCTAATGAGTCTTGGGATCACATGGAAGACAGTGATGAGCTGTATTTATAGATTTTTATGCTTTTCGATCATCTTCTTGTTGTATTCTAGTACCGTCGATGTAACGATTTCCATTATCATCCTTAGTAAAATTGTCAATTCTTCCTTGATTTTTGCTTGTCTTCTAGTAAATGAAACTACAGGGCGTTCTACCCCGCTGTGTGACTGAGCCCTAAACCCCTATGATCTTATTTCTGGGGTCTTATTTTAGACAAGTTCCTCCGTGATAATCCTGCTTTTAGCTGTAAACGGGCATTGTCTTCTCGAAGCACTCCTACTTCAGAGGCTACACGCTCCGAGCTAACTTTATCTCTCTGGAGCACTCATTTCTACAGAGGTTGCATGCTCCAAATAGGTTTAGAACACTCCTTCTGCAGAGGCTATTAGTTCTAAGCGGGCCTTTCCTTCTCAGAACACTCCTACTTCAGAGGCTACACGTTCCGAGCAGGCTTTATCTCTTCGAAACACTCAAAACACTCCTTCTGTAGAGGCTGTTAGTTCTAAACGGGCTTTTCCTTCTCGGAACACTCATACTTCAAAGACTACACGTTCGTAGCAAGATTTATTTCTTCGGAACACTCCTTCTACAGAGGCTGCCCATTTTGAATAGGTTTAGAATACTCCTTCTGCAGAGGCTGTTAGTTCTAAACGGGTATTTCCTTCTCAGAATACTCCTACTTCAGAAGCTACACGTTTCGAGCAGGCTTTATCTCTTCGGAACACTCCTTCTACATAGGCTACCCATTTCGAATACGTTTAGAACACTCCTTCTACAGAGGCTATTAGTTCTAAACGATCCTTTTCTTCTCAATCTCAGGGCTCCACACTCTCGGGATTCCGAGAGCAATCTTCGGGCTCCTTATTCTCGGAACACTCCTACTTCAGAGGCTACACGTTCCGAGTATGCCTTTGACTCTGAGAGCAATCTTCGGTTAAAGCCATGTCTTTATAATATTAATGCGCGAATATTTTAACAAAAAAGACTTTGTACTATTAGCATCAAGGCAAAACATGGTCTTTGTTTACTTAAAGTACTTCTTTAAATGCCCGGCATTCAATGGCCTAGGCAGTGACTTTCCCTCGGAGTTCTCAAGATGGTATGCTCCCTCCCTATGGCATTCGGTTATTCTATACGGTCCTTCCCAACTTGGAGCCAGCTTGCCTTATGCTGAATCTTTGGTGGCAATTGTAACTTTTCGCAAGACCCAATTGCCAACCTTGAAACTTCTACGCCGAACTTTTTTATTAAAATATCGGGCCACCCGTTCTTGGTGTGTGGCCATCGTTACTTCGGCTTGGTCGCGCCTTTCTTGTAATAAATCAAGATGTAATTTGAGGCCTTGGTTGTTGGTGTTCGGTTGAAACACTTCGACACGATAACTTCTTGATCCAATCTCGACGGGAATGACGGCTTCGGTTCTGAAAGTAAGGGCATATGGGGTTTCCTCGGTTGCTATCTTTTTTGTAGTTCGGTATGCCCACAAAACCTCAGGAAGATCTTTGGCCCAATCTCCTTTACGATCACCAAGTTTTTTCTTCAGAATTTTAAAAATGGTTTTATTGGTGGCTTCCACTAGACCGTTCGCCTGGGGGTGGCCTGGCGATGAGTAGTAATTTCTTATATTGAGCTTAGCACACCACTCTCTGAACGAATCGCAATCAAACTGCTTACTGTTATCGGTAACAAACACGTGTGGGATACCATGTCGGCAGATGATGTTTGATGCGTACAAATTTAATTGTACTCGCCAATTGCACGAGTCGTTTGTAATACAGTAGATGTGCAAGTGTGAGTGTCGAACCCACAGAGAATCGTGTTTCGTTAGAAATCAATTTTTAAATGTCTAAACTAATCCTATCTTAACCTAGTTCCAATATCGAACACGTCGCGTGCGGAAAGTAAATCTAAATTAAAATACGATAAAATAAAGAAATAAAAGCGACTACAGTCTCTAATCCACCTTACCATAAATTAATTCACAAATAAACATGCTTAGCTCATATTTAATAACGATTACGCTACTTGGCATATTCTATTTGCTATTGCATTGTTCATAATTCCGTCTATCGATAAAACCATATTCATATCCTATTTTTGCTACAAATTCTTGTCGAACTAACCAACGCAAACACTGTTTAGAGGTCACAACGGATATTGGTCTGAAGACGAATCATCCGATGTATCTCTGGTTGCGGCGATAGTCGACGTTTAACGAATTGCAAACAACAATCAACGCACTTTTGTCACTAAAATGCATTAAAACGAATAAACATAAATTGAAATGACAAAATAATACGAACTAAATATGAATAAATGTAAACAAATCTATAGTGAAGGGAATAAGAGACTAAATAAAAGTAAAATTAAGCATTAAATAAATAAATGACGTTTTAGGAGGGTTACAAAGTGGAAAATAGAGGGTTTTGGGCCCTAGAGTCGCCTCCCAAGCGTGAAGAAAACGAAAATACACGAAGTCCTATTTATAGGCTGGCAGGTCACTAGAGTGCGTTCAAACGCACTACCTGTGTTCGAACGCACTAGTTATTTGTGGTCGAACGCAGGGTGTGCGGTCGACCGCAAATAACTGCTGTGGCGGATAGGGCTGACTAGGCCTACGTGCGAACGCACCTCCTGCGTGCGACCACAGAAAACCGATAGGGCCGGCTGGGCATGCGTGCGACCGCGGCTTCTGCGTGCGACCGTGAGTGTGTTCGAACGCACCAAGTGCGGTCGAACGCACTTGGCAGGAATCAACTTTTTCACTTTAAGTCCTCTTTTCCCTTTGCTAGCCGTGTTTTAATGCAATGACCTGTACAACACAAAACACTAAAAACTATACAAAATATTAGTTATTAACACAGCTAAGAGCCTAACAAACATAAGTCAAGGGGGTTCTAATAAACAATATTTGACATCGATCAAATACCCTCAAACTTACATTTTACTAGTCCCTTACCAAAACAAAACTAAAAACACAAATAAAAACAAAGAACATAAATCCGCTTTTGTGGGAGAAACGATTGCATTTAGCGTATGCAACAAGCCTTTTAAACCCCTAGGAATTTCCTAGTGGACGAGTGAAGTCTCGTGAGGGTTTTTCAGGAATGACACCCACAAACAATTATTTGGCACTATGTTATTAATGGACAAAGCCTAACACTTAAACACATGGTTCACACATCACTAGCAATTTTAACATGTTAAACATACGAACCACATCATCTAGGCATCCAAACATCATTTCATTCAAGGTTGGAAAATTGAGAAAACATGTGCTCCATAATGTGCAAAGTGAACTAACAATAAGATCATGGGGTTTCAATCACTCTCTAAAGACGTGTATCCCAAAATTCAAAGGAAAAACAATGTGATAAATACAACCAAGGCTTAAATTGAAAGATGCATTTTTTTTGTTTAGGTTGTGCAATGTTGACTTCCTTAAACTTCTAAATGACCTATGTAACGAGCGTTGGGCCAGTGACTCCCAAACCAGGCGATTTTAGGGCACTAGATGTAGAGACATCCCTAAGGGCTTAATTACTCAAGTCAAAAAGAGTTACGAAGCCTAACTAGCCATACAATTTTTAGCTGAAATTTCTCATCTTTTGACGCGAACACTCATTGCTTGGCCAGGCAAGAGGTCCGATTACTCAATGAAAAACTCACTTATTCTGATTTTTTTTTTAATAGCGAAGGTTTTCATCGTCACATCGTAAACCTAAAAATCTCAAGACATGCACTTCAAAGTCAAATCTCATACCTCACAGACCCTAATGCTAGTGTGCATGTGAAATATCGATCAAACAAGTGGAGTCTCTCTAATCCAACACATGAATCAAAAACTGGGATTTCTAATGATAGGCAATGTTCAAACACGTTAAACAACCCAATGACATGTAATCCACAGTTACGATGTAAGTCGTGCCCAATCAAGAACATAGCAACAAACAAAAAAAAAAAATTTATATACATGGCAAAAACAAATATATACATGCAAAAACAAAACAAAACAAGAAAATAAACAAATAAAAGACAGACAGAATGTTTGTCCACACCCCCAAACTTAAATGACACATTGTCCCCAATGTGGCAAGAAATACATTACAGTGGGATGAGGAACCGGGATGAGCAAAGTCCAAGGCGTCCCCCAAACTTAAACATCAAAACACCTGTCAAAAACTAACAGCAATCTTTTTCTCAAAGATCAAACATCACAAAGGTTAATTGCTGTTAGAAACAAAACAAAATAAAACAAAACAAAAAGAAAATGACAAAAATTAAAGTGCGGAAAATAAAAACGAAAGAAAACCGCACCTTCCCCGCTCGTATGGGTGTCCAACCAATCCCTTCCATCCTTTCTTCTTTAGAACTAGATACCCCTCTGGAAGGATGGTCCGCCATCTTATGTAGTTGTCTTTGTTTCGAGGAATCCACTTAGGAACATGGTTCCTAGATTTATGATCTTCTGTGTGCGATTCCTCAAAGATTTCTACATAAGATGGCTCTTCGAGACATTGAAAAGATGGAACTTGATATGAATGATATGTCTCGAGAGGGATTGTGACGAAGGAGTGAGCTTCAGTACTCACTTCCTTGTCATTGGGCCAATTTAAAATTGGCGGGGGCTCAAACTGCTCCTTCTTTTCTTCTTCTCCATTCCCAGTCCGCATCTCAGGAGCGGGATCCAATAAAGCCTTAGCTTGCTCATGTACTATGTCAAGGTCCAAATCAAACTCAAATTGAGCAAAGCTCTCTTCCAAAGGATCCTCCAGACTTGACTCTCTAAATCTCACAGCTTGCTCGAGGAACTTGTCCAGATCCAGATCATATTCAATTTCATCAAAACACTCTCCCGATGGATCCTCAAGACTAGGCTCACTAAAAGTATCAACATGATCAAGTAGCCTATCCAAGTCTAGGTCATCTCTATCTGGAGCAAAGTGTTCCATCTCAGGATCCTCTAAACTCAAATCATGCAACACTCCATCTTGCATCACTAGCCTATCGAGGTCTAGGTCACAATCATCTGAGGTGAAGCATTCTATCTTAAGTTCCTTTAAGCTACACTCACTTGCAACTTCATCTCCAATTTCCTCATTAACAAGTATGGTGGTGGTTTGGACATTGTCAAGTGTAAACTTGTTAACTTCAGTCATGTAATGATTAATGAAAGGGCAATCATTAAACTGGTGAGAAGGATGATAACAATATTCACATGATTAATGAGGTGTGTGAGTGTGAAAAAGCTGGGTATGGGAATGTCTGGCTATCATAAGTTGGTTCGCCCTCCCCTCGAAGTCATCAATATGAGCAGTAGGAAAATGTTGTACTAATGACTCTTGGGGAGGATGAACTATCTCATGACTTTGAAACTCCTCTTCCTCCATTAGGTTGAATTCATAAACTAAATGACCAAACTGTCCTTCCAACCTTGCAACTCCTTCAGTGTTTGCCATATGGGCATCCATGATTTCTTGACAAGGTTGGTTGACTGTTTGCCTGAACGCATAGAGTGTGTCTTCTAATGATGGTTCATGCAATACAGGAATGGTGGGTTGGCCAACTAGTTCCATGAATTCCTTAAGAGTGTCTTCCAAGGAAGATTTCTCAAGAGGATGGTCATATGATGAATAGAAATAAAAATGGTTGTCGAACTGCGGATAAACAAGATGATGCAGTTCGTCAACCTGGGGAGCAAAATTTTTCGTAGCATGAGCTTGCCATGAAAAATCAGAATGGTTGCTCCAGTCTGGGTTATAAAAATTTGAATCTGATTCAAACCCAGGGTTGGAGAAACTGGTGTTCAACTGCTCATGGGAAAAATTAGAAAATTGTCCCCAATGTGGACAATCACCTAAACTATGGTAAGGGCTAGAGCAGTGTGAACACGGTTCATGTGGGTGCAAAGTGATAGATTTTGTCGTCCTACCGCTAGGGGAAACATTAAAATAATCGAACGGAAGACTCATGCTTCTCCCAAACAGTTCACAATATTCCACATGAAACAATAACAAAAATAAAATAAAATAAAATAAACAAAAACTAACAAAAAATAAACTAAACAAAGCAACCAATCAATAAAATAATTAAACTAATAAAATAAATAAAAATTAAATTAAACTTAACAAAAACTAAAAACAGCTAGTAAATAAATAAAAACAGGCAGACACAATTAAATATATACAAACAAAACAATAATTAAATCAAATAACTAAAAAAAAAAAATAGGACACATACACTGCCTCGGGTCTGTTGGTGCAGCCAACTGAAGTGCGTTCGAACGCAGGGCCCTACGATCGATCGCAAACACGCAGATAAGTGAAAAATGTGGCAGTATGTGCACATGCGTTTGAACGCAACAGAGGTACCTTTGTTCGCAACAGCGCACTGCGGTCTGTCAGAGGCGCGCGCTCGCACACAGAAGTGTGTATCGTGATCGCAGGTACACGGCCGAAGGAATAGGCTCAAGTGAGTTCGAACGCAGAAGCTGCGTTCGACCACACTGTCGGCGCCTGATTTTCCAGAAACAGAACAGAAACTGAAAAAAAATGCAAACTAACACTAATCTATTTTTTTTTTATTTTTTTTTTATACAAAAGCACGAAATAAATAAAATAAATGCACAATTAAAATAACTAATAGAAAAATAAAATTAATCTAAGTAAGCAAAATTAATTTAAACAAAACAACGATTCCCCGGCAACGGGGCCAAAATTTGGTGCGTACAAATTTAATTGTACTCGCCAATTGCACGAGTTGTTTGTAATACAGTGGATGTGCAAGTGCGAGTGTCGAACCCACAGAGAATCGTGTTTCGTTAGAAATCAATTTTTAAATGCCTAAACTAATCCTATCTTAACCTAGTTTCAATATCGAACACGTGGCGTGCAGAAAGTAAATCTAAATTAAAATGCGATAAAATAAAGAAATAAAAGCGACTATAGTCCCTAATCCACCTTACCGTAAATTAATTTACAAATAAACATGCTTAGCTCATATTTAATAACGATTACGCTACTTGGTATATTCTATTTGCTATTGTATTGTTCATAATTCTGTCTATCGATAAAACCATATGCATATCCTATTCTTGCTACAAATTCTTGTCGAACTAACCAACGCAAACACTGTTTAGAGGTCACAATGGATATTGGTCCGAAGACGAATCATCCGATGTATCTCCGATTGCAGTGATAGTCAATGTTTAACGAATTGCAAACAACAATCAACGCACTTTTGTCACTATAATGCATTGAAACGAATAAACATAAATTGAAATGACAGAATAATACGAACTAAACATGAATAAATGTAAACAAATCTATAGTGAAGGGAATAAGATACTAAATAAAAGTAAAATTAAGCATTAAATAAATAAATGACGTTTTAGGAGGGTTACACAGTGGAAAATAGAGGGTTTTGGGCCCTAGAGGCGCCTCCCAAGAGTGAAAAAAACGAAAATACACGGAGTCTTATTTATAGGCTGGCAGGTCACTGGAGTGCGTTCGAACGCACTACCTACGATCGAACGCACCAGTTATTTGTTGTCGAACACAGGGTGTGCGGTCGACCGCAAATAACTGCTATGGCGGCTAGGGCTGACTAGGCTTGCGTGCTAACGCACCTCCTGCGTGTGATCGCAGAAAACAACTAGGGCCGGCTGGGCATGCGTGCGACCGCGGCTCCTGCGTGAGACCGTGAGTGCGTTCAAACACACCAAGTGCGGTTGAACGCACTTGGCAGAAATCAACTTTTTCAGTTTAAGTCCTCTTTGCCCTTTGCTAGCCGTGTTTTAATGCAATGACCTACATAACACAAAACACTAAAAACTATACAAAATATTAGTTATTAACATAGCTAAGAGCCTAATAAACATAAGTCAAGGGGGGTCTAATAAGCAATATTTGACATTGATCAATGTTCTTCCAAAGGAATTTTTCTATACACTTGGTGGTAATGCTTAACAGGGCTTCCGCTTCTGCCCACTTTGTGAAATAATCGACCGCTACTACAGCAAACTGAATGCCTCCCTTTCCTTGAGGGAAGGGTCCAACTAGGTCTACCTCCCATTGCGAGAAGGGCCATGGTGAAGAAACGGAGCTTAAATCTTCAGGTGGTCGTTAGGACACGTTGGTAAAACGTTGGCACTTGTCGCAGGTTCTAACTATCTGCATTGAATCTCGGCTCATATTCGGCCAATAAAACCCTGCTCGGACAGCCTTGTGTGCCAGCACCCTTGATCCGGAATGGTTTTCACAAACCCCTTCGTGAATCTCCCAGAGGATGTAATCTCCTTCCTCCTGTGATACACATTTGAGTAACGGTAACATGAAACCTCTTTTGTATAGTGTGCTATTGATCATAGTAAATTGCGTGGCCCTAGCTTTTAGTTTAATTGCAGCCCTCTTGTCCTTTGGAAGGTCACCCTTCTGTAAGTAATCGACCAACTCGTCTGCCCAAGGAGGTATTACTTCGAGTGCTAAGATTGTGGTATCCTTGGTTACGGTCTGTTGTGCAAGGATCCGAATTGGCACATCCACCTTTCTTTCTGAGTCTTTGGTCGTAGCCGAACCTGTTCGGGCCAGAAGATCTGCTTCCTCATTCTGCTCTCTTGCTATTTTGACAATGTTGAATTTTTTAAGAGAAGCTTGCATATTCTGCACCTGAGACGAGTAAAGCTTCATCATTTCACCCTTGGCTTCGAATTCACCATGAATGTGACCAACGATCACCTGAGAATCACTTCGAAGTTCCACGTACTCTGCACCCATCTCTTGGGCTATCTTGAGTCCAACTATGACCGCCTCATACTTGGCCTCGTTGTTTGTGACTCGGAATTCTAATCGTAAGGAATTACAAAGTTTTTCACCGCTAGGGGTGTGTATTACTATTGCTACCCCGCCGTTTCTTTTTGTGGATGAACCATCCACATAAATTATCCATAAATCATCTCTCGGAGGTCCCTCCTTAGTAGTGCTTGTAAATTCGGCTACGAAATCAGCCAAAACCTGTCCCTTAAATTCTATATCGAACTCACTAAGCTCAATGGCCCAGTTTACTAACTTACCGGATAGGTCCAACTTCCGAAGGACCTTTTTCAATGGATACTCAGTTAAGACCTTGATTGTGTGAGCCTGAAAGTATGGTTTGAGTTTTATGGATGCAATCGTCAAAGCAAAAGACATCTTCTCCATTTGCATATATCGCTGCTTGGCTCCCCATAACGCTCGGCTAACAAAGTAAACCGGTTTTTGGATACTTATTTCCTCCCGAATAAGTGCAGCACTCACCACCATGGGCGAAACTGCTAAGTAAAGATACAAAGGTTCTCTTGGGATAGTTCGGCTTAGTAAGGGCGGACTGGATAGGTACTCCTTGAACGCTCTTTCACACTCCTCCGACCACTCAAAGGCTTTCCTTAACACGTTAAAGAAAGACAGGCATTTATCCATGGATCTGGAGATGAACCTATTTAAAGCCGCGGTTTTTCCTGTTAACTGCTACACCTGGTTGGTATTCTTTGGAGATTGCATGTCTAGGACGGCTTGAATCTTTTTCGAGTTTGCTTCAATTCCTCGGCTGGATACCATAAAACCGAGGAACTTACCCGAGGATACTCCAAAGGCACACTTTGTCGGGTTAGGCTTCATCCGATATTGCTTGAGGGTCCTAAAAGCCTCCTGCAAGTCGCTGATGTGATCTATGGGCAACACACTCTTAACAAGAATATCATCCACATAGACCTCCATATTTCTTCCAATCTGCTCTCGGAACATCTTGTTCATCAACCTTTGGAACGTTGTGCCTGCATTCTTCAATCTGAATGGCATGACTCTATAACAATATAGTCCTTGGTCGGTGATAAAAGCGGTTTTTTCTTGATCGGCCGGATGCATACGGATTTGGTTATAACTGAAAAAGTGTCCATAAAACTCAGCAACCCATGTCCTGTTGTCGAATCCACAAGCATATCAATTCGAGGAAGAGGGAAACTGTCCTTGGGCAAGCTTTGTTAAGGTCGGTGAAGTCTATGCACATTCTTCATTTACCGTTGGATTTCTTGACTAGTACCACATTGGCTAGCCACTCGGGATAATATATTTCTCGGGTGAAACGGACCTTTAACAATTTGTCTACCTCCTCGGCTATTGCCAGATTTCGTTTGGAGGCAAACTTCCTTCGCTTTTGCTTAACCAAGCTTGCCTCGGGGCTAGTATTCAAACAGTGAACTATATTCTCGGGGTCAATCCTGGGTATGTCTTCGTGAGTCCATGCGAAGGAATTCTCGCGAAGAAAACCGATAAGTCCTTCTCGGATTTATGGGTCCAACTACGATCCGACTTTCAATATCTTTCCATCCTATACTACTACTTCTTCCAAGGCCTCGGCAGGCTCCCCTTTAATCTCTACCTCGTAAGTGCAATTGACTACACTGACCGGGAGGAACCCCGAGTTTACCACCTTTTTCAAGGATACATTATAACATTTCCTCGCCACGGATTGATTGCCCTTAAGCTCCCCAATTCTATTCTTGGTTGGGAATTTCATCATCAAATGGTAAGTCGAGGTGATTGCTTTCAACTTGTTTAATGTGGGCCAACCAATAATCGCATTGTAGGCGGATGGTCGGTCAATCACTAAGAAATCCACCATAACAATAGAATCTCTGAGCGGGGTTCCACATATGATCGGCAATGAGATGACCCTCATTGTTAGAACTTGTTCTTTTGTGAAACCAACCAACGGTGAACCAAAAGGCTTGATTCTATCCCGGGATATTCCCATTTGCTGTATTACCGACCAATATATAATTTCGACTGAGCTCCCATTGTCGACCAGGATTTTGTGGATAATATGATTGGCCACGGTCATGGTTACCACAAAAGTGTCATCATGAGGCATCGATACCCCTTTATCATCCTTATCCGAGAAGTATATGGTCGCCATATCTTTCTTTTAAACCTTATGAGGCCTTTCTACTTGGTATACTTCTTCTATACGGACACTCCTAGCATGAGCCTTCCTTGCTGAAGTAGACTCGCCTCCCCCAGCAAATCCACTAGAGATGGTATGAATCTCCCTGACTACTAGTTGGTTCTATGAAAGTGGTTGGTCCTCTTTATTTGCACTCTATTCGTTTCTTCGTTCGCGCTCTCCTCTTATTCTCCTGGTTCTCCACTGCGTTCCTGTCCTTCTTTTTTATCGCGCCCGTCTTCCAAAAGGGCTATCTTTGGTGGGGCTGTTATTCTTTGTTGTGGAGACCCTTGGGCCTCGCCATTACCTCTTTTTTCATTAGTCACAAATTTGACTAGCTTTCCATTCTGGATGAGGATTTCTATCTCTTTTCTTAGTACCATACAATCTTCAATGTGGTGCCCATGGTCGTTATGATACTAGCAAAACTTCTGGTTATTGAGCTTTTCTGGAGGAGTTCTCATTCGGGGTGGCCATCTGAAGGCAGGATCTCGTTTGATTTCCATAAGTATGGTTGATAAAGTGGCATTTAAAGGCATCCATCTCTGACTTTGAGATGGACTTCTCCCTTGAAGAGGCTCGGCCCTTCTTTCTGATGTTCTCGGGGTCTTTCTTTTCTTCCTAGTAGAGAATTCTTCTTCTTTATCCTCCTCCTCTTCATGCTTAATTTTCTTCTTTTTGGTTAGCGCACTAATGGTCTCTTCTTGATTGACAAACTCTTCGGCTTTCCTCATGAATTATTGGAGGGTACCCAATGTAGGCCTTCGAGCTAATTTGGCCATCAAGGGTGCTTTCATTCTAATGCCATTCATTAGGGCTGAAAGTATCGTCTGATCGTCCAGATTTTTGACTGTAAGTTTTTCTTGGTTAAACCTATGGAGGTAATCTTTCAAAGATTCTTCCTTCCCGTATAACAGGGATAGAAGATAAGCAAGGTTCTTCTTTCTTCTGCGAACCGCTAGGAACTGGTTCATAAATTGACGCCCCAGCGTGTCGAAATTATCTATAGATTAGGGTTTCAAGTTATTGAACCAATCTTTCGCTACTCCCTTCAAGGTTAACGGGAAGGCTCGGCATGCGATTTCATCAGGGGTACCGTGGAGTGCAAGATGAGCACGGAACCCTTCCACATGGTCTAAAGGATCTCCATTTCCATCATATTTATCTATTCGCGAATCTTTGAACTTATCGAGGAGCGGGAATTTCAACACTCTATTGGTAAAGGGCAAGGTCGTTTTCGTCATGAGATGCTCTGCTGTTGATTGTCCTTCTCCATTCTCCATGAAGAGAACCATTTGTTTGTATTTTTCTTTAAAATCTTTCATATCCAGCTCTGCTATATTTTTCTTCTCATCAGTTTTGTTGATCCGACTATGGTGGGACCTACTACGTCGAGATGGTTGGTAGGTTGATTCTTCTTCACTGGATTGCGTTTTAGTGCGGTGAGACTTTTTATTGGAGGAATTCTTTTCGCTGATGTGATGATCGCCATGAACGGAGCTTTCCTCTTCTTCGCTTGGCACTTTTTCCTTTTCTGCTGGTTTACGCCTTTCTTCATGCCTCGGCTGCTTTCGAGGAGGTAGCCGAAAGGCAAGGTCTTCATTTGTTTTCCTCATGGCCTCCATTGATTCACTGATGCTCTTGATGACCTCCTTCAATGAGGTTATCCGGGTGTTAGGATCCGGAAGGGCTCCTTGGACTTCTAGCTGGGTTGCTCGCGAGGGTGATGGGACAGCCATCCTCCAGAATATTTTTAAGAGTAAGAATGGATCGAAAAATCGATTTCCCACAGATGGCGCCAAACTGTTAGAACACAGTTTTCCGAGGATGACGTGGCTTGCTCCTATTCGTTGGAATGTTGGAAATGTAGTTGATGTATTTGGTGTATGGTTAGCCTTAACTGCAAAAGAGGAAAATAGGATAAGAGCGGCCAGTGGTGTCCCGACAATGGGAGCTCCGATACCTAAATCAGTATATGAACTCCAGAGATAATTAGATAACTTGGAGAAAACAAATGAACTGGGAGAAGAACTGGATACCTTGGAAGTGGGGGTGGAACTCTCCTTTTATAGGGACATGGTGACGTCATCATAGTCGGCAGGAGGAATCCTCAGCATGGCCGACGATTTGGTGATGTATGATCAGGTGGCTGAATGAATCATCGGACACCCCTGAGGATTCAATAATGAGCACGAGCTTCGGACACGGTAGAGGACTCAGCAACAGACCTTATTGTCGAGAAGGCCGAAGATTTTGATAATCGGGAATAACATCTACATGAGCTGGATAATAAATGCTTTGTTTGGGCCTTTACTTGGGCTTGACTTCTGGATGGGCCGCGGGGCCCATACGTATAAATTTGGATCCTACAAACTTCAAAACAAATTCATTAATTATCATCTTTGGTGGTCTTTGACAATCCCTTTTCTTGTTTCCTTTTTGCAAAAATATCAAAACATTATCTACTATCTTTTAGTATAAAACACTCACCACCAAAGAAAAAAAAAAAAAAAACTAAATCAACTAACGATCATTTATAAGTCATGTACAATTAATTTTTGTCTCGAGAATTGATGTAGACCAGAGTGCACGAGAGTTTATGTTGAAGATTGGAGCAAATGTGAGTGTGGATGATCTTCAGGTGATGATGCTAGCTAAAGGCATCAGGACGTACAAGATCACAAGCTCGCGCAGGCGAACTTTTAATCAAACAGTCACAGAAGCCTCAATTCATTCGAAAGCCTGTCCGAACGTGCTAGCAAACAAAGCACTCCAGGGAAGTCACGGTAGTAATTTCTGAGACGTTTGTTCGCTATGCCTTTCAGACATGCTACCAAACGAGACATTCCAGAGACGTCCATTCGCTAGTCCTTTCGAATGGCCTGCAACTGCAAAATAAAAACATGTTTTAATTAGTTTTGTTTCATTCCCATCCGGACATGGAAATTTCCCATCCGAACGATTAGCGCAATTTTGTTAAACCTACTTACTTCTTTTTATTACTAGGGTTAAGAGTTTAGGAGCCTATAAATATATGCTTATAGCCCAAAAACGCAGCATTGTTATGTTTTATCAGCTTTTCAACAAGAAAGCTCAGAGTTTGAGTTTCTTCTATATTTTGACCTTAAATCCTAGATAGACTCTTGTGGTTTTGATGAGAATCACTTAGATTCTTAATAGACTCAAAGTTTTTAAGAAATATTGTTTCTTTTTTGCTGTTTATCTTTGCGATCTACGACGTTATGCTGCGTAAACACCCTACTATGTACCTTTGCTCAAACTGTGAACTTTAAGCCCTACTAATAAATAATAATGGTACATAATCCCTATGTCCTAGACCATCACGTCGGAAAATTATAAAAAAAAACAAGTGAATTGTTTTGTTCAAGCAAAAGCCATATGGTACATATTGACCTACGACGTCACACTGCATAAACACCCTACTACGTACCTTTGCTCAAGCTGTGAACTTCAAGCCCTACTAATCATATATCATTTATATATATATATATATATAAAAGCCGAATCACTCTCAGAAGTGTCATAATATTGTGACATGTGGCGTGAACCCTTTTAATTATAATGTTAAACCGATTTTTTAAAGCATAATTTGTAAACCGATTTTTTATGAGTGAACCGGTTTTTACTTAAAAAATCAGTCATTAAATTAGCGTAATTAATGACTTTTTTTTTTTTTTACATATCCACACAAGGGAAGGGGGATGGAGGATTCGAACTAGTGACCTCCGCTTCATAAGACGTGGTTTACTACTAATTGAACTACCCCTTGGGACGTAATTAATGACATTTAATTATATTTGAAAAGTTTTCTATATATAAATTATGCAATATATAAAGTATTATTAATGTCAAAATCAAATAAGAAAACAAATAATACAAATCAAATTATTATGTATTATTATATTTAATCACTTTAATATGTATATAACATAATATTACATGTTATTGTTGAATTAGATGAACTAAATGATAGGATGTAGAAATAAAATAGGAAAAAAAAAATTTGTTGTATTATTAATCAAAAATAATAAAAAAAACCTGTTTTTTACTAAGCATAACGATTATTAATAAAAAAAATTCATTGCATTATTATTATTATTTTTTTAAATATATGATTGTATATTAACGATTAATTGTATAGATTGTCGGATTTTTATTCAATATAATGATTAGGTATTTATTTTTTTATTTCATTAGCAAAAATAATTTTTATAATATATATATGATTAGCATCCTACGAACAATTATATTCGATGTCCAACCAAAGTGTAAAATCACAATGATCATCTTGGGGCTTATTTTTGCTTAGTGTCCATTAGTTTATAAAATCGTTAATTGTTTGATATAATATGCTTTTTATTTGATATTTTTTCGAGGCCCATTCACCTATGAGATTTTTTGTTTATTTGTATGATTTACTCGAATTTATATGTTGAGTAATATATTGGTGTATAACTTTTAGTATGTCTTTTTTATTTAAAAAGGCGTGATATATATATATATTTGACAACCTATAAAGAAAAGTTCAATAGAAATGTGTTTAAAATTTGAAATTAAACTATAACAAATAATCTTGCGCCTACTTTTTTCTACAATCAAAGTATTTTTTTGAATGTTTATAATTTTGAGTTTTATTTATATTGAAATCTAATAAGTATTACACTAACAATATTAGAAATTTTTTCTAATTTTATATTAATTTTTTGATTAAGCAAAATTCAAAATTTCCTCTTACAATTATGAAAAATAAATTTCATAACACTTATAAAAAGTACGATTATAATATAACCCTAAAAATTTCATGTATTACGCGAATTATTAGCTCGTAAATAATAATAATGGTACATAATCCTTAGGTATGTTTGGGGAAGGACTGGACTAGAGGTGGACTGGACTTTATAAAATCCTAAGAAAATTTTATCAAAATTAGTCCCAACATTTTTTACTTTTTATATCATATCAATCATTTTTATTATTTTTTAAATAAAAAAATTACTTTAAAACAAAAAATTTCACTTTTTTATACAAAATATTCTTTTTTTTTTTTTTACATTAATCAAATCTATTACAATACCAATCTACCTCCTTCAATCCAATCTATTGCTAAATACAGCCCCTAAGTCCTAGAGGACCCAGACCATCACGTAGGAAAATTATAAAAAAAACAAGTGAATTGTTTTGTTCAAGCAAAAGCCATACGGTACATATCGACCTACGATGTCACGTTGCATAAACACCTTACTACGTACCTTTGCTCAAACTGTGAACTTCAAGCCCTACTAATAAATAATAATGGTACATAATCCCTATGTCCTAGAGGACCTAGACCATCACGTCGGAAAATTATAAAAGAAACAAGTGAATTGTTTTGTTCAAGCAAAAGCCATGTGGTACAGTTGAAGCAGAGACATGATCTTAATTGCGTGATATGCTACTGCACGGCCATGATCTCTAATAGTATGATTTACAGCCGTACCTTTGCTCAGACTGTTCAGCCGTACCTTTGCTCAGCCATATGGTACTGTTGAAACAGAGACATGTCATTGACTACACAAAAACTTCATGATCTTAATTGCGTGATATGCTACTGCACGGTCTCCATGATCTCTAATAGTATGATTTACAGCCGTAGGATCACCATCTTCATGGTGAACAAAAAACATTTTCTTTTTTAATTCTGGTCTTTCATTTAAAATTCTACTTCCGCCACGTGGAGAGCACATCGACAATGAGCTGTTTTCTCGTACGTTGTCTTTTTTGTCACAAACTTTCACGTGAGTTGTGTGATTTTTTGAAAAAAACAACATACAACTTCGTATTCTCCAAATACCGATCATACACAATCGCAGAGAGAGAGGGCCGAGGGGTGAGAGATCTTGAAGTTGTAAAAGCAGGAATATTTGGAGATGGAAAGGAATGTCTACAGAGCTCATTGTTTGGTCTTAGCCTATCCAGCACAAGGCCACATTAATCCCATGATGGAGTTCTCCAAGCGTTTGGAGCGCAAAGGAGTAAAAGTTACACTAGTTATTACCAAATCCATCTCCAACCCCATTCACAAAGAAGCCGCCACCTCCATTGCGCTCGAGACAATCTCTGACGGCTATGACGAAGGCGGGATAGCGCAAGCAGAGAGCATCCACGCCTATTTGGAGCGCTTCCGGCGAGTCGGGTCGCAAACTCTGGCTGAGCTCATTGAGAAAGTTTCTACCTCGGGTTGTCCTATTAATTGTGTTGTTTATGATCCTTTTGTGCCTTGGGCTCTAGATGTTGCTAAGAAATTTGGATTACTCGGGGCTGCGCTTTTCACTCAATCTTGCGTTGTTAATAATATATACTACCATGTCCACAAAGGAGTGCTGAAAGTCCCTCTTTCAGAAACAGAAATTTTGCTTCCTGGGTTGCCATCGCTTGAATCTCAAGATATGCCGTCCTTAATTTATGATTCTGTATCTTACCCAGCAGTTTTTGACATGTGTGTGGGTCAATTCACCAATCTTGATCAAGCTGACTGGGTTTTTGTCAACACGTTTTATGAGTTGGAGCAAGAGGTAATTTTGTTTTGTTTTGTGAATGATATTGAAAATTAAGCAGAATGATGTCGTTGATGAACTATTTTGTATAGGTGGCGGATTGGATGGCAAAGATATGGCCGTGGAGAACAATAGGACCAACCGTACCATCAATGTTCCTAGACAAGCGACTCGAAGATGACAAAAACTATGGTTTCGACATCTTCAAACCAAACACAGATGCCTGCATGAAATGGTTAAATGGTCGACCAAAGGGGTCGGTTGTTTATGTTTCGTTCGGGAGTTTGGCTGCTTTTGATGTTGAACAAATGGAAGAAATAGCTTGGGGATTGAGAATGAGCAATAGATGCTTCTTGTGGGTTGTAAGAGAATCGGAGGAGGAAAAGCTCCCCAAAAACTTCGTGGAGGAGACGTCGGAGAAGGGATTGGTGGTTCGTTGGTGTCCTCAGTTGGAGGTGTTGGCTCACGACGCTGTGGGATGCTTTGTGACGCATTGTGGATGGAACTCTACTTTGGAGGCTTTTAGCTTGGGGGTGCCTATGGTCGGGGTCCCAAATTGGTCGGACCAGAGCACGAATGCAAAGTATATTATGGATGTTTGGAAGATGGGGTTGAAAGCTTCAACCGATGAGAAAGGAATAGTCCGGCGAGAAGCAGCAGAACATTGCATCAGGGATATAATGGAGGGAGAGAGAGGGAAAGAGATAAAGAAAAATGCTTTCAAGTGGAGGAAGTTGGCGAAAGAGGCTGTTGATGAGGGTGGAAGTTCTGATAAAAACATTGAAGAATTTGTCGCTAAATTGGTCCAGTCTTAATTATTAGTTGAAAATTCATGTGCGTTTCCTAAGTTTTTTTTTTTTTTTTTTTTTTTTTGTGACATGTCTGCATAGGAGTGAGAGGAGATATGCGTTTTCTAAGTTGCAACTGTTTCTTCGTCCATCTGATTGGTTAATTATGTAATAAATTTGGCTTGTAAGGTGTCATTCTGTAATGCCTCTTGAATGATTCCAAACGTATTTTGGAATGATTTGAAATAATAATAATAATATACTACTCACTCTCGCTTCTACTCTCTTAATTTGATCAAATTTTTAAAATTGTTATTAGATCTAAATTTAGTAGTGATCCGTTTTCAATTTAATGATTATTTTAAAAACTATGTCAAAGAGTATAATTGAGTTGATATTCATATTCTAAAAACTTTTATGTTTAAACTTCCTTAGAGTCTGTTTGTGATTCTATTTGAGAGCTTAAAAAGTATTTTTAGTACTTAAAAAGTTGAGCTAAACAAAAGTTGGTTTGTTTGGTAAAAAATTACAAAAGCACCTTTTATATATATATATATATATATATATCTTTTTTACTCTAACTTTGAACAAAAGCTTAGAAATAAAGCATTTGTCAAAAAAAATATTTTGTTTGACTTAAACTTTATTTTTTAAACATAATACCAAACACACTCTTAGTCAAAGTTAAGCCTGAGTTGGAATCGACCTTTATAGAATACTTGATTGGCTTGGCTTGGCATGGGTTTTTTTTTTTTTTTTTTTTTTTTT
>CM017324.1:21317971-21334087 GCA_006937295.1 Carpinus fangiana
ATATTATAAATTCAAAATATATTAATAACCCTAATTACTATATATATAAATAACCCTAATTATATTATTTTTATATTTTATTTCCCATCCAATGCATTTTAATTTGTTTTTTTAGTTTTCTTAAAAAATTCCTATTCCTAACATGTGGTACGTTAGAAAATCCTAACGTGTCATTAATAACATGTTAATATTTTGTAACGTGTCATTAATCACATGTTAGGAAATCCTAACGTGTCATTAATCACACGTTTGGAATGGGAATTTCAATTTTTTTTTACCTTTTTAAAAATTTCCTATTCCTAATTTTTTTTAAAAAAAATATATATATAATAATATATAAATAATACTATATATATAACCCTAATTACTATATATATAACCTTCGATTATAAGTTACCATAACTATATATATGGTGACTATAATTACATAACTATATATATTATTATTAATATAGTAGCTATATATATATATACACATATATAGTAATTATGTATATCTAGTTTAAAAAAAAGAAAAATTCATTTCCTAACGTGTCGTTAATGACACGTTAGTAATGGAAAATTTATTTAATAGTAATAATAATAATAATAATAGTAATATATGATTATTAATATATAGTTATTATAATTAGATAATTACTACATATATTAATATCAATATGGTAACTATAGTTTGATAACTATGTATATTATTATTAATATAGTAGCTATATATATACATATATATATTGTAATTTGATTAGTGCCAAATATTGTATATTTGACTCCCTTAACTTATATTTGGTAAGCCTTTAGCATTGTTAATATCTAACTTTTGTGCTTGTTTTTAGTATTTTATGGTGTGCAGGTCATTACACCAAAACATGGCTATCCAAAGGCATATTGGACTTGAAGAGATGCCATGAAGTCACTACCAGTGCGTTCGAATGCACCTGATGCGTTCGAACACAGATGCGGTCGAACGCAAGGACCACGTTCGAACGCAGGGACCACGTTCGAACGCAGGTCCAGTCAGCACACATCTCACGCATGTTGCCCTAGCCGACCCTATGGTTCCATCGCTTCCAGCTGGCGCCGCGACAGTTATCTGCGTTTGACCGCAGAACCTACGATCGAATGCATTTTTAGTCAGTGCGTTCGAACGCAGCCCTGTGACCTGGCAGCACACCAGAATTCTATAAATAAACCCATTGTTGCATTTTCACAAGAACTCTTCTTTTTGGGCGATTTTTAGAGAGCATTTTGCCACTGTTGGCCATGCTCTGCCCCTTTTATTTGTAATCATTTACTTTAAAGTTTATTTAATGCATTCTTTTACTCTTTATTTGCTTTGTTCTTCAATGGGTGGCTAAACTCTTCAACTAAGGTTGAAGATGAAGCCTCACCCATAGTTTATATTTCTTGCTTTTACATTAAATGCATTTATTTTTCGTCATTTAATTTTTCGTACTCGTCATTTAATTTTCGTGACAAAAAGTTGAATGGTTGTTTGTTTTGATACTTTGATAGTCATCCTATTATGTGTTCCAAGTCGGGTGTACAACAAGTGTTTGATTATTAATTCAATATACACTGTGATCCAAGGATACAATGGATGATTTTATCAATAATCAATACTCATTGTAGCTCCTTAACGGTAAACACATTATTTGGTTTGACTTGTGTCAAAAACGACAATAGTGTGTTGAAGGGTTTAATTTGTTAAGACGAAAAATTGGTGTTTAATGTGTTAAGCTAACTTTCAATATGAGGTGAGGCTAATCTTTAACCTTAGTAGTTTTTCCATACCTTTACCTTTCTTTTAGAATAGTTTTAATTAATGCAAGTTACGTATGATCTTTATTTAGAACTAGGTTAAAGTAGATTTAATTTAATAGTGATATTAGTTTTTTTTAACAAAGACTTTGTTCTCTGTGGGTTCGATCCCGTACTTCGCAAAAGCTATACGACCTAACGGTTCGTTACATTGCGAGTGCAATATAATTTGCACGTCAAATTTTGGCACCGTTGCCGGGGAACGGTTGTTTTTGTTTAAATTAATATTGTTTTTAGATTGAATTTATTTTTCTACTAGTATTTATTTTATGCAATTTCAATTATGTTCATAGTTTATTTTGCATTTTAATTAATTTTTGTTAGCTTTTTAGAATAGTGTTTGGCTAATTTTTAGTTTGATTCGGTTTTTGGAAAATCAGGTTGTCACAGTGCGGTCGAACGCAGTCCTTGCGGTCGAACGCACTGTCGTCTATTCCATAACGTTCGCGCACCTGCGAACGCTCGTTACGCGTCTGCGTGCGAGCCCAAGTCCCTGCCAGAAAGCAGTGCAGTGCTACGTTCGAACACACCTGGGTTGCGTTCGAATGCACTTGCAGAGCCTGCTAAATTGTTGTGTCTGTGCGAACGAACGTACTACCTGCGCTCGAGCGCACCTCTGCTTCCTGAACCAACATACCTGAAGGCAGTATGTATTTTCTGTTTTTGTAAATTGTTAAGTTAGGTTTTAATAGATATTTATACCTGTTTTAGCTTGTTTTCTGCTGCTGTTGGTTATATTTAGTTTTTTTTTTTTTTNACGTCTCACGCATGTTGCCCTAGCCGGCCCTATGGTTCCATCGCTTCCAGCTGGCACCGCGGCAGTTATCCGTTTGACCGCAGAACCTACGATCGAACGCATTTTTAGTCAGTGCATTCGAACGCAGGGGCTACGTTCGAACACAGCCCTGTGACCTGGCAGCACACCAGGATTCTATAAATAGACGTATTGTTGCATTTTCACGAGAACTCTTCTTTTTGGTCGATTTTGAGAGAGCATTTTGCCACTGTTGGCCATGCTCTGCCCCTTTTATTTGTAATAATTTACTTTAAAGTTTATTTAATGCATTCTTTTACTCTTTATTTGCTTTGTTCCTCAATGGGTGGCTAAACTCTTCAACTAAGGTTGAAGATGAAGCCTCACCCATAGTTTATATTTCTTGCTTTTACATTAAATGCATTTATTTTCCGTCATTTAATTTTTCGTACTCGTCATTTAATTTCCGTGACAAAAAGTTGAATGGTTGTTTATTTTGATACTTTGATAGTCATCATATTATGTGTTCCAAGCCGGGTGTACAACAATTGTTTGATTATTGATTCAATATCCACTGTGATCCAATGATACAATGGATGATTTTATCAATAATCAATACTCATTGTAGCTCCTTAACGGTAAACACATTATTTGGTTTGACTTGTGTCAAAAACGACAATAGAGAGTGTTGAAGGGTTTAATTTGTTAAGACGGAAAATTGCTGTTTAATGTGTTAAGCTAACATTCAATATGAGGTGAGGCTAATCTTTAACCTTAGTAGTTTTTCCATACCTTTACCTTTCTTTTAGAATAGTTTTTAATTAATGCAAGTTACGTATGATCTTTATTTGGAACTAGGTTAAAGTAGATTTAATCTAATAGTGATATTAGTTTTTTTTTAACAAAGACTCTATTCTCTGTGGGTTCGATCCCGCACTTCGCAAAAGCTATACGATCTAACGATTCGTTACATTGCGAGTGCAATATAATTTGCACGTCAAATTTTGGCACCGTTGCCGGGGAACGGTTGTTTTTGTTTAAATTAATATTGTGTTTAGATTGAATTTATTTTTCTACTAGTATTTATTTTATGCAATTTCAATTCTGTTCATAGTTTATTTTGCATTTTAATTAATTTTTGTTAGCTTTTTAGAATAGTGTTTGGCTAATTTTTAGTTTGATTCGGTTTCTGGAAAATCAGGCTGTCACAGTGCGGTCGAACGCAGTCCTTGCGATCGAACGCACTGTCGTCTATTCCATAACGTTCACGCACCTGCGAACGCTTGTTACGCGTCTGCGTGCGAGCCCAAGTCCCTACCAGAAAGCAGTGCAGTGCTACGTTCGAACGCACCTGGGTTGCGTTCGAACGCACTTGCAGAGCCTGCTAAATTGTTGCGTCTGTGCGAACGAACGTACTGCCTGCGCTCGAGCGCACCTCTGCTTCCTGCACCAACATACCTGAAGGCAGTATGTATTTTCTGTTTTTGTAAATTGTTAAGTTAGGTTTTAATCGATATTTATACCTATTTTAGCTTGTTTTCTGTTGCTGTTGGTTGTATTTAGTTTTTTTTTTTTAATTTTTAAGTGATTAATTAGCTTCAATTGTTAGTTGTTAGTTTAGTTAATTTGTAGTTAGATGTTAATTTGATTTTGCATGTTAGTTTCCATATGTTTTAGCTAGGATTGTTAATATTTGTTTGCTGTTTTGTGTCTCTGTAGTTGCTGCATCTGTCCATATTTGCTTAAAATTGTTTAGTTTTATTTCATTTTAGTGCATATAGGTTGCTATTTCCATAGTTTAATTGCATCTAGTGTTTTATTTTCTTTTAGGTTTTTTGTAGTTGTAAATAGTTGCTGCTTTGTTTCCTGTTTTTATTGTTTATCCATGCATGTTTGCTTGTTTTAGCTTGCTGTTTTTGCTTAGCGTTTAGTTAAATTTTTGTTGGTTTATGCTTGGTCGGCGATCCGTGAACTTAGAATTAACACCTTTAGATCCCGACTTAGAAAAAAACGTTAGAAGAGCGCGTAGAGCTCAAGGTGAGATGGGGGATAATCAAAGGAATCCGAGAGTGGAAGAGCACGGGGAAAATCAAAGGCATCCGAGAGTGGAGGAGCACGAGGATTATCAAGATGCAAAAGAAGGGAACGGGGAGAATAGAAGAGCTTATGACGTGGATTTCACAACGTCACTCTAGGAATTGTTCGCACCTACTGCAGTTAGTTCCCATTCATGCATTGTGTTGCCACCGACTAATGCAACCCACTATGATCTAGCCATACGTAATCCAGATGTTACCATCCTTTTACGGCTTAGATCATGAAAACCCTTACTTTCATGTAAAAAAATTCAAGAACATCTGTGCTACCACCAAATTTCAAATTTTTCTAAGGAATCTGTCCACCTCAGACTCTTTCCTTTCTCACTTCATGATAGAGCCATGGAGTGGTGGGACTCCAATGCTCCTAGCTCCATCACATCATGGGAAGAGCTGTTGAAGCAATTTTACAACAAGTTTTTCCTAATGTCCAGAGTAAACGAGGCAAGAAAGAAAATCAGTTCCTTTACTCAGGATGAAGATGAGAAATTCTCAGAATGTTAGGCACAGTTCAAAGATCTGTTGATGAAATGCCCCCCTCACGGATATGAAAAATGGCATCTGGTGTAATTCTTCTACCAAAGGCTGTCTCAGCCCAACCGTAGTATGATTGAGCTGATGAATGGGGGAGCATTCCTGAACTTGACGGGAGATTTAGCCTACAAAGCTCTGGAGAAAATTGCCGACAACTCCCAACAGTGGGATTTCACTAGTTGTTGAGATAAATCTGTCTGAAACCCTAAGAAAGAGGGCATCCTGGAGTTAAAAGGAGAAACAGAGTTGGCACAAAGGATGGATGCCATTGTCAAGAGATTGGATGCCTTGAGCGTAGGAAGGCCTGTCAATGCGGCTAACACATTTCCAGTTGAGAGCTGTTCAATCTGTGCAAGTCCCTTGCACCAAACACAGAATTGTCCATCGATGACAGTTTTTGCTGAAATGGAACAAGTGAACGCTTTCAACAATTTTCAAAAGCCGACCAGTGGGCCATATTCTGAGACATATAATCTGGGGTGGAGGAACCACCCTAACTTCTCTTGGAAACAGAATCAACCTACCACAAATCAAGGAGGAGCCCCTCATGCTCAAAACCACTATCCTCCAAGATTTTCTTCTCCTTATCAGAATCAAGGACGCTCGGCTCAGCCAGCGTCCTCATCATCTTATCAAGCCCCCACTCAAGCCCTAGCTTCATCAACACAGTCACTGGAAGAGACCATGAAGGAATTCATGAAGATAACTGGTCAATCAATCAGTGACGTGAGGCACTCCACCATGGTGAACACCCAGGCAATCTCGAAGTTGGAAATGCAGATGGGACAATTGGCAAATCACCTTGGTGAGAGGGACAAGGGAAAGCTCCCTAGCCAAGCAGTAAACAACCCTAAAGCATGCAGCATTGGAAATTCTTCGAATCAAGAGCATGTGCAGGCGATTGTTACTTTGAGATCTGGGAAGAGAGTGGACAACAAAGTGGTGGACCCAGAAGCAGACCAAGTTGAGGAAGAAAATCCAAGAGATGAAGAGGGTGACGACCAGAAGGAAGGAGATGCTGAGCCATCTACGGTCACCCATGTTGTTAAGGAACCTCCTAGGGCGCATGTGCCAAAAGCACCTTACCCTGAAAGATTACAAGCGCCTAGGAATGGAGGGAAGTTAGAGGACATTCTGGAGGTGTTCAAACAAGTCCAAATCAATATTCCATTTTTAGACGCCATCCAGCAAATCCCTTCATATGCCAAGTTCTTGAAGGACTTGGTCACAGTGAAGAGGAAAACAAATGTCTCGAAAAAGGCATTCATGACCAAGCAAGTAAGTGCTATCCTACAATGCAAGTTACCCTTCAAGTACAAGGACCTTGGATGTCCTACAATTACTTGCATGATAGGAGTTAGCCAGATTGAGAGGGCACTGTTGGATTTGGGAGCAAGTGTGAATTTGTTGCCCTACTTAGTCTATTTGCAGTTAGGGGCTAGGAGAGATGAAGCCCACATCCATGACACTGCAACTTGCTGATCGGTTAATGAAGATTCCACGGGGAATAGTTGAGGATGTACTGATTAAGGTGGACAAGTTTTATTTCCCCGTGGATTTCATTGTGTTGGACACAGAGCCAGTTCAAGTGATAGGGAGTGAGATCTCTGTGATTCTAAGGCAACCATTTTTAGCTACGGCTAACGCCCTGATAAATTGTAGGTCAGGAGTGATGAAGATTTCTTTTGAAAATATGACGATGGAGTTGAATATTTTTCACATCAGAAAACAACCACTTGATTATGACCAAATGAATCAAGTATGCTTGATTGAGGAGATAATGGATGAAGTAGTTGAAGAATCAAGCATAGAAGACCCCCTGGAAGCATGCCTTGCTCAGTTTGGTGAAGACTTGGATTTGGATAAACTCATGGAGCAGGCAGATGCACTTTTGGAGACCGCTCCTTTGGTGAGCAAGGAGAAGGAGGAGACAGTTGTGCCTGATTCCCCGAATAAGGAACTTAAGCCTTTACCGGACAATTTGAAGTATAAGTTCCTAGGTCCAGCTGATTCTTTGCCAGTGATCATAGCTTCAGATTTGATGGATGCTCAAGGGGAGGAATTGTTAGATGTTTTGAGAGAGCATAAGGAAGCTATTGGCCGGACTATTGAGGACATCAAGGGAATCAGCCCCTCGTTGGTTATGCATAAGATACATCTGGAAGAGAATTCCAAACCATCAAGGGAACCACAGAGAAGGCTCAACCCAGCAATGCTGCCAATGCAGGAGGTTGTGACAGCAGAAGTGATAAAATTGTTAAATGCTGGGATCATCTATCCAATTTCAGACAGCAAGTGGGTGAGCCCAATACATGTCGTGCCCAAGAGAGCTGGGTTGACGGTAGTAAAGAACAAGGATAACGAGTTGGTCCCAACTCGTATTCAGTCGGGTTAGAGAGTTTGTATAGACTAACGGAAGTTGAACACTGCCACCAGGAAAGATCACTTTCCTCTTCCATTCATTGACCAGATGGTGGAGCGTTTAGCTGGGCACGAGTATTACTACTTTTTGGATGGTTATTTAGGATATAACCAGGTCCCAGTGGACCCCGAAGACCAGGAGAAGACTACCTTTACTTGTCCGTTTGGGACATTCACCTACCGTCGCATGCCTTTTGGGCTGTGCAATGCACCTACTACTTTTCAACGGTACATGATCAGCATATTCTCTGACATGGTAGAGCGTTTTATGGAGATCTTCATGGATGACTTCTTCATCTTCGGTTCATCTTTTCAGGAGTGTCTGGACCGTCTCATTTTGGTTTTAGTGAGGTGCAAAGAGAAGAACCTTGTGCTTAACTGGGAAAAATGCCATTTTATGGTTAAGTAGGGGATAGTACTGGGGCATGTCATATCTCAAAGGGGTATTGAGGTTGACAAGGCGAAGGTAGATTTGATCTCTAACCTTCCACCCCCACGTACTATGAAGGAAATCCGTTCCTTCTTGGGCCATGCAGGGTTCTACAGGCGATTCATCAAGGATTTCAGCAAGATTGCCAAGCCCATGTGCAGGTTGTTGGCCAAAGAGACCCCGTTTGAATTTGATGAAGGATGTTTGAAAGCATTCGGGGCTCTGAAGGAGATTCTGACGTCCACACCAGTCATTAGACCACCCAGTTGGCGTGAACCATTTGAGATCATGTGTGACGCATTAGACTATGCTGTGGGAGCTATTTTGGGGCAGCGCATTGATAAACTTTCCCATGTGATTTACCATGCGAGCAGGACTCTGAACGACGCACAACTCAACTACTCCACCACAGAAAAAGAGTTGTTGGCGGTCGTTTTTGAGCTAGACAAGTTTAGATCATATTTGTTAGGATCTAAAATCATTATCTATTCAGATCATGCGGCATTGAAGTATTTTTTTTCCAAGAAAGATGCTAAATCCCGTTTGATTCGGTGGATTTTACTGTTTCAAGAGTTCGACATAGAAATTCGAGATAAGAAGGGTTCTGAAAATGTGCTGGCAGATCATCTTTCTAGATTGACCATGGATTTCACTGAGGACGCCACTCCCATTTCTGAGACTTTTTCTGGTGAGCAATTGATGCACATTGCTCACAATCCCACACCTTGGTTCGCTGACATAGTGAACTATCTTGTTACCAGCCAAATGCCTTCGCATTGGGGGAAACAAGATAAGATCAAATTTTTGTCCAAGGAGAAGACTTTTCTTTGGGACGATCCTTATCTGTTCAAGTATTGTCCCGATCAGATCATTAGGAGATGTATACCCGAATTTGACCAAACCAATGTCATCTCATTTTGTCATGATCATGCTTGTAGGGGCCATTTTAGTGCAAACAAGACCGCTGCAAAGATTTTGCAGTGTGGATTTTATTGGCCCACCATGTTTGCAGACGCTCGTGCTTATTGCACATCTTGTGAGCGCTGTCAGAAACTCGGGGGTATTTTAATGAGGAACATGATGCCCCTTAGTCCCATTTTGATAGTTAAGATTTTTGATGTATGGGGCATTGATTTCATGGGACCTTTCCCAAACTCCTTCGGGTTTCTGCACATTTTGGTTGCTGTAGATTATGTGTCCAAGTGGGTGGAGGTAGTTGCGTGCAAGACTAATGACCACAGAGTTGTGGTCAAATTTTTGAAGGACACGATTTTCGCTCGGTGTGGGACACCTAGAGTGATTATCAGTGATAGATGCACGTATTTCTGTAACCAGATTTTTGAGCAGCTAATGAAGAAGTATTTCATCACACACAAGGTTGCCACCCCTTATCACCCACAGACGAGTGGGCAGGTTGAAGTGTCAAATCGAGAGATCAAACACATTTTGGAGAAGACTGTGAACCCCAACAGAAAAGACTGGTCTCTGCGATTGAATGATGCTTTGTGGGCATATAGGACAGTATATAAGACACCGATTGAGATGTCACCATATCGGTTGGTGTACGGGAAAGCTTGTCATCTTCCTGTCGAGTTAGAGCATCGAGCTTACTGGGCCATCAAGCAGCTGAACTTCAATTTTTTGAAGGCCGGCTCTCAAAGGAAGCTCCAACTCACTAAATTAGAGGAGCTAAGGAATGATGCTTATGACAGTTCGAGGAAGTACAAAGAACACATGAAGAAGGTTCATGACCAATGCATCCTGAGGAGATCTTTTGAGCTAGGTCAGAAAGTCCTTCTTTACAATTCTCGATTACATTTATTCCCTGGCAAGTTGAAATCTCGATGGATAGGCCCATTCATCATTCGGACAGTGTTTTCTCATGGGGCCATCGAGATAGAGGATCCCAAGAATGGTAACACCTTTAAGGTGAACGGACAGAGAGTAAAACCATTCTTGGAGTTGAGGAGTCCAGAGGTTGAGAACTCCCTTTTGGTGGATCCGATTTATTCGGACTGATTGATATGACGAGTCTGGCTGAAGATGTTAAACTTAGCGCTTGTGGGAGGCACCCCTCATTATTTTTACTTGTTGATTTTGTTTGTTTGTTTTTGTTTTTCAGGTTGAGTGTTTGCCATCCAAGTTTGGGGGAGTTTTCTCTTACGATTTACCTCACTTGCGACATCCCTCTGGTATTGTATTTCTGGGCACATTGGGGACATTGTGCCATTTTAGTGTGGGGGTAGGATAGACATTGTTGCCTGTCTTTGTACATATTTATTGTTTTTGTTGCCTCTCCTTGTGTATTTTTGTTGTTTTTGTAAAAATTTTAAATTTTTTGTGCATAGTTGTTATTGATTAGGCATGACTTACATCATATCTGTGGATTGCATATCATTAGTGTGTTTTAACTCGTTTGAACATTACATATATTTAGAAATCTCAGTTTTCAATTCATATGCTGAATTAGAGAGACTTCACATGTTTGATCCATTTTTTTCACATACACGCTAACATTAGGGTCTGTGGGGTATGAGATGTGACTTTGAAGTGTATGTCTTGAGATTTTTTTGGATTACTATGTGATGATAAATGATGTACAAATTTAATTGTACTCGCCAATTGCACGAGTCGATCGTAATAGAGTGGATGTGCAAGTGCGAGTGTCGAACCCACAGAGAATCGTGTTTTGTTAAAAACCAATTTTAAAGTGCCTAAACTAATAATATCTTAACCTAGTTCCAATATCAAGCATGTGGCGTGCATAAAATAAAACTAAATTAAAATGCGATAAAATAAAGAAATAAAAACAACTAAAGTCCCTAATTCACTTCACAATAAATTAATTCACATATAAACATGCTTAGCTCATATGTATTAAAGATTTATGCTACAAGGCATACTCTGAGCGCTAACACATTGTTCATATTTCCGTCTATCGATAAAGTACATATGTATATCCTATTGTTGTTACACAATCTTGTCAAACTACTCGAGGCAAACACTGTTACAAGAGGTCACAACGAATAATGGTCCGTAGACGAATATCCGATGTATCTCCGGTTGCAACGAGTGTTGACGTTTGGCGATTTGTAGACAACAATCAACACACTTTTGTCACTAAAATGCATTGAAACAAATAAACATAAATCTTAAAAGACAGAATAATACAAACTAAACATAAATATATATAAACAAATTAAAGTAAAGGGAATAAGAGACTAAATAAAAGTAAAATAAAACATAAATTAAATAAACGACAATTTAGGAGGGATTTACAATGGAAAACAGGGGGTTTTGGGCCCTAGAAGCGCCTCCCAAACGTAAGAAATAAAGAATACAACGAGGTCCTATTTATAGGCTGGCGGGTCACTGAAGTGCGTTCGAACACACTACCTGCGTTCGAACGCACCAGTTATTTGCGGTCGAACGCAGGGTGTGCGGTCGACCGCAAATAACTACTGTGGCGGCTAGGGCTGACTAAGCTTGCGTGCGAACGCACCTCCTACGTGCGACCGCAGAAAACAGCTAGGGCCGACTGGTCATGCGTGCGACCGCGGCTCCAGCGTGCAACCGTGAGTGCGTTTGAATGCACCAAGTGCGGTCGAACGCACTTGGCAGGAATCAACTTTTTCACTTTAAGTCCTCTTTGCCTTTTGCTAGCCGTGTTTTAATGCAATGACCTGCACAACACAAAACACTAAAAACTATACAAAATATTAGTTATTAACACAGCTAAGAGCCTAACAAACATAAGTCAAGAGGGGTCTAATAAAAAATATTTGACACCGATGAAATACCCCCAAACTTACATTTTGCTAGTCCCTTAGCAAAACAAAACTAAAAACATAAATAAAAACAAAGAACATAAATCCGCTTTCGTGAGAAAAACGATTGCATTTAGCGTATGCAACAAGCCTTTTAAACCCCTAGGAATTCCCTAGTAGACGAGTGAAGTCTCGTGAGAGTTTTTCAGGAATGACACCCACAAACAATTATTGGCACTATGTTATTAATCAGACAAAGCCCTTCACACAAACACATGGTTCACATATCATTATCAAATTTAATGTGTTAAATATATGAACCACATCATCAAGGCATTCAAACATCATTTCACTCAAGGTTGGAAAATTGAGACAACACGTGCTCCGTAAAGTGCAAAGTGAACTAACAATAAGATAATGGGGTTTCAATTACCCTCCAAAGACTTGTATCCCAAAATTCAAAGGAAAACAATGTGATAAATACAACCAAGGCTTGAATTGAAAGATGCAAATTTTTTGTATAGGCTGTGCAATACTTGACTCCCTTAAGCTTCTAAATGACCTATGTAACGAGCGTTGGGCCAGTGACTCCCAAACCAGGCGGTTTTAGGGCACTAGATATAGAGACATCCCTAGGGCTTAATTACTCAAGTCAAAAGAGCTACGGAGCCTAAACTAGCCATACAATTTTTTAGTTGGAATTTCTCATCTTTTGACGCGAACATTCATTGCTTGGCCAGGCAAGAGGTCCGATTACTCAATGAAAAACTCACTTATTCTGATTTTTTTTTTTTAACAGCCAAGGTTTTCATCGTCACATCATAAACCTAAAAATCTCAAGACACGCACTTCAAAATCAAATCTCATACCTCACAGACCCTAATGCTAGTGTGCATGTGAAATATCGATCAAACAAGTGGAGTCTCTCAAATCCAACACATGAATAAAAAATCGAGACTTCTAATAATAGGCAATGTTTAAACACGTTAAACAAACCAATGACATGTAATCCACAGTTACGATGTAAATTGTGCCCAATCAACAACATAACAACAAACAAAAAGAAAAATTTTTATATACATGGCAAAAACAAATATATACATGCAAAAAAAAACAAAACAAGTAAATAAAAAAAAAATAAAAGATAGACAGAATGTTTGTCCACACCCCCAAACTTAAATGACACATTGTCCCCAATATGGCAAGAAATATATTACAGTGGGATGAGGAACTGGGATGAGCAAAGCCCATGGCGTCTCCCAAACTTAAACATCAAAACACCTGTCAAAAACTAACAGCAATCTTTTCTCTCAAAGATCAAACATCAACAAGTTAATTGCTGTTAGAAACTGAAACAAATTAAATATAAACATGAAAATAACAAAAATAAAATAAAAATGCGGTGCGGAAAATAAAAAAAGAAAAATACCGCACCTTCCCCGCTCATATGGGTGTCTAACCAATCCCTTCCATCCTTTCTTCTTAATAATTAAATATCCCTCAGGAAGGATGTTCCGCCATCTTATGTAGTTGTCCTTGTTTCGAGGGATCCACTTAGGAACACGGTTCCTAGATTTATGATCTTCTGTGTGCGATTCCTCAAAGATTTCTACATAAGATGGCTCTTCGAGACATTGAAAAGATGGAACTTGATGTGAATGAAATGTCTTGAGAGGGATTGTGACGAATGAGTGAGCTTCAATACTCACTTCCTTGTCATTGGGCCAATTTAAAATTGACGGGGGCTCAAACTGCTCCTTCTTTTCTTCTTCTCCATTCCCAGTCCGCATCTTAGGAGCGGGATCCAATAAAGCCTTAGCTTGCTCATGTACTATGTCAAGGTCCAAATCAAACTCAAATTGAGAAAAGCTCTCTTCCAAAGGATCCTCCAGACTTGACTCTCTAAATCTCACAGCTTTCTTGAGGAACTTGTCAAGATCTAGATCATATTCAATTTCATCAAAACACTCTCCCGATGGATCCTCAAAACTAGGCTCACTAAAAGTATCAACATGATCAAGTAGCCTATCCAAGTCTAGGTCATCTCTATCTGGAGCAAAGTGTTCCATCTCAGGATCCTCTAAACTCAAATCATGCAACACTCCATCTTGCATCACTAGCCTATCGAGGTCTAGGTCACAATCATCTGAGGTGAAGCATTCTATCTTAAGTTCCTCTAAGATACACTCACTTACAACTTCATCTCCAATTTCCTCATTAACAAGTATGATGGTGGTTTGGGCATTGTCAAGTGCAAACTTGTTAACTTCAGTCATGTAATGATTAATGAAAGGGCAATCATCAAACTGATGAGAAGGATGATAACAATATTCACATGACTGATGAGGTGTGTGAGTGTGAAAAAGCTGGGTATGGGCATGTCTGGCTATCATAAGTTGGTTCGCCCTCCCCTCTAAGTCATCAATATGAGCAGTAGGAAAATGTTGCACTAATGACTCTTGGGGAGGATGAAATATCTCATGACTTTGAAACTCCTCTTCCTCCATTAGGTTGAATTCAGAAACTAAATGACCAAACTGTCCTTCCAACCTTGCAACTCCTTCAGTGTTTGCCATATGGGCATCCATGATTTCTTGACAAGGTTGGTTGACTGTTTGCCTGAACGCATAGAGTGTGTCTTCTAATGATGGTTCATGCAATACAGGAATGGTGGGTTGGCCGACTAGTTCCATGAATTCCTTAAGAGTGTCTTCCAAGGAAGATTTCAAGAGGATGGTCATATGATGAATGGAAAGAAAAATGGTTGTCAAACTGTGGATAAACAGGATGGTGCAATTCGTCAACCTGGGGAGCAAAATTTTCCGTAGTATGAGCTTGCCACGAAAAATCAAAATGGTTGCTCCAGTCTGGGTTATAAAAATTTGAAGCTGACTCAAACCCAGGGCTGGAGAAACTGGTGTTCAACTGCTCATGTGAAAAATTAGAAAATTGTCTCCAATGTGGACAATCACCTAAACTATGGTAAGGGTTAGAGCAGTGTGAACATGGTTCACGTGGGTGCAAAGTGGTAGAGTTTGGCGTCCTATCGCTAGGGGAAACATTAAAATAATTGAACGGAAGACTCGTGCTTCACCCAAACAGTTCAAAATATCCCACAAGAAACAATTAACAATATTCAAAAAAAAAAAAACAAATACTAAAACTAAACAAATAACTAATAAATTAACAAAACAGCAAGCTAATTAAACAATTTAAAAATAAACTAACAAAATATTAAACTAATTAAACAATTAACAAAAACTATCAAAAATGAACTAAACCAAACAACTAATCAATAAACTAACAAAAATAATAAACTAAATAAATAATTAAAAATAAAATTAAACAAAACAAAACTAACAACAACAAATAAATAAATAAAAACAGGCCAAATAATTAAATATATACAAACAAAACGAGAATTAAATCAAATAACTAAAAAAAAGAAAACAGGACACATACACTGCCTTGGGTCTGTTGGTGCAGCAAACTGAAGTGCGTTCGAACACAGGGCACCACGATCGATCGCAGACACGCAGAAAATGTTGCAGTCTATGCACGTACGTTTGAACGTAACAGAGGTGCGTTCGTTCGCAACGGCGCACTGCGGTCTGTTAGAGGCGCGTGCTCGCACGCAACAACGTACTAGGCGAGCGCAGGTATGCGGCCGACCTGGAATAGGCCCAAGTGCGTTCGATCGCAAGAACTGCGTTCGACCACACTGACGGCGCCTGATTTTCCAGCAACAGTAATTAAACTAAAAAAAATGCAAAAACAAACACTAATCTAATTTTTTTTGGATTTTTTTTTCTATACAAAAACACGAAATAAATAAAATAAATGCACAATGAAAATAACTAGTAGAAAAATAAAATTAATCTAAGCAAGCAAAATTAATTTAAACAAAACAACGATTCCTCGGCAACGTTGCCAAAATTTGATGTACAAATTTAATTGTACTCGTCAATTACACGAGTCGATCGTAATAGAGTGGATGTGCAAGTGCGAGTGTCGAACCCACAGAGAATCGTGTTTTGCTAAAAATCAACTTTTAAATGCCTAAACTAATCATATCTTAACCTAGTCCCAATATCAAGTATGTGGCGTGCATAAAATAAATCTAAATTAAAATGCGATAAAATAAAGAAATAAAAACAACTAAAGTCCCTAATTCACTTCACAATAAATTAATTCACATATAAACATGCTTAGCTCATATGTATTAAACATTTATGCCACAAGGCATACTCTGAGCGCTAACACATTGTTCATATTTCCGTCTATCGATAAAGTACATAT